>OY992881.1:96156928-96381928 GCA_963921405.1 Cepaea hortensis | reverse complement strand
TGGAAGGCAAGGGGAAACCACCACATTATCTTCCCAAGATTTCATGGCGACACATATTTCAGAAATAGTGAACGACGTTAATGGCTGTCTTAGGACATCCTCGTCCGATAGGGACAATCATGAGCCACAGGTGACACCAGACCGTCATCCAGCTAGTGGTGGCAAAACTAAAACTATAACTAAACTAAATAAATTTAGAGTAGGAACATGGAATGTTAGGACATTAAATGAGCTAGGAAAGTTAAACAATGTTCTAAGAGAAATGGAAAACATGAAAATGAATATACTAGGCATAAGTGAGATGAGATGGAAGGGATCCGGCAAAATTATAACCGACAAACACACAATAATTTATTCTTGAGGGGACACACATGAAAAAGGTGTAGGAATAATATATGATGAAGAAACAGCCAAATCTATTAATGGATACTGGTGTATTTCAGTTACAGTTATAATGGTCAAAATCAAAGGCAAACCAATAGATATAAATATTATACAAGTATATGCACCAACAACAGGCAGTAGTGAAGAAGAAATACAACACTTTTACGATGAAATAGAAATGGCAATAGCTCAAATTGAATAACAAGAAATAAAAATAATACTGGGAGATTTTAATGCAAAAGTAGGAAAGTGAAAAATAGAGGATATAGTGGGGAATTACGGTTTAGGTAGAAGAAATGAACTAGGAGAGAAACCAATAGAATGGGCAAATATTAATGATATGATAATTGGAAACACGGGGTTTAAACACAACACAAGACGACTATACACATGGAAAAGCCCTGATATGAAAATACGCAACCAAATTGACTGCATACTTATTAATAAAAGATTTAGAAATGCATAAATTAATGTAAAGACAATGCCTGGTGCTGACGATAATAGTGATCATGTACCACTATGTGGACAAATAAAAGTAAGATTAAAGAGAGGGAAAAAATGGTTAAGAACCTGAGCCTTAATAAAGAGGTTCTAAAAGTAGATAAAGAATTTCAAGAACAATACAAAGTGACTGTGAAAAATAGGTACAATGCAATAGCTAAAATACAGAGTATAAATTATCAATGGGAAATGTTAAGGGACTCCATTCATCAAACTAGCAAAGAAATATTACCGGAGAGAAGCCAACAAGCTAAGAAAAAAGGGATGAATGAAGAAATCTTAATGCTGATGGACAAAAGGAAACAGAATAAAAATGACAAACAAGAGTATGCTAAGATAAATAAAGAAATAAGAGATAAATGTGTGAAGGCAAAAGAAAGTTGGTTAAACGAGCAATGCAAACAAATTGAATTAAATTCCATTAAAGATAAAAAAGTATGTACAGACAAATCAGTGAGCTCACAGGAAGAAAAATAAGAATAAATACAGGGTGTTTGAAATCAAAAACAGGAAAGATATTATTGGAATAAGGTGCTATAATGAAGAGGTGGAATGAGTATATAAGAGAATTATATAATGGAGAAAGGGAAGAATTAACAGAAGAA
Source organism: Cepaea hortensis (assembly GCA_963921405.1). Classification (NCBI taxonomy): domain Eukaryota; kingdom Metazoa; phylum Mollusca; class Gastropoda; order Stylommatophora; family Helicidae; genus Cepaea; species Cepaea hortensis. The sequence continues at coordinate 96,380,438 of OY992881.1, read as the reverse complement.
AGTAACTTAGAAGGCGCCACCTATTCTAAAAGAAGAAGTCGCTGACGCTATAAAACATATGAAGAAAAGAAAATCAACTGGGCCAGATGAAATCACAGTAGAAGAATTAGAAATATTGCGAGAATTTGGGGTAGATGTATTAACCAAAATGCTAAATGATATTTACAACAGTGGATATTTACAGAGAGATATGGTAAGATCTGTATTTATAGCAATACCAAAGAGACCAGGAGCAATTGAATGTGAAGATTTTCGTACAATTAACCTCATAAGCCATGTCACTAAGCTTCTACTCAGAATTATAATGAGAAGAACAAGAAAGAAAATAAAAATGGAAATTAGTGAAGAACAGTACGGTTTTATGGAAGGAAAAAGTACAAACAATGCAATATATATATTACGAACACTTATAGAAAGTTTAATAGAGAAACAGAGGGACATATATTTATGCTTCTTAGATTATACTGAGGCATTTGATTAATTAAAACATGATGAGCTGATTAAAATGTTGGAAGATATCAACATTGATGGGAAAGATTTAAGAATAATAAAGAATATATACTGGAGCCAAGTAGCAGCAATTAAAATGTGAAATAAAGAGGGCAGTTACGAACAGATAAAGCTAGGAGTACGACAGGGGTGTGTCTTGTCACCCGATCTCTTCTCCCTATATAGCGAAGTAATAATGAGAGAGATCAAAGAGAAGCCAGGAATACTAATCGGAGGATATAATATAAACAATATACGCTATGCAGATGACACAGTATTGGTGGCGGATAGTGCAACAGACCTACAACAATTGTTGGACATTGTAGTATCAGAGAGTGCACAGAAAGGACTCTCCTTGAATATCAAGAAAACAGTAACAATGGTGATATCAAAGAAAATGGGGACACCAAAATGTGACAAAGAAATAGAAGGAGAAATTCTAAACCAAGTGGATAATTTTAAATACCTAGGGACACTTATAACATCGGATGGAAGATGCACAACAGAGATTAAGAGCAGAATAGGGCAGGCAAAAGCCGCATTTCGGAAAATGAAGAGTATCTTATGCAATAAGTCGCTATCAATGAATGTAAGAAAGAGAGTGCTAAAATGCTATATAGAACCAGTTTTGCTGTATGGCAGCGAATCTTGGAATGTAAATGAACAAATTAGGAAGAACTTAGAAGCAACAGAGATGTGGTTTTTAAGACGAATCTTGCGAATTTCTTGGACTGCCAGAGTAACTAACAACGATTGCCTGAAAGAGGCTAATGAAACTAGAACACTATATACAACAATAAGAAAGAGACAAACAGCTTTCTTTGGTCATGTGATGAGAAGAGAGGCATTGGAGAACATTGTGACAACTGGAAAGATCGAAGGGAAGAGAGGCAGAGCAGACCAAATGAAATGATGCTGGAAGGATTGAGGCGGTGGCATGGAGGAATATCATCAGCAGAGTTGATCCAGAACACCAAAGACCGAGATCTCTGGAGAGCCATGAACGCCTACGCCAGCCGTCACGGCACTTGATGATGATGATGATGATGATGATGATGATGATGATGATGATATATATATATATACATACTAGCTGACCCGGCCCGGCTTCGCCCAGACCCTGGTGGGGAGCATCTCATTAAATTCATATAAGTAGTCATATAAGTTCTCGTTCCCGTTACCGACAATCTGTCTGTCTGTCTGTCTGTCTGTCTGTCTGTCTATCTGTCTGTCTGTCTGTCTGTCTGACCCGGCCCGTCTTCGCCCAGACCCTGATGGGGAGAATCTCATTTAATTCATATAAGTAGTCATATAAGTTCCCGTTCCGACTATCTATCTGTCTGTCTGTCTGACCCGGCCCGGCATCGCCCAACTCCTGGTGGGGAGAATCTCATTTAATTCATATAAGTAGTCATATAAGTTCCCGTTCCCGACTGTCTGTCTGTCTGTCTGTCTGTCTGTCTGTCTGTCTGTCTGTCTGTCTGTCTATCTATCTATCTGTCTGTCTGTCTGACCCGGCCCAGCCCATGGTGGAGAGCATCTCATTTAAATTATATAAGTAGTCATATAAGATCCAGTTCCCGACTATCTGTCTGACTGTCTGTCTGTCTTGGGTAAATGGAGGAGGGAGGAGGAAGAGGGAGGTGGAGGAGGGAAGAGGAGGGAGGAGGAGGGAGGAGACAGGAGGAGTAGGGAGGAATAGGAGGGAGGAGGAGGGATGGGGAGGAGGAGGGAGGAGTAGTGTGGAGGAGGAGGCGAGGAGGAGGGAGGAGGAAGAGGGAGGAGGGAGGGAGGAGGAGAACGCAGGAGGAGAGGGAGCAGGAGGAGGAGAGGGAGGAGGAGGGAGGAGGAGGAGAGAGTAGGAGGATGGAGGAGGCGGAGGGAGAAGGAAGAGGGAGGAGGAAGAGGGAAAATGAGGAGGGAGAAGGAGGAGAAGGAGGGGGAGGAGGGGAGGAGGAGGAGGGAGGAGGAGGAATGTGAAGGGAGGAGGAGGGAGGAGGGAGGAGGTAGAGGGAGGAGGAGGAGGGAGGCGGAGAGAGGAGGAGGAGGGAGGAAGAGGGAGGAGGAGGAATGTGAAGGGAGGAGGAGGGCGGAGGTAGAGGGAGGAGGAGGGAGGAGAGGGGTAGAGGGAGGAGGAGGAGGGAGGAGGCGGAGAGGGAGGAGGGGGAGGAGGGAGGAGGAGGGAGGAGGAGTGATGAGGAGGAGGGAGGAGGAGAGAGGAGGAGGAGGGAGGAGGAGGAGGGAGGAGGAAGAGGGAGGAGGAGGAATGTGAAGGGAGGAGGAGGGAGGAGGTAGAGGGAGGAGGAGGGAGGAGAGGAGGAGTGAGGAGGAGGGAGAGGAAGGAAGGAGGAGGGGGAGGAGGGAGGAGGAGGAGGAGGAGGGAGGAAGAAGGAGGAGGAGGGAGAAGGAGGGATGAGGAGGAGGAGGAGGAGGAGGAAGAGGGAGGAAGGAGGAATGTGAAGGGAGGAGGAGGTAGAGGGAGGAGGAGGAGGGAGGAGGAGAAGGGAGGAGGAGGGATGAGGAGGAGGAAGAGGGAGGAGGAGGGAGGAGGTAGAGGGAGGAGGAGGAGGAGGAGTGAGGAGGAGGAGAGGGAGGAGGAGGAAGGAGGAGGGGGAGGAGGGAGGAGGAGGGAGGAAGAAGGAGGAGGAGGGAGAAGGAGGGATGAGGAGGAGGAGGGAGGAGGAGGAAGAGGGAGGAGGAGGAATGTGAAGGGAGGAGGAGGGATAGGGAGGAGGGGAAGAGGAAGAGGGTAGGAGGAAGAGTGGAGAGGAGGAGGGAGGATGTAGAGGGAGGAGGAGGGAGGAAAAGGGAGGAGGGAGGAGGAGAGAGGAGGAGGAGGGAGGAGGTAGGAGGAGGAGGAAGAGGGAGGAGGAGGGAGGAGAAGGAAGGAGGAGGAAGAAGGAGGAGGAAGAGGGAGGAGGAGGATGGAGGGAGAGGGAGGAAGAGGGAGGAGGAGGAAGGAGGAAGAGGGAGGAGGAGGATGGAGGAGGGAGAGGGAGGAGGGAAAGAGGAAGAGGGTAGGAGGAGGAGGAGGGGAGAGGAGGAGAAGGAGGGAGGAGGAGAAGGAGGAGGAGGGAGGAGGAGGGGATAGGAGGAGGGAGGAGGCAGAGGGAGAAGAAGAAATGAGGAGGAGGAAGGAGGGAGAGGAAGGAGGGAGAATGAGGAGAAGAGGAAGGAAAGGGAGGTGGAAGAGGAGGAGGAGGGAGGAGGAAAGAGGTAGGGGGAGGAGGAGGTAGAGGGAGGAGGAGGTGGAAGGAAAGGGAGGAGGAAGAGGAGGAGAAGGGAGGAGGAGGGTGGAGGGAGGAGGAGGAGGTAGAGGGAGGAGGAGGGAGGAGGTAGGAGGAGGAGGAAGAGGGAAGAGGGAGAAGAAGGGAGAAGGAGGAGTGAGGATGCTGAGGGAGAAGGAGGCAGGAGGAGGAGGAGGGAGGCAGGAGGAGGAGGGATAAGGAGGGAGAGGGAGGAGAAGGGAAGATGAGGGAGGAGGGGGAGGAGGCGGAGGGAGTAGGAGGGAGGAGGATGGAGGAGGAGGGGAGAGGAAGAGGGAGAAGAAAGAGGGAGAAGGAGGAGGGAGTCGGGAGAGGGATGAGAGAGAGGAAGAAGAGGAGGAGGGTGGAGGGAGGAGGTAGAGGGAGGAGGAGGGAGGAGAAGAGAGGAGGAGAGAGTTCGCCATTCCGAATTCATACTCGTCTAGTTCTTCCCTTCTACACGACTGTAGATAACTTCCTTACACATAAAAAGATGAATTGTTATTGATATTGCCGTGGCATGGAGGAATATCAGCAGCAGAGTTGATCCAAAAAACCAAAGACTGAGATCTACGGAGAGCCATGAACGCCTACGCCAGCCGGCACGGCACTTGATGATGATGATTGCCGTGTGACGATTCTGTGTAGTCACGTCATTTTCTTCCCTTTCCCTAGCGTTTTGGTTCGGGGATTATTTCATCATCATCATCATATATTTACGTACGTATTTTGGGAGGGGGAGGAGGGAGGAGGAGGAAGAAGAAAAAAAAAACTATGACAGTTGACAGCTCTGGAATGAAAGGAAGGCGTGTAGAAAATTTCATCTCAATCGGATGGGCCGTTCGCGAACAAATAAAGGACATACATATTTACATACATATTTACATACATACACTTTGTTTTATAAATATAGATGATGTAGCCATGTCATTATGCAGCACAACACACACAGACTGGCTGGGATTAGATCTAAATTGACCATGTTTCCTCCATGTTTTTTACGCATGTTATTGTCAACAGGCTAGATTGCAATGTTAAAGTGGTGTATTGTATTCTTGGACTGTCATTACTGTAACGTGTTTTCCTTATAGTGACATTTTCTCAACTTTGGTTAATTCGGGAGTACGCAACGAGCAGTGTATTTTCCTTTTATCGTTGTATAATAAAGCCGTGATGATAGCAAAAGCAAGACGTAACAGACATTGACACCTTATCAACTGCAGGTATTACTCTATTTGAAAACCCAAAAAAGGCAAAGGAAATGTACAGAGAATATCAACGGAAGACGCGAAAGAAATACATTAGGAAAAAATAAGCCAAGAGATGCAAAGAAAATAGAGAAATATACACTTGAAAAGGTAAAATAGAGTGTCAATAAATAATAATCTAAACAACAAACTGCACCATCATAAATCAGGTGGTTGGCAGATGAACGCTCTCATTAGGGGGTGCCGAAAATATTCTGGATCATTTGTCAGTTTGCTTGCCTCATACATTTTAATGCATAAGGTGTTGTCCTGTGTCTTTCCTTCTACTGTTTGAACTGTGCCTCTTATTCTAGAACTATGCTCTCTATCACTGTTCTTTTCAACCGACTATGTCAGCAGTTATTTTAGTTTCTAAGACATAATGCTCCTAATAAGAACCCTGTCTATGATTACATCCTGTAGAATGTCAACATCGTCTTCTTCTTTGCCCTCGATAAACTTATTATTTTTATATAAATGTTACCTCCAAAAACCCCTAAATTCGTCTTCAGTTTTTGAGAAATGGTTCATGACTCACATCTGTAAAACAACAAGCACATCACTAAAATAGCTGGTGTCAAAGAGGCTTGGAGATCCATGATAGTTAATCTCTTCATCAGACCAAAGAAAAATGACAGCATTCATCTCTAGCAAATGTAAATTTACTCAGACGAAAATGTAAGCATATTCCCGGCAATGACTCGCCAATGAACTTGTTATGATAATCAATACATGTTTAACACATACCCTTTATATTTTTAATTTCCTATTGTTCCAGGTAAAATCTATAATTACTCGCAGACGAATGGCAGCCATTATTGTATGTTTGTTTGTCGTTCTATTTTTATGTGGAGCGCCAGTCTACGCTGTTAACAGATTGGGTGCACAGTTTTCACCCGAAAGAAACGAAACAATTGTTGGTCTTTTGTATATGCGTTATCGAGAAATTGTGGACACAGTAATGTTTGCTGTCAACAACTTTTTCATTCCGCTAACAGCCTTCATCATCATTGTTATTTGTACAATAACATTAGTGTATAAATTAAACAATATAACCAAGTGGCGGCAGTCTACAAGCAGCGTCACAAACAAGGTTACTAACCGCAACCAAAAAGTTGCTAAAATGGTGGTCATGATCTCCGTGCTATTTATTTCCTGTTTTGTTCCCATTAGCGTTGTCATGTTGGCCGTAGCGTTCGAGCCTGAGCTTTCAATGAATGGTAGATATCTAAATATAGGAATACTTCTTGGTGGGCTGGTATTCGTCCTAGAGTCCATCAACTCGTCTGTAAATATCTGTGTTTACTACACAATGAGCAGTAAGTTTAGAGCAACTTTTCATGTCGTTTTCTGCCAAGACAACTGGAGTTCGCGATATGGTTTTGATTAGAGTTAACACTTTATGTATCATACAATCAAGTGCATAAATAGAGCAATATTGATCAATATCCAGGGCATCTGACAAAAGATGTTACACATAAGTAACAAACAAACTGTTACTATCCATACCATGACATGAATAACAGAAGTATCAAGTGAAGACCATTAAAAGCTACTCGCGGATATGTTGCTTGTGGACTGAAGGTCTGCATTTACCCGAATAATGTAAAGTGGGTTAGGAACTTATTTAAAAACAAACAAAAATAAACGTTAGACATCGGAAGGGGTTTTTTAATGTTTTTCTTAAGAATGTGGAATATTGTGGAAAATAAGTAATGCAAACCCTTCTATATTGAAAGTTATTTGTGTTGCATGATCACCCAACACAGCATAAAGAAAAAGACACTTCAAACGTATGGCGTATATCCACAGAGACTATGGGCTGGAATATTAGCCGTGTGTGTCACTACACTATACAAGAGAAACAGAGAATGACAGGGAAAGAATCATGTGGCCAGGTTAAACAGTTGAGTAATAAAAAATAAATAATATAAGCAGCACCACATTCTTCAATATATCAGATGCCAGAGAGGAGTGGAGACTCATAATCGCCGATGTCTGCTGTTGACCAAGTACCTCTGAAAAAGGAAGAAAACAAGCATCAAACAATAGTAACATAGCTTTCCTAAGGAATTAATATACAGTGGTTTTTTTTTTACTTTGTTTGTTTGGTTTTTTTGGTTGTTATTGAATGTGTGCTTGTTTGTTTGTTGTGTTGTTTTTTTTTCTTCAAACAAGCCACTATTTTACGCTGTTGTTCTGTTTGGATTATGCTATTCAAATATCAAAAAAAAGAAGACTCGTAAAGAAGGACAATAGGGGTAATAATTACTACTGACTGACTGACTGACTGGCACCTTGCCGTCTTGACATTGTGGTATGTAAAATGAAGTTATACCTCTTCATGTCAAGAAGCCTATCCTGAATTGTAGAGATCATGTGTTGCGATGCAGCTTGATCCCTCTCTCGGCCGGCCTAGTTTTCGCCAGGAGAAAGGAAACATTAATCGTCATGAACTAGACAAGCTGCAGAAGCTGCCGGAGTAGTAAAGTAATACTCTAACTGTTCGTATGTTATAGCTTCCATCCTAGATCAGTACCGGTTAGGTTCAGGGCTTGGTCTCCTATCTCGTGACTTTTAGTCTTTATGTTGCATTTCCTCGCACTACGGTAAAGCTTCGTACCCTTCCAATTGGCCGTTGGCACAATGTGGGGTGTCTGGTTTTAGTGCCGCCAAACATTTGGCGCTAAGTACTACTGTAAAAACAAAAAAAAAAGTTAGTTGCATGTCCTTACAGGGCGTTGCAGTCAACATCAGTATATGTTGCTATTGTGATCTCTTAGCAAGTTTACGTTCAGTAGTTTGCCATTGCTTTCTGAACGACTGACACACAAACCAGCGCAACGCGGTCTGCTACCAAATCGAGCGAAGCTGTGTTTCGAACGAGGGTATACGGGATCACGAACTGCTTCCGTATGCTCTTCGCCACGGAGCCGGTAAGTACAATTGTAACATAACAATAATAACACAGGAGGCTAGTAAGATCTATATTTTTAACAGGGTAACATATGTTACTAAAACACTTGATAGGTGGCTAGTATGTTACTAGTCTGGTACTCGCAGTGAGGCTACGCAAAGCTACTGCATACCATTATCAAGCCGTGTAATCCTTTCATCCCCAACATAGAGCGCATTACGGGCACTCAACCTAATTTTTCTAAAATTTATACCTGTTTCAGGTCTGATACCCCACATCGTCTCCACCCTATCAAAGTAGCCCTCAATGGCGGTGTTTTCTAGTTCCACCTGTAAGTTGCGGAGCCCGCTCCCATGTAAGTTGCGTATCCGTCTCCCCCGTGACATGGGGCCGGGCTCCCCTGTGACATGGGGTTGGGACCCCTGTGACATGGGGCCCGGGCTCCCCAAGCCATCTGGCCACTCGACATTAACAGTCTGGTGATTGTCGATATCAAAGTCGCCGATGAAGCTTGTCTCTTCCTCGCCCGTTTCGGGCGGCGCCTCTTCACCACCAAAATCGGTCAACTCAACTCTATCCATATTAGATATTACTACAAAGCAACAACAATAAACAACTAGCCATGTATTCAAGTGCATATGGGCGTAAGCTTAACCCTTACTGCCGTCTCCGGGAGCCGCTCGGTGTGAAAGGATTGCGGCAAACGATCATTGTCACCAACAATCCTTCTACGATCGGCCCGAAGCAGCAGTTACTAGTTCGTTTTCCCAATCTCGGTGCACACGATGTTATCGTGCCTGGCCCGGTGCGTCTGGCATTCAATATCGCCCTCAGCTCCCCTGATGTCAACCGGTTCGTGGTCCAGAACCTGGGTCGAGCACTGGTTCAAAAGCTGACCGTTAGGCTCTCCGGCAATGACGTCTTCTCTCTTGTGGACAGTGACGTCTATAACGTCTATCTGGATCTTTGGAAGAGCCGATCGGAGCGGGCGAGCGCTGTGTATCAAGGTATCGATACAAGCCCCGGCATGAATGTGACCAAGGCGCGTGTAGGCGCAGCGGATGCTGTTGTTCTGCCCCCCGCCAATGCGCCAGACGTGGCCATCGCGAAGGCCTTCAAAAACAGGTACTACATACCACTAGACTTTGAGCTGCTTGAAACGAATGCACCCTTCTACCAATCTGCTCTTAGTGATAGACTGGAGATTGAGTTGACCTTTAACGACGCTTCCCGTGTGATTCGTTCAACTGGTAAAGATGTCGGCAACGCCACATATTCCCTAGAAAACATCTATCTCGAGTACGAAGTAGTCACTGAACCAACGTTGGCCCGGCTAATTCGGAGCATGTATGAGAGCCGTATGGTGGTGTTATACGAGCGGGTCCTACGACATAGACGGATCCCTTAGAAAAAGGAGGACTCGATATGGAACATCAATCTGAATACACCTTGTAAGTCGTTGAAAGGCATTCTCCTGTTATGGGAGGATCCCACCAACCAGAAGGATTTTGCACGCCAACCAGAGTTGTTTTACAACCCGCGGATCTCCAAAGTTGAAGTCATTGTGGAAGGACAAGCCAATCAGTTATTTGCGCACGGCTTTAGCGCCACACCAGCTCTGGGACGAAGCAAGGAAATTCTTCGCCGGCGGTCTCAAAAGACACCCTGAGGCAAGCGCAGTCGCCAAAGAGCTAGGATTGTTCGATGTCAGTCTAGGCCAGTACTTGACGACACAATTCTGCTTGTGGCTGGACTTCCGGACCTCCGACGATGACCATCTTCACGGCAGCCGCCGGCGTGTAGAGAACGGCTCTGAGGGCATCACTCTCCAGATCACGAAATAGGCTGAACCGGCAGGGCCACTGTACTGCTACGTTTATTTCGTTATGGACGGACAGCTGAACATCGACACCGGGAGATTCGTTAGTGCTGTTTATTAATGGAGTTCCCACTTAAGCCGCACTCGGCCATCATCACGGGCCCCACATCGTGTGGTAAAACAGAATTCATTCTCTACCTCCTGGAAGCCCCGTACAGGGGTGTTTTCGAGCATATTGTCATTGCTTGCCCTTCGGTACGATACAATGAAACATACCGGGCCCGGCCGTGGGTGTGGTCAGATCCTGAGGTCTTCATATTTGACCCCGGTGATCGGCTGCTCAAATGGCTAGAGGCCTTCTATAAAATGTTTCAGGGGACACCTACGTTATACATCATTGATGACTGCAGCGCAGAGGACGCCATTGCTCAGAAGCGGACTATGTTCACTTATCTAGCTTTTAGCGGGCGACATGCCCAGCAAAGTCTGCGGGTTCAAACCCAGAAGTACAACGCCGTTGCGAAAGGCCTCAGGGCGCAGACACAGTGGGTGGCGTTCTTCCATTCCAAGGATAAGGATAGCTTTGAAGACTGCCTGGAAGAGAACTACGTCATCCACTCTAGGGAGGAACGTGATGGGGTGCGAAAGCAACTCGAAGCTAATGAGTTCTCAAAGTTGGTAATGAGGACCAAGTTCCCATTTTCTTATAAAGTGCTCAAAGCTGGTGAGGTTTGTTAGATACTAAGCATATGTTAAGCATCAGTTAAGTGTATGCAAAGCATCAGCTAAGCATATGTTAAGCATCAGCTAAGCACCACTTAAGCATGTATGAAGCAGTGCTTTGTTACTCCGTATCAGCCTTAGTTGTATTACAACTGATACGCACATGTTGTGTGCTTGGATGGGCTGTGCATTCCTATATTAGAGTTAGACGTTGGGTATTTGTAAACGATGTGATGGATTGTGACACCATACTCGACCAGCTGTTACGTGAAGAGGCAAAGCCAGCAGAGTCTGCTCCGGATACACATGCAACACCACGTGCCACAACGCCACAGTCCGGACATGCATTGCATCGTGAAAGGCTGGCAGCACTTGCGGCTGGGGGACGTGCCGGGCAGTATATAGGAAGTAAGTACTCCAAACTTACAGTGGAACAGGTTGAGGCCTTGCCTGATCAAGAAATTGAGAAGCTATATGCGAAGCACGAGGCGAGGCTTGGAGCTGCAATTACAATGACCCTGGGCACGGCTATGCTACAGATGTACGCACAAGTGGCAAGTATGTTCCTCCCCATTGCTGATAATCATGCTTTGGTGACAGACCTGGAGGCCGACCCGTTTCTAGGGCTTGCGCTAAACGCAGTTACATGTGAACTCTACCACAAGTTCGGCATGTGCTTAGCACCTGCAACTGTCGTGCTAGCAACTTTTAGGCACTGCCATTTTGGACATATCTGTCCTAAGCAAGAACAAGATGGAGGAGGAGACCCCCTAAATTGCTCCACAGGAGACGGAGAAACTAGTGACGAAGGACCTCAGAAAAGTTGCGGCTGGGGAGAGAGGATCTGCTGCTCGAAAGAGTCGTGAAGCAGAGAGATTGTCTCTAGCTCTGCAGCAGGCTGTTCGTGAGAAGAAACGAAAGTTAGCCCCGGAGCATGAGCAGGCCCCACCACCATTGTTTCCAGTGGTGCCAGTTGATTACCGTGGCTGGACTCCCTGGATTATCGGAGTGGCTGGCGTTGTCGTTGTCGTCGGTGTAATTAGGCAGAAATTGCGGCGGACTAAAGCACCTGCCCCGCCTGCGCCCTCCAAGCGACCGGAGACTAACGTATTAATGAATAGAGATCCATTTTATATGGAATAATGGCAGTTGTTGACGGGAGAGCTATTGTTAATGCCGTTTACCACGGTGCTGTGGTGGCCACGCTTACGGTAGGCACTGCAAAACTGACCAAGGTGATTTTCAAAGGGGAAACCTTGCCCAAGCTAGACGCTGATATGTATGACATTGGAATGATGGTTTTAGTCGCGTCCATCGCCTTAGCACTCAGAGATTTTCTTATCAAAGAGGGCTTGATCCCCGCTGATATATTGCATAAGCCCTTACAGTATCAGCCCCGCTAGCTATGGCATCTGTCGCAATGATGATAGGGGGCGCTGTTGTCAACGCCCTCGCGTTTACGGGGGGCAACTACCTCTTTTCCAAGCTAGGGCATGCAGACGCCCATGAAGAAATGAGGCGGCACGTTGAGGCTGTCGAGCGGCTACAGGCGGCCCAGGCTGAGTGGACGAGAAAGAGAACCGCGCGGCTGGACTGGCTCAACGATGGGCTACAGCGCGAAGGCTACGCCGTTCACTCTTTCCAGGATATCGACCAGGCCATGCGGGAATATAGCCTGATCTTCAGCAAACGTGTAGAGCCCATCGAGCCTGAACCTCGCCTGTCGGATTTTTATGTGCCATCTGACCCGCAGAAAGACCGCGAGATCACTTTCATCGTTCTTGAGCTGGCAGCGACGGGTATTGTTGCTTATAAGTTGCTTTAGAAATTGACCGCTGCTACCAAGTAACAAATGAAACGTCTGGGGGACATCTACTACATCCCCTAGGGCTATTGGAAAGGCTTGGCGGCCATTAAAAAGCTCGCTGCTGCAGCTCATCTTTCAGAGGATGTTGCCCGAGACTGGCTCAAGAAGCAAGCTATTTTTCAGATTTATTTACCCGCTCCTCGTTATATTCCGCGGCCATCTATTGATGAAGATAGACCGAATGCCGTCAATCAGGCTGACTTGCTCTACCTACCACATTACCGGGTTGGTGGTAAGACATTTAAGTATGCCATGACGGTTGTGGATGTTGCCTCACGGTTTAAGGAAGCAGAGGCTTCGACTGACAAGAGCAGCGAAGGGGTGGCTTTGGCCCTTGAGCGAATTTACAAACGCGGGCCACTCAAATGGCCACAACTTCTACAGATTGACCCGGGGCGTGAGTTTATGGGATCCGTGAGCCAGCTGGCAGCGAAGCATAAGACACAGATACGGTATTGAGAAGCTGGGAATCACCGGCAGCAGGCGATCGTTGAGAGTATCAATCGCACTCTGGCAGAGAGACTGTTCGATGCCCAGTACGCCCAAGAGCTACTACTAGCAGCCCGAGGGTCCTCTGAACGTTCAGCTGAATGGGTTCAGGCTCTTCCTCAGGTGGTCGCGGCGCTTAACGGTGAGGTGACTCGTTTTACGGGTCGGATGCCGGTTGATACCATTAAGGACACTTCTGTATCCCATACACCAGCCGCTCCAGCTCACCGTACTATCGGCCTCAAGGAGCTTGTGATTCCGTCTGATGCTCTAGTTCGGTATCTTTATGCAAGCTTACCTGGGGAGCACGAGCTTGAAGGTGGTCGGCGCCGGGCGACTGATCCTTCGTGGTCACTGACTTTGCACGGGATTCACCATATCACCCAGCAAGAGGGTCAGCCCACTCTTTACTATCTGCTGGATGGGCCAGCTCGTGGATTTGTGCGCGAGGAACTGCTCGTTGTGCCTCCTGACACACAACTACCCCCTAGCTGGATTCTAGACCAAAGAGCTTGATGAACATGCGCTCTATTTCACGCTCCATGGCGATATGTCCATAGGCTCTTGTGGTACAACCATCAGCGCAAATCCATTTTTTCGTGTCCATGGGGCTCAGGGATGTTTTATTCATCTCATAGTGGTGACCCTTGCTCCGTATGGCAATCTGTGTGTGCTTGTATTCTCGCAAGCCAAACAGGCTGTCTTTATACAGTTCATCCCTGAGGTCCTTTTTCACAACTACTCTGGAGACACCTTTGGCTTTCTTGATGTTGGTGGCTTCTAGGATTGAGTACATCTTTGGTCTAAGGCCTATGAACTCACCTATGGGTCGGCTGCAGCATTCGTCTTTGAATTTGCCGACCACCTTTTTGTTTGCTGTCGAATGGTTGGGGTGGTCTCGTGGGTAGTCTGAGAAGTCGTACCAGTCAGGGAGGGCTTTCATGTCGGCGTACACATCGTCAGTCTCCACCTGGAACAGTAGAGAGTCGGTGTCTGTATAACAAGGCTCGAGTCTATCACCGTATTGTGGTTTGAGCTTGTTGTACCAGAAACTATACATGAGGTGCTTGGACAGGTCTAGGATGGCCTGCCCGCAATAGATTGGCTTGTTGAGCAGCACTCTGGTCTAGATGCTGTGCACAGCAATCAGTCCACCACCGAAGAGGGTGCGTGATTCGAAGTTGTGGCTGGCTATCAATCGTCTGAGTCGGTCGGTCTCTGAGGCCCGGACACGGTCGACTCTGATACGTTTGCGGACATTCTCCATGCTCTTCCCGAAGACTGCGTTGTTCATCAGTTTGAAGAAGTCCTTCTCGAATTCCGACTTGGCCTGGGCACGCAGGGCTGTGTTCATTTCTAAGTATGGCTTCATCCACGGAGATTGATTGAACTTGATGGTTCTGTGGATCTTGGTGACCTGTAGGCCTAGGGTGTGATAGAGCTTGAGGTCGCGGTAGTGAACGATGTACCGCTCCTTGTTGCGGAAGTTGGGGACTAGCTGTATTTGCTCCGTGAACTTACCCCCCAGTTCGTTCAGGAGCTTATGCTGATAGTCACTCAACCACCACTTTGGGGTGGACACCGTTTCTGGCGCTAGTAGATAATCGCTGTGGGCTTCATGCAGGTGCTCCGGGTATTTCATATCCACCTCAACGAGCCAGCCCTCAGGCGCATCATCTGGTGTGCTCAGTACCTCCTCGAGGGTTGGGCTGGCCCATTGGAATCCGCTGGTGGGGACGTATTGCATCATCACCCAGCCGTACAGATTATTTGCATCGAGATACATGATCCATGTTTTCGGTAATTCGGGAGAGAAGTCTGGGGACATGGGATTATTGGCCTTCGCATATCGCTTCGAGACCATGGCCACACCCTCTCGGAGGCCATTCTCAAGGTAGAGGTGCATGTTCTGGTCGGTCAGGAGTTCGAGTTGGACCTTCGTCTTTTTTGGGAGTGCGTCCCATGCTAGGCCTGGCACACTGATGTAGTGGGCTGGGTCAAGCCAATACACTCTCATACAGGTGTCTCGGGACGCCTCGAAGACATCGGCCAGCAAGAGGACGTCTGTTTTCAGGTATAGGTCATGGTAGTCTCCGAGTGTTTTGCAGCCGAGCTCCTGTCACACTTTCTGGGCGTGGGCGTTGTCGGCATCACTGATGCCTACTCTGGTGAGCTTGCTGTAGAAGGCCTCTTTGTGTGGTAGGCAGTCTTCATTGAACCGCTCGGTGCTGTCCATGTATTCGTGGGGATATACACCCTTGCGGAGCAGGAGATGTGAGCCGCCATGACTTAACGTGGCCCTGAACTTGCCCTCCAACACAGTCCAGGGGGTGTGTTTCTCTACATTAGCCTTGCATGCCCCACATCTGCCAATTGATATTACATCACCATCACTGTCGAGATGCTCTAGGGCAGCTGGCTTGCCGAAACAGAATGGTGTCAGCTCGCTTAGATTCCCAACCAAGTGTCTAGAGAACTGTTCAGGAACTGGAGACTATCAATAAACCGTAGCGGCCCGATTGTGAAGGAAGCGTACTTCTCCATGTTGTTTGGTATGCAGGTGATCTTTTCATCGTCCACCTGCTCCGTCAACCACTTGCCATTCTTCTTCTCGTATACAGTTCTCTTCCAATCCATCTTGCCCGCCGCCTGCATGATGAGGTGAGAGTCGTACCCTCTTAGATTGTGGAAGACTACTGGCACCTTCAGCTTGTCTTTGGAGATGCGACATGATAGATTGCAGGTGTTGTGGGCTGCCCCTCGGTATTTGCCGGTAATGTGGCAGTGGTATCTCACCTTGTCCTCCCCCAGCGACTCTTCACAGATGTGGCAGGTTGTGGTTGTGGCGAAGTCTTCGAGGTCTTTCTCAGTCATCTTCACTGGGGCTGGTCGTTGTAGACGATGGCGGATGGCGGCCACCTCTCGCCTCAGGTACTGGAGGAAGTTACCGGCGGCGTCCTCCCTCTGATATATGACGGGGTTTGTGTTGAGACCGTCAGACCGCACGATGGTGTAGCCGAAGCCGCATGCCGGCTGCTCGACTAGCAGTCGTGTGTTGCTCAGGCGTGGGTCCATCGCTGCGCCCTGTACAGGGACGTTCAACGTCTCGAAGTCTGCGTATATGATGTATGGTGCCCGCATCTGCCTCTGGTAGTCTTTGAATTTCTTGGTGTTGTTTCCCTCCTCTGACATGACATTCACTTGGCATGATGTGTTGATACCTTGGCAGAGCGGCTCATGCTGGTCCAAGAGGCTCTGGGTGGAGTATACATGGAGGCAGTTGAGACATGGATACTTCTTACCCTTGTGTTTGCTGTCTCTGTATAGCAGCCGCCCCGCGTCCTTGATCCAGACGTAGTGCTTGGAGTCGCCCTCACCCAGGGGTAGGAGGTTGATCTAGTTCCGCCTGTGGACAGATTTCCGGAGTACCACCGGCCCCTCCTCCCACCCGAAGACGTTGATAGCTATGGTGGGATTTTGGTTCTCAAATCTACCGATGCTGGTCAGCTGTACTGGGAACTCGATACCTTCGAAGTTTAGCTCGCCTATGTGGCTTCTATAATGTTACAGTTTGTCTACGTTGTTGAGTAACTTCTCAAACTCCCAGCCAGAGCCTGTTTTCTTGAATTCTTCAACATCGTGAAGTATCTTGACTTTGGCCAGCTCCAGCTCCTCATCAATAATATCAACCTGTAATACCTCGAAGTTCCTACTACCGTGGTAGGCGTCTGCATGTATAATGCCTTCTTTTCCTTTGGCCCAATACCTGGCATTTAGGCAGATATACATTTCGACGCTGCCATACCTCTCTAACACTTTCTCAATTAGCGCCTTGGTGACTGGGAACATACGATCGAGGAATCCCCTAGGGTCTGGAAATATATGAAATTCGGGTACAGTTGCCGGATAGTCTATCAAACCCCAAGCGTCCTCGCGTTCACCTCTATATTCCAGCGGCTCATTCCAGCGTGTGTAGCACGTTTCAAGCGGCCCTGGGACGTCAGACTCGTCGGCTGGCTCGGCGGCTGGCTCGGCACTGTGGGTGCGTGGCTTTTGGACGGGGCGGTCGGCGGCTGGCTCACGACGCAGGATAGATGTGCGTGACTTTGGGATGGGGCGCTCGGCGGCTGGCTCGGTGGCTGGCTCGCGGCGCAGGATGGATGTGCGTGGCTTTGGGATGGGGCGCTCGCCGGCTGGCTCGGTGGCCGGCTCACGGCACAGGAAGATTGTGCGTGGCTTTGGGATGGGGCGCTCGGCGGCTGGCTCGCGGCGCAGGATGGATGTGCGTGGCTTTGGGATGGGGCGCTTGGCGGCTGGCTCTGTGGTAGGCTCGCGGCGCAGGAAGATTGTGCGTGGCTTTGGGAATGGGGCGCTCGACAGCTGGCTCGCGGCGCACAATGGGTCGCTCGATGACTGGCTCGCGGCGCGGTGGCTCAGCGGCTAGCCCTCGTGGGGCCTGCTTGCGAGCTGTAGGGTTGCCGTGGTATCGGCTTCAAGCCGTTCCCACTCCCGAGTGCGTTGGGTCTCGTCTTGGACCTGCCCTTGCAGCGCTGGGTAACGCTCGGCCGCTCGCTTGAGCAG
Source organism: Cepaea hortensis (assembly GCA_963921405.1). Taxonomy (NCBI): domain Eukaryota; kingdom Metazoa; phylum Mollusca; class Gastropoda; order Stylommatophora; family Helicidae; genus Cepaea; species Cepaea hortensis. Next base: position 96,363,061 of record OY992881.1, on the reverse strand, counting down.
TTCCGAACGAACAAAATCGCGCGCATAGGCGAGTTCTCTGATGAGGGTGGCTTTGTTCCGCCGGCTGTATGGCATCCCATACTCTCGTGCTTGCTGTTGAAGTTGTCTGAGTGTAGACATGGCTAAATATACAACTTCGCCTGTCTAGCAGGTGAGTGTATATGTACAGCATATAGTTCAATGTCTCTAATTGAAATTCAAAAATCTGTGATCATTGACAAACGTCGAAACTCCGCTATAAAGGGCTTCACCTTTTCATGGTACCACATTCGGTGGTTGATGGCGTTATAACCACACTCCCTACATAGTGTTAGATAATTTATGACTCCCCTCCAACAGCATTGGCAGGGCTTGGTGCATGTCCCTTTCCGCGCCATAACTGCGTGTATCCTGCAGTACGCCCTCATACAGCTACGCTCACAGAGTTCTGTGGAATATAGCCGAAGCCACGTGCACGTGTTCTTCGCGGTACGCATCACAGTATACCCAAAGATGATATAATCTAAATCGGCGGCGCGCCCCGGGGCTGTGTGAATGTGTGCGTGCGTATGTATGTGTGCGTGCGTGTGTATGTGTGCGTGCGTGTGTGTGCGTGCATGTGTGCGTGTGCGTGCGTATGTTTGTGCGTGCGCGCGTGTGTGTGCGTCTGTGTGTGCGTGCGTGCGGGTGTACGGGTGTATGTGTGCGTGTGTGTGTTCGTGCGTATGTATGTGCGTGCTTGCCTGCGTGTGTGTGTGTTTGTGCATTCGTGCATGTGTATGTGTGCGTGCATCTGTATGTATGTGCGTGCGTGTGGGTGCATGTGCTCGTGCGTGCGTGTGCGTGCGTGTGTGTGTGTGCCCCGGGGCCCTGGGGGGTGGGCCCGGAGTTCGTCGTGGTCCCTGAGGGTGTTGATTCGGCTTCCCACCGCTACCAGCGTATGCTACCCCCTCCGCTAGATCTAAAAGCCCCATTATGTACCTACTCAAATAACACAATGATCCTAGTATGGCGATATATCGTCCTTCCTTACAAATGATAGCTAACATTTGGTAATATATTGTCCTTAGGCACTGAATCATTTAAACATATAAACAAGATGATGATATGTATATACCATGGCCTCCTCAGAGACACCACACACAGTCTTCCAATCAAGCCTTCTCGATCTTCCTGAGTATACTCAGTCAGCCACCGAGAATGTATGAGAATGTGAAATTACAAGAGGCTTCTCATAAGTCTTTAGCCTGACCATGACGAAGTAGGCGGAGAAAACTGAAAATTGACAGTGTGTATTCCTTCTCAATGTAGCCTACCATATGAATTTTATGCATTCCGGGCATTTCTGCTTGACCTTGAAAAGACCTTCAGAATAAAACAACCTATTTTTCGAACTAAACCAGTTATCACAAGCCAGTATGACATCTTCGTCACTGTCAAAACGATTTCCTTTCAGCTGTTTTTTTTTTTTTTTTTTTTTTTTTTTTTTTTTTAGATTTGGGAAAAGAAATAAAAGTGTGATGGAGCCAAATCTGGAGAATATTGTGGGTGTGGAAGAATTTTAATATTCAAATCGTTGGCAGTTTGCAGCACAAGTGTGCTTTATGGGAGGGCGCGTTGTCTTGAAGCAAAGGCAGAATTTGCGAAAGCGCTATCCCTCGTTTTGCGATCACAGCCTTTCTTAGTTTGATAAGGAGATCTGCATATTACTGCCCATTAATCGTGTTGCCATTAAGCATGTAATCTTTCAATATGACACCTTTGACGTCCCCAAAAACAGTCAGCAACACTTTTCTTGCAGATTTTTGTGCTCTTGGCTTGACATATGTTGGCGAACCCGGGATTTCTGCATGCTTGTAATTTTGGATTCTGAGTCATAATGGTGAATCCATGTATCATCAACCGTCACTATGGTCGTCAAATTGTTTTACGACCGCCACATGTTGAGCAACTGGCCACAGCAATCAACTCGTGTTTGTTTCTGTTCACATGTCAGCAGGCGAAGGACCCAGCGGGCACACACTTTTCTCATGTTCAGTCTGTTGTGTAAAATTCTAAAAACTGTACACTTACTCAGTTTTGCTGAACCCGATATCTCTGCAATTGTAATTGTCCTATTATGGTCTATGATTTCCTTCACTTTTGCAACATTTGCATCATTGCACTCTGATGACGGTCGTCCTGATCTTGACAGATCAGCAACTTGGGAACGGCCACACTTAAACTGCAAACACCAATTTTATACAGAAGCATACAAAGGACAGACTTCCTCAAACACTGGCGCCATCTCCTTGTGTATTTCTTTAGGTGTTTTTCCCTGTAACATCCAGAATTTTATCACAGTCCTTGCGTGTAATTTCTCCATTGTTCTGTCAAACCTTTCGATGTGCAGATCTGGTCAATAGGGTGTGTTGTGCCATGCACCATATCGGGAAAACCAGTTGAGGAGAGAAAGTCATAATTCATATGTCCATTACAAATTGAATGAGCTATACATGTGCCAAATTTCAATTTTTTTTCTCTGCCTATTCCTTCATGGTCAGGCTAAAGACTTATGAGAAGCCCCTTTTACGTCCCTCCAGCTAGGCTGTTGCATTGGTTCCTGTTATAACCTGCATAGTCCGACTAGTTTATAAGGCCAATTTACTGCAGTCTTCCTTCACAATTCTACCTCTGACCTGAACCTTAAAAGCTCATGCGTTCTCCAAATGTCAAAACATCAGACTCATAACACATCTTTTCATTTTCCTCAGAAATCATATTTCCACTACCATTGGATGTTTCTCAGCTTGTCTGCTTATAGTCGATGTTTCATATCTATATAATAGTATAGGTTCTATATAGCTCTTCGACACTCTTTTTCTCATTGCAAGTAACAGCATTTTAATGGCAAGTATGTTTTTCACGTGGCAACAGTCTACATGTGTCAGGGAGTTCTGGTTATAAAAAAACACCTCATGTTATGACTTCTGAGACATTTATAATCATATGCATGTTTACAAATATTCCCCTTTACTGACATGTTACATCGTGGAATGTCTTTCTTATTGGAAACGACCATAATCTATATTTATGAATGTTTTGGAGAAGAGTAAACAGAATAGAAGATAATATAAGCGTATGCGGGGCATGGTGGAGTTATAGACCTTGCATAATTAAGTCTTCACATTGAGAGGTGACATAATGAATTTTTTTTTTTGTAAGCTGCATCGGTATTAGTTTGCATTGATAGGATTTTCAATGGTCAATTTTCATTGCACTCAGGAATCCTTCAATAAGTGTTTCAGACATCTCCAACTGACCATACAGTACACAAACTCCGTTGCCTTGGCCAAAATCCCTGTGTGTCGATTCCAGAATCACACGTGTTCTATATTTGTTCTTTATGTGAGTGAGTTTTCGCATGTTGAAATTGTGCATGCATAGCCGTCTGCTCGGCGTATACTTCACGATTTAATGTTCCAGAGATATTCTTACGCTCGCAACTTGCAAGTAGGTCCCTCTACTCTTTCGCTGTTATCCGAGAATGCTGGACGTCCTATCACTACCGCAGAATAAAGAATGGGAATTAATATCCCGGCTTCAACATTGTTTGTAAAGCACTTGTATTGGATCTTCTTCTGTAAAACGAGTTTGCCCTACCACTTAGGCATTCTGCCGATCCCCAGACGGCCATTTCTGTAATAATGTTATGGGATTGTTCAATTACTGCTAGGGAGATGTTCATTTACTTCAGATTCAATCGGGGACCTCTGCGCTACCTCCGCTCCAGTTCTACTTAGAAATATTCAACACGAGGACGGCAAACAAGAATGTTGTGTGTTTTACATTCTGTATTCACGAGTATTAAGCAATCATGAGATCGTTAATATTTATGTACTTACAGGTCTGTCAAGATATGATCTGGGCTGCTTGACAACACTGTTTGTACCAATATCTTTTCGTTAACCCCACCTATGGCTCCACCAGGACTTGCCTTTGATCCCGACGCGATTAATTACCTCGTCCTCTTCATACATCATCTGGCCTTTTCCAGTGTGACCAGTTGGATCACCGCCATCATCACATTGGAGAGGTATTTATGTATTGTAGAGCCTTTCGAGGTAAATTTCATTCTTACTATCTCATTATATCCATTGGTGACATTTGTCCAACCTCTCTCTCCTCTCTCTCTCTCTCTCTCTCTCTCTCTCTATATATATATATATATATATATATATATATATATATATATATATATATATATATATATATGCCGGTCTCAATGGTCTAGTGGTTACAAGACTTTCTCCGTAATCCCGTATAATCTCGCGAGTAACGTGACGTGCGCGAGAATTGGTAGCGGTTCTCTCCGCGTCGGTAACTTACGGGTAACATATATATATATATATATATATATATATATATATATATATATATATATATATATATATATATATATATATATATATATATCATCATCATCATCATCATATATGTGTGTGTGTGTGTATGTGTGTGTTTGTGTGTGTGTGTGTGTTTGTGTGTGTGTGTTGTTCGCATATCCTTTTCAGGACATCGCTTTCAACATCAGCATCTTTCAGCTGATTGTTGATCTCTTGGCAGGATTACGCCATTGCTTTCTGAGCGACCGGCTCACGTACCCCGTAAGTTACCGACGCGGAGAGAACCGATACCGATTCTCACGCACGTCACGTTACTCACGAGTGTATAAGGGATTACGGAGAAAGTCGCTAACTCCTAGGCCAGGGATATATATATATATATCTTCCTCTTCTTCAGCGTTCCGAGCCATTGAGGTACTTTGTTGCAGATACAATCCGTCTCCATTCGTCTCTCTGGTTGACCTTCTCTTGCCAGTCGTTGATTCCAAGTGCTTGTAGGTCTGTATATTTATTATCTCTCCACCGTCTTCTTGATCTACCTTGGGGTCTACGGTCATTCATTTCCTGAGTGTATATATATATATATATATATATATATATATATATATATATATATATATATATATATATATATATATGTCATTGGCACCTTGCCGTCTTGACAGACGATAGTTTGTGCTTTAAAAAGGCATAATAACTTTTAACTATGGCGGTAGCGAGTGTGACTGATAAGGCCAATTTGCGCTGTAAATGTCCGTTCACAGTGGGTGCATGTGAACACGTGGTCATTTCCACCATCATGCACCATCTTACGTCTCAAACGCTTGGTGTGTGACTTTTCTGCAATAATTTTCTCCTTTGACTTTATTCCATTTCTGATATTTGCCCTCCATGCAACACGTTCAGCGGCGACTTGCTCCCAATGTGCATTATCAATGCCTGTATCAATCATGTCCCGCTTACACACATCTTTGTATCGTAGTAGAGGCCGACCCTGAGATCTCTTACCCATCTGTAATTCACCAAAAAAGATATCCTTTGGTATTCTACCATCATCCATCCTCCTAAGATGTCCTATCCATCTAAGTCTACGAAGACTGAGCATGGAATAAACTGTCACACAACCTGATCTTTCCAATACTTCAGTATTTGTGATTTTGTCTTGCCACTTAATACCAAGAATTCTTCGCAGACACCGCATATGAAAGCTGTTTAAGTTGTTCTCTTGGTGTGAGTAAGTTGATTCCGAGACCAGTTAAGACCAGGGATGGAGTTATTGCCTCTCCATAGCACAAAGCCTGGGCTAAAATATAGAGATCATGTGTTGCCCATGCAGCATGATCCCTCTCTCGGCCTGCCTAGTTTACTCCAGAGGAAAGGTAACACCCCTACATCTGGAACAAGACAAGCTGCAGAAGCTGCCGGATCAGCAAAGCAATGCTCTAACTGTCCGCCTGTCGGAGCTTCGATCCTAGACCAGTCGCCAACCAAGGCTTAGGGCCTGGTCTGCCCTGCCATGACATTTTGTCTTTAGCTTGCATTTCCTCGCACCAGGGTAAGGCTTGTACCCTCCCAATTGCGCTCTTCCGCCCGAAGCCGTTGGCACAATGTGGGGTGTCGGGTTTGGTAAGCGCCGCCCAACGTTCAGCGCTAACAGAAATCAGGTAGTACCGTCTACTGTTATACGGTAGCTCAGTCATATCTGACTAAGACCTGGTGTAAGACCTGGTTCAGCGGCGACTTGCTCCCAATGTGCATTATCAATGCCTGTATCAATCATGTCCCGCTTACACACATCTTTGTATCGTAGTAGAGGATATATATATATATATCATCTCATCTCATCATGTTCCTCTTGTACCTTGCGGTGTCGAGGTGAAGTATAAACTTCGTGAGAGTGCCCGGTTATGGGCTTCGTATATCGACATTCCCATGGATTCTGCTATTCCCTCCGTCCAACGTTTACGTGGTCGGCCTCTTCCTCTGTTTCCATCTGGTCTGTATATCATTGCTTGTTGTGGCATGCTGTTGACTGGTAACCTACTTGCATGGCCAAACCATTTGACTTGCTGCTTTCTAATAAAATCTAATGCTGCTTTAACCCCCACTTTAGTCCTGATTTCTTCATTTCTGATCTTATCTCTTCTTGATACGTTGAGTAATCTTCTCAGGAACCTCATTTCTGTTGTTGTGATTTTTCTTTTCTCTTTTTCTGTCATTGTCCAGGTTTGGCATTGGTAGCACAGAGTTGGTAGGAAGATTGTGTTGTAAAGTGTTTTCTTAGTAGTTATTGATACATGTTTGTTCTTTAGTATTGGTATATATATATATATATATATATATATATATGAGAACCAAATAATGGTTGTTGTTTTGGATTTTGTTGCATTGTTTGTTGGGATACATAGGGTTATCACAGTTACATGTGTGTATGATATTACATATCGCCCCATGGACTTGCCAAAGTCGCAATGCTTTTAATACAGATGTTGATGCACTTCAGATCTTGATTTAATTCCTGGTGAACAAAGTTTGTCCCAATGTTGATGTTTACGTCAATTGCTTGTTGATGTTTGTTCAACGGTGGTTGTTCTATATGTTGTAAACAATCAATGATCTCTGACACTATATCAAATTCAAAATGTGATCGAGTGGGAGGGGATTTCTTCACATAGATACCGTTGTCGAAGGAGTGATTTGTTTTTCCCCTTGTATCTATGGTAAATTTCCCTGATCACTTTGCCTTATAGAAGTGAAGGAGAATGTAAATTCATCCCATCTGAGATCCCCTAGACAAACTAAGCAAACATTCTCATATATTAAATCCTACATCCCACAGTCATGATCACTGTCTTTTGGATGTCGCTGACGTGTGTCTTCTATAAGTTATTCCAAGAGGTGAGACGATAACCCATGAATCAAAATTCTAACAAAACTCAATACGTGGCTGCACAGAGTTCAGCCTAGCAAGAAACTAGCAGAACTGTTTAGGAAGTCAGAAATAAACAACGGGAGGCAACTGCAAAATTGGGTTAGATTGTAATACCTCATTCACACTTTAGCTTCGATCTTGTTCCCTCTGACTTCCGTGTGTATAAATTCATTCCACTGGGCAGGGTTTGATGACGAGCGTGCGATTGACACAGTGAAGAAATGGCTACATGAGCGGGGCAAAGCCTGGTATACTCAAGGCCGCATGCATTTGTTTCACGCTGGTATAAGAAGGTAAGCACTATTGAAGATTATGTAGAAAAACAGTATGTTCAGAGGAAATGTATATTTATAACGTTGTAAATGTAATTCATTTTGAACACATAGTACCATAACTCTTGTTGTATAAATGATGCCCCTGAGTTAATTGTCCCGGATCGTATGTCTTTATGCTTGCTGTTGTGTAGTTACACGATTCCATACTATTATGTCTTAATGTAGCTATTTTAGTGTATTTCCGGGTTTTTACGGTATTATAGTGTATTTCTTTTTGCTGCTTACTGATGAAGTGTCTCGCTTCGACGTCCTCTAGTTTGGTAACTGTAATCTTGTAAAGCTGACAAAATTTTCGTGTTTTCCTGTTGTTTACATTACAGATATATCAGAAGGAATGGTCCTAATGATAAAACTGCGGAGGCAGAGAATGCGCTCAGCGATTAGAATACATTGAGTTCTATAATAATAACAACATCAACATTCAGAACCACATAAAACAAAGTAATCGTGAGTGCGATTCAGCCTCACGAACCGACAAATACTACGGATAAATCAGAAAATGATGTACTATAGTACTATAGTACTATATATTTTAATCAGCGAAATTGCAATATCAAATTACTGATGGGCCACCTTACTGTCAAGATGTGGGCAGATAACATGGGTTATGAAGCGATTAGTTAGGACAAATTGATCTGGACTAACACTGAGAACAGTTCACCACACTGAATCAATATTTCAAATTTGGAATTGTTTGATTTCATGTATCTATTGCCCTAAACTCTTTTGAAGTCTTGAAGCAGTACAAATTGAAATTTAGTTAGTTAGTTAGTTAGTCGCAGTTCCAACTTCACAGCAATGGGTGGTCCCCATTATGCTCCGTTCCTATGCCAGTGAATATCACACAAAACGCTCCCCACTGCCCAATGTGAAAAGTGGAAAAGACAGGAGTCTCGACAAACAACAGCCCGCACAGATACACTGTGCATAATGCCGCCGCCAGAATGTCAACACAATAGTCCCCCACTAAATTGAAATTTACATTGACCAAGTCAAAAAGACAACCCTGCGGCTCTGACATTGATTAAGTGACATTAAGATTTGCCGTTTCGGTTCACGCGTGCATTTTTCAGGAGACTCCTGTGAATCGTCGCTGGAGCTACGGAGTTCATGCTTTGTGCGGCGCTTTTGGTGGATCGCCCTGCGGAAAGAGACCGGGCCATATGTGATAAAACCAGGGTCACTGAAGTATTTCTGGTGATTGCTGATTCCGTCGACGCATTTCTTCGTGGAGGACTTTTGTGTTGGCATTCTGGCGGCGGCATTATTCACAGTGTACTTGTGTGGGCAGTTGGCTTGACGAGACGCCTGTCTTTTCCACTTTTCACATTGGGCAGTAAGGAGCATTTTGTGTGGTATTCACTGGCACAGGAACGGAGCACAATGGGAACAACCCGTTGCCGTGAAGTTGGAACCGCGACTAACTAACTAACTAAGATTTGAAAGGATGCCCCAGGCAATTGAAGATCTGCGTTGTGGTGTTATATAAAGAAAGTTATTCTTTCTGTCGCATAACGACTGCTTGCACGCATATCAGAATATATTTCCGGATGTAATGACAGCGGTCTAGATTCCAGAAGAATTATTTGTATCCCAGCTTAGGGATTTAGTTAGAGAGGTCGACTTATGCACATTTCGTGTCGCTAGAAATGCATGCATGTTTTACCACGGTGCAATAGACACTATTAGCATTACAAACGTTCACTTTGGAAGTGTACCGATATCATCGTAGGTGCAGAGTATTGCTGATATCATGTCATCTTCTAACATACTGTTCTAACATTGTCTATATATAGGTAGATAAAGTGTCCGGTCTGCCATGGGTCGTTTCGCGGGTTTCATCTTTGGGTATGCGCTGAATCGTCCACCATGGCATTTCAAACCAACCAACTAACACCAGATTTTAACAGCAAATACGTGATTGTTTGTGAATGATGTGTAATAATCAATAACAGGAACTCATGTGCGTAATAGTCTGACCATAAATGTTTATTCCCGAACAGCATTACGGCGTGAGCATTACACTATGCCGGTCTCCGACCGTGTTCGCATTCCCATGTACTCAACTCACGCTCTGTTCTATAACCTTCCTTGTCTCAGCCTATCGCCAGGCACGAGCCTGATTTGCTATCCATCATCAACGGTCAAGCTTTCACACGACGTACTTACGGTACTTTTGAATGGCAAGTAACTTCTGGTCTAGGGCGAGCTTCATACCAAAACTTCAGAAACATGATTACTAGTAGGATGGACGGTGTGTCGATTTCGCCATTGCTTCTTTCTGCTTAAACTATCTAATCTGACTGCTTCTTGATATATACTTTCATATCTTTGCTTTTCTGAACCGTACTCTGATGTTCGTCCTTCAGCCTCCCTTCTTCCAGACTCTTCTCTTCTCTTCTGTCGTCTGCCGTTTTTTTTACGTCATCGTTTCTAAGTAAGCGCTTGTGCGTTCAGTGTGCGACACATGGCATATTGACCCGTGGCACGGTCTTAGTCAGATATGACTGAGCTACCGTATGACAGTAGACGGTATTACCTGCTTTCTGTTATTGCCAAATCTTGGACCGCCGTGCCAAGTCAGACACCCCACATTGTGCCAACAACTTTGGGTGGAGGAGCGCTGTTGGGAAGGTACAAGCCTTATCCTGGTGCGAGGAAATGCAACCTAAAGACTAACTGTCTTGGCAGGGCAGACCAGTCCCTAAGACTTGGTTGGAAATTGGTCTAGGATCGGAGCTCTGACGGCCGGACAGTTAGAGCATTGTTTTCCGGCAGCTTCGGCAGCTTGTCTTGTTCCAGGCGTATTGGTGTTACCTTTCCTCTGGAGTAAACTAGGCACGCCGAGAGATGGATCATGCTGCATGGGGAAAACGTGGTTTCTTCAATTCAACCCAGGCTTTGAGCATTTTTTTTAAAGCATAAGGTAGCAAACTATCGTCTGTCAAGACGGCAAGGTGCCAGTAGTTAGATATCTCTCTTGAGGTTTTAGCAATGGCCATTAGGTTAGCAACCCGCCATCTTCACAGGCAACTATTTGGCAATGCCACAACGCACACTTTATAAGAGACCTGAAATACATATAGATCACCCGTAGTCAGAGATTATGTAGCAGTTAGACAACTATTGTTGAATTTTATGTCACAATGTCTGTCAACATCAATATTCTATGAGCTATGGAACAGTACAAATAAAGTTGCCATTTTGTGGTTCTGTGTGTTTTGTTTGATCTCTGTTATTTAGTTTATTGTTTACACTAATTAATTCTGGTGCAGTCCAACCCCTCACTCTATTGTCGGGAATTAGAGATATTATGGTTCCATGTCTAAGATCCTAATTCTTCTGATCTATCTCTAAATTTATTGTTTTTATGAAGCTGGGGACAGTGATAGGTGTCCTCTTTCTCCTTGTTATTCTTTTTCCCCCTCTGGCCATGGGCAGCCAGCGTTGTGCTCTATCTACTTCTTATTACTGTGGGTTAGATGTGAAGTTGAATGTAGTTCTTCGCAGGTCCGCATGGCCGAATGGGTAAGAACGCGTGTTCTTAAACATCCATAGTGCTGATGCCGAGGTTAGCGGTTCAACCCCTACACCGGACAGCTGGACTAAAATGTTGACCTGTCGTCCTTGACGTAAATTACAAGTACCTTTTAAGTCGGAGTGGGTTCGCCTGATAGCGAGGGACACTGTTAATAGGGAAAGATAATCCACACCTAACATTCAGTCCATCACTACCGTAAGAAGTGTGTATGGACTACGCTTGAGGTCAAAGCGAGCTAGCGCAAAGTAAAATGTAGTTCTTCTACTTAGCTCTAATCTTTCCTTTTCCCATGACTGCTTCATTAATACCACATTTCATGGGGCTGCAGACCAGGCCCTAGGCTTTGGTCGGTAGCAAGTCTAGGATGGAAGCTCCGATATACCGACAGTTAGGGTAATGCAATGCTACTCCGGCAGCTTTTGCAGCTTGTCTTGCTCCAAATGTATTGATGTTACCGTTCCTCTGATGTAAACTAGGCAAGCTGAGAGAGTGATCATGCTGCATCGGCAACACACGGTCTCTACAATTCAGTATAGGCTTCGTGCTATGAAGAGGTATGACTCCATTTTACAAACTAAAATAGAAAGACGACACCGTGCCGGTTAGTTAGTCAGTAGTAATTATTACACACATTGTGGTTCTGTAAGAGTCAAATGTATTTTAACAGCATAATTCAAACAGAACAACAGCGTACAAATAGTGGCTAGTCTGGAAAAAAAACACACCAAGGAAACTAACAAATAAAGGAAAAAAAACAAACAGTATAATAAGTCCTTTGGAAAGCTATGTTAATAATGCAAATGTTTGATACTTTTCTTCTTCCTTTTCCAGAAGTAAATGTTCAATAGCATGTATCGGCAATCATGAGTCTCCACTTCTCTCTGCCATCTGATATTTTGAAGAATGTGGTGTTGCTTATATTATTATTTATTACAGCCTGTTTAACCTCGCCACGTGCTTATTTCCTCGGCTTTCTCTGTTTCTCGTGTGTGGAATGAGGACATAAATGGCTAATATTCCTGCCCATGGCCTCTGCTGATATGTGCCATATATTTGAAGTGTCTATTTATGTATGTTGTGTGGCATGTTCATGCAACACAAATAGCTTTAATATAGAAGCGTTTGTTTTTCTTATTGTCCACAATTTTATATTATCCACATTCTTTATAAAACAAACATTACAAAGACAGTTTCCAATGTCTAAAGTTTATTTTTATTTAAAAAACATAATTTCATAATTTGTCAACTGGAGAAACGAATGGAGACGGCTTGTATCTGCAGCGAAGAACCTAAATGGCTCGGAATGCTGAAGAACAAGAAGAATTTTATAATTTACTGTACAGTATTCGGGCTAATGCAGACCTACTGTCCACAAGCAACATATTGGAAGGAAGTTTTTATTGTTCTTTTCTTGATACTTCTGCTATTCATGTCGTGGTGTGAATAGTACCGGTTTGTTTGTTACTAATGTAACATCTTTAGTGAGATGCCCCTAGATATTGATCAATATTGCCCTTTTTATATGCGTGATTGTTTGATACAGAAAGTGTTAAATCTAATCAAAACCATCTCTCCAACCCCAATTGTCTTGGCAGAAAACGACATGAAATGTTGCTCTAAACTTACTACTCATTGTGTAGTACACACATATGTTTACAGTCGAGTTGACGGACTCTAGGACGAATACCAGCCCACCAAGAAGTATTCCTATATTTAGATATCTACCATTCAATGAAAGCCCCGGCTCGAATGCTAAAGCCAACATGACAACGCTAATAGGAACAAAACATGAAATGAAAAGCACGGAAATCATTACAACCATTTTAGCAACGTTTTGGTTGCGATTAGTTACCTTGGTTGTCACGTTGCTTGTAGACTCTCGCCACTTGGTTATATTGTTTAATTTATACACTAATGTTATTGTACAAATAACAATGATGATGAACGCTGTTAGCGGAATGAAAAAGTTGTTGACGGCAAACATTACTGTGTCCACAATTTCTCGATAATCCATATACAACAGAACAACAATTGTTTCGTTTCTTCCGGGTGAAAACTGTGCGCTCAATCTGTTAACAGCGTAGACTGGCGCGCCACACAAAAATAGAACTACAAACAAACATACAATAATGGTTGCCATACGTCTTCGAGTAATTATAGATTTTACCTGAAAAAAAAGGAAATTATAAATATATATTTTCACATTGATTACTAAAGTTTATCATAATAGGTTCATTGGTGAATAATTACTTGGAACATGTTCACATTTTCGTCTGAGTAAATTTGCATTTGTCAGAGATGAATGCTGTCATTTTTCATTGGTCTGATGAAGAGATTAACAATCATGGATCTCCAATCCTCTCTGACACCAGATATTTTAGTGGCGTTTTTGTTGCTTTACAGATGTGAGACATGAACAATTTCGCAATAACTAAACACGAATGTCGGGGTTATTGTCGGGGGGTAACATTTACATAAAAATAATTAGTTTACCGAAGTTAAAGAAGAAGACAATGTTGACATTCTACACGATCTAAACATCAAAGATAGGATTCCCATTAGGAGCATTTTGTCCAAGAAACGGATATATAAATTTGACAGAGATGTTTGAACAAGACAGTGATAGAGATCATAGTTTCCGGAGATAGAGGAAGAGGTCGACCAGAACTAGGAACGAGACAGAACAACACTTTTAACATCAATATTCGTGAGACAGGCAAACTGCCAACAGATTCAAAATATTTTCCGCAGCCCATAATGAGAGCGATGTTCTGCCAACCACCTGACTCATTATTATGCAATGTGTTGTTCACAGTATTATTTATTGACACGCTATTTTACCATTTCAAGTGCATGCATCTCAATTTTCTGTGTATCTCCTGTCAGTTTGTCTCCTACAAGAGACTAATTTCTTTATTGTGCCTCTTCTGCTTATATTCTCTAAACATTTCCTGTGACTTTGTTTTTTTCGATGGTGTAAACCTGCAGTTGTTAAGATTTCAGTGTCTGTTACTTCCTGCTCTTGCTATCTTCACGGTTTTATCATACACAGATAAAAGGCAAATACACTGAGCGTTGCGTACTCTACAACTTACATAAGTTGAGAAAATATCACTAAACAAGAATTACAATTTTAGAGCAAACCATACTCATTTAGCATTGCAATCTAGCCTGTTGACAATAGCATACGTAAAATGCGCGGGAAAGAGCTGGCTAACTTAAATCTAATCCCAGCCAGCCTGTGTGTGTTGTGGTGCATTTTGACATGGTTACATCCTGATATCTGTATTATATATATATATATATATATATATATATATATATATATATATATATATATATATATATATATATATATATATATATATATATATACTAGCTGACACGGCCCGGCTTCGCCCAGACTCTGGTGGGGAGCATCTCATTTAATTCATATAAGTAGTCATATAAGCTCCCGTTCCCGACTGTCTGTCTGTCTGTCTGTCTATCTATCTGTCTGTCTGTCTGTCCGTCTGTCTGACCCGGCCCAGCCCATGGTGGAGAGCATCTCATTTAAATCATATAAGTAGTCATATAAGATCCCGTTCCCGACTATCTGTATGTCTGTCTGTCTTGGGTAAATGGAGGAGGGAGGAGGAAGAGGGAGGTGGAGGAGGGAAGAGGAGGGAGGAGGAGGGAGGAGGAGACAGGAGGAATAGGAGGGAGGAGGAGGGATTAGGAAGAGGAGGGAGGAGTAGGGTGGAGGAGGAGGGGGAGGAGGAGGGAGGAGGAAGAGGGAGAAGGAGGGAGGAGGAGATCGCAGGAGGAGGAGGAGGAGGAGGAGAGGGAGGAGGAGGAGGGAGAGGGAGGAGGAGGGAGGAGGAGGAGAGAGTAGGCGGAGGGAGGAGGCGGAGGGAGCAGGAAGAGGGAGGAAGAGGGAGGAGGAGGAGGGAGGAGAAGGAGGAGGGAGGAGTAGAGAGTGGGAGGAGGGAGGAGGCGGAGGGAGGAAGAGGGAGGAGGAAGAGGGAGAAGGAGGAGGGAGGAGAAGGAGGGAAGAGGATGAGAGGGAGGAGGAGGAAGAGGGAGGAGGAGGAATGTGAAGGGAGGAGGAGGGAGGAGGTAGAGGGAGGAGGAGGAGGAGGGAGGAGGATAGAGGAGGAGGAGGGATGAGGAGGAAGAGGGAGGAGGAGGAATGTGAAGGGAGGAGGAGGGAGGAGGTAGAGAGAGGAGGAGGAGGGAGGAGGAGAATGGAGGAGGAGGGATGAGGAGGAGAGGGAGGAGGAGGGGGAGGAGGGGGAGGAGGAGGGAGGAAGAAGGAGGAGGGAGGAAGACGGATGAGGGGGAGGAGGGAGGGGTAGGAGGGGGAGGAGGAGAAGGGAGGAGGAGGAGGGAGCAGGAGGAAGGAGGAGGGAGGAGGAGGAGGAAGAGGGAGGAGGAGGGAGGAGGAAGAGAGAGGAGGGAGGAGGAAGAGAGAGGAGGGAGGAGGAGGGAGGAAGAGATAGGCGGAGAGAGGAGGAGGAGGGAGGAGGAGGAGTAGGGATGAATAGGAGGGAGGAGAAGGGAGGAGGAGGGATTAAGAGAAAGAGGGGGAAAGGGGAGAAGGAGGAGGGAGGAGGGAGGAGGAGGAGGAAGAGGGATGAGGAGGGAGGAGGAGGGAGGAGGGAGGATGAGGAGGAGGGAGGAGGAGGAGGGAGGATGGTGAAGGAGGAGGAGGAGGAGGGAGGAGGGTGAAGGAGGAGGAGGAGGGGGAGGAGGGAGGGGGAGGAGGAGGGAGAAGGAGGAGGAGGGAGGAGGGAGGAGGAGAACGTAGGTGGGGGAGGATGAGAAGGGAGGAGGGAGAGGGAGGAGGAGGGAGGAGGAGGAGAGAGGAGGAGGGAGGAGGTGGAGGGAGAAGGAGGAGGGAGGAAGAGGTAGAAGGAGGAGGGAGAAGGAGGGAGGAGGAGACAGGAGGAATAGGAGGGAGGAGGAGGGATTAGGAAGAGGAGGGAGGAGTAGGGTGGAGGAGGAGGGGGAGGAGGAGGGAGGAGGAAGAGGGAGAAGGAGGGAGGAGGAGAGAGGAGGAGAAGGAGGAGGAGGAGGAGAAGGGAGTAGGAGGAGGGAGAGGGAGGAGGAGGGAGGAGGAGAGAGTAGGCGGAGGGAGGAGGCGGAGGGAGCAGGAAGAGGGAGGAAGAGGGAGGAGGAAGAGGGAGAAGGAGGGAGGAGAAGGAGGAGGGAGGAGGAAGGAGGAGTAGAGAGTGGGAGGAGGGAGGAGGCGGAGGGAGGAAGAGGGAGGAGGAAGAGGGAGAAGAGAGGAGGAGGGAGGAGGTAGTAGGATGATTGATTGCCATCCCACCAGGTTAATATGTTATCGCGGACCTCAGAGAGAAGTGTCTATGTAGAAGACCATTTCCTGGACGTACGTATTTTGGGAGGGGGAGGAGGGAGGAGGAAGGAGGAGGAAGAAGAAAAAAAAACTACGACAGTTGGCATCTCTGGAATGAAAGGAAGACGTGTAGAAAATTTCATCTCAATCGGATGGGCCGTTCGCGAGCGCATAAAGGACATACATACATACATACATACAGAGATACATACGCACATCCTAATTTATATATAAGATGTGTGTGTGTGTTTGTGTGTGTGTGTTTGTGTGTGTGTGTGTGTGTGTTATATAGTACAGATTTAAATTACCTTCAGAGGCGCTACAATACATAAACACCTCTCCAGTGTGATGATGGCGGTGATCCAACTGGTCACTCTGGAAAAGGCCAGATGCGGTATGAAGAAGACGAGGTAATTAATAGCGTAAGGATCAAAGGGAAGTCCCGCTGGTGCCATATACGGGGTTATCAAAATGATATTGGTGCATAACAGCGTTATCAAGCAGCCTAGATCGGATATTGACAGACCTGTAAGTACATAAATAATAATAATCTCATGATTTCTTTATACTCGTGAAATGTTTTGGTGAACAAAGAATTGAACACACATGACTTTCATGTTTGCTGTCCATGTGTTGACTATACTATTTCTAAGTCGAACTGGAGCCGAGGTAGAGCAGTTTGAATTTGAAGTAAGGGGAAAACTCCCTAGCAGAATATCTATGGGGTATTTACAGTGCCATTACATTATTTCCGAAATAATCGACTGGGGATCGGCAGAATGGCTAAGAGGTAGGGCGAACTCGTCTTACAGAAGAAGACCAAATATATGTGCTTTACAAACAATGTTGAACCCGGAATGTTAATTCCCATTTCTGATTCGGTGGTAGATATCGGACGTCTAGCGTTCTCGGATAACAGCGAAAGACTAGAGGAACCCATTCGTAATTGCGAGCGTTATCTAATCTTGGAACAGGAAATCGAGAAGTGTATACCGAACAGTCGGCTGTGCATGCATAATTTCAACATGAGAAATCTTACCCACATAAAGAACCTGTATAAAACATAGGTGATTCTGATATACACACACTGGGATCTTAGCCAGTTCAATGGAGTTCGTCTACTGTATTATCATTTCAAGTTGTCTGAAATACTTGTAGAATAATTCCTAAGTGCAATGAAAATTGTCCATTGCAAACACTGTCAATCGAAGCTAGGATCCATGCAGTTTTCTAAGAAAGTCATCGCGTCACCACTCAATGTGAATATTTAATTAATGAAAGGTCTATAACTCCACCACCGCTTTTGCGTTTCCTCTCCTCCAGAATACTCATAAACATAGATTATGGTTGTTTCCAATAAGAAAGGCATTTTACGATGTAAAATGTCATTACATTGTAAATAAGCATATGATTATAATTATCTCGAAAGTCATTACATCTTAATGAAGGTACTTTTAAGAGATTAGAACCAGAATCGCTATGACATAGGTAGATATAGGCCAGATGAAAAACATACTGACCAATAAAATGTTGCTACTTGCAAAATCGACTATATGGAGACACGATGAGAAACTTGAGGAGATGTGATTTCTGAGGAAAATTAAAAGATTATATATGCGTCTGTTGTTTTGACATTTGGAAACCACATGATCTTTTATGGCCGGAGGTAGGATTGTGAAGGAAGACTGCGGTACATTGGATTTGACAACTAGGCGGACTACGGAGGTTATAGCAGGAATCAATGCAACAGCCTAGATGAAGGCATATACATACTTTCACAGTGTCATGCATTCTCGATGGCTGGCTGAGTATATTCAGGAAGATCGTGATGGGCTTGATTGGAAGACAGTGTATGGCATGGGGCCTCTGCGGAGGCCATGGTTGTCGCACATCATCATCGTGTTTTATGGTGGTTAAATGATTCAGTGCCGAAAGACAATATATCACCGAATGTGACCTCCCATTTGGACGTATGGGCGATATATCGCCATACTAGGATCATCGTGTTATTTGTTTTGTTTCGTGGTATCCTCCGTAATTTCAATTTTCGGTGAACGTAGCAGTAAAATACTTGTTCATCTGATTGAGTACCATGTATGGTCCAAATCAACTTTTTGTTTGGAACTGAATCAAAGAGGAAATCACCTATAACAAAGGCTCTCTGTGGATGGCTAACTTGGAAAGTAGACCAGGTAGAAAATGGACCGGTCTGAGATACCGAATACCCTCACAGAGACAGGACAATGAAACGAATCAAGTACAGATTGAATCATTTTAATATGGGTAAAGTCAGGCAAGGGCATATGATCAAGGAAGAATACTAATTCAACAACGATGTTTGTCTCGTCATTACACGCTGAGGAAGATACTGAAAAGGCGGCGCCAACACTTATGGGATGAATGGAAAGATAACCATTTAAGTTCATCTGTTGACTGCCTAGCTTCACTAACGGTCTCTCTCTCTCTCTCTCTCTCTCTCTCTCTCTCTCTCTCTCTCTCTCTCTCTCTCTCTCTCTCTCTCTCTCCACCCTCATCACCAATTATCCATTGTGCCGACGTAATCCATGTTTCCCATTCTCATCATGTGTGCAATTAATGTGGGCTGGATTTGTATGATGCAAGTAACCAGCTTCCTCTGCAAATCACCTTCTTCCGAAATATCTTCATCAGGGGTGTTATCTGTCCAAAGTGTTCTCTTCTATAAATCCTGAAATCTGCAACTAACAAATAAATCATCTTTTTAATGTAGACTTATTAACGTTGATTTATCCATCAGTAGTTTATCAGCTTCAGAAATAATAATCATGATACTCTGGTGCAATTGCGAGGTATTCTTTCCATATCGAACCTTTCTAACAAAAACAGCAGGGAGTGTAGTATTAAGTGCACACACACACACACACACACACACACACAATATATATATATATATATATATATATATATATATATATATATATATATATATATATATATATATATATATATATATGCGGTGGAAGAGATAGAAGCAGACAGAGATATATTATGCTGCATTGTAAAAGGCAGTGGCATGGCGAGACATTATCACCAGAATTGACCCAGACCAAATAGGACGATATCTGAGGAGAGACTATAACGCCCACGCCTTTTTGGCAAGCACACCATTGTGATTAATACCAATGCGGTGTAATCCGTTCACATACCTAGTAGACTTATGTTGACAGGATCGTGGAATCCCTGCTTCACAAAACAAACGATGTTAATGATGTTTGTTACAATTCCAACAAAATTGATAACCATACAGGTACCGGTGAAGATGATCCATTTTAGTATCTGCGTGACTTCATCGCTTATACCAAAACCTGAAGAGGGATCTTCTTGTATATGTGTTTCATTACCATTTAACATGGTATCTTTTGAATATTCAGAGCGTCCGCTAGAGTACTTACAATGACTAATTTGTTAATATCACTATGATCTTTCTGACATGAACAAACAAGATCGCAACATTTAGCTAATTATTCAAATTATGTTTAATTATACAAGTACAACTAAGGAAGTATGTCACGATGCCGACGACATGCATACTCTGCCCAGTGGCCACCTGGCCACGGTGTCAGCTAGCCGGGTTGTCAAGTGGTCTGCGTGGAATCCTAATACCCCCCCCCCCCCCCAAACTATTAAACAAAGTGGTTACACTGTTGATATCCTTGTGTCCTAGCCAGCGTTGTTGTGAAGGAGTTAAAAACATAATCTTATATACCGCTTTCGAAACACAGCTGCCGGAGATTTGGAAGCAGGCCACCTTGTATTGTTTTATATACAATAGTATGAGTGCCTGTCATTCAGAAAGCAATGGCAAACTGGCAAACTACTGAACGTAAACTTGTCCTAGCAACCTATATTTTTAGACCTAGTCCGTCATTGACCCTATCATGCGCTGGTGATAACTATAAACTTATATAGTTGGCAGCCGAGGTAGCGTATTGACGATATGCTGCTGTCGGTTCAGCAGTCATGGGTTCGAACTGGCATGTTGCTGATGTGTAAAATATACCTGGGCTAATATTTAGACACTGCTTGGAATGGGTACATGTACATGTCTTTAGGAGTGAAGGCGGCCGGCGTAATATGGGCACATCAACCTCCAGGGCTAGTAGGCCTATACGATAGGAATGTAGCACCGTATGTACAACAAGCACGATGACATGTGACATGTTATAGTTATTTTGATTGGCCGATATATGTCACTCCTCCCCCGATGGTGTTTCCACCTCGTCGTGGTGGGGGAGCTTGAGTTTCTCAATGACCCTGAGAGCTATGCCGGCGATAGCGTAGCTACCAGCAGGGCCTCCCAAGCCGGACAGGTCAAAGGGTAGAGAACAGACAAAGAGAAACACCCTGGTCCTCCAGGTTGGGGGTTGAAGCGTGGGGTTAACATCGACACCTTTGTAAAAACCTTTTTTGTTACGAAACAGATACATGAGCCTCGATATCGGACTGACTTATCTGGACAACGACCTTGGTACCATTAAAAGAACGGAAACATACAAATACCTGGGTACAATCTTCAACTGCTCCAACATCATAAGGGAAGAAATACAAACTAGAATCAACTCTGGAAATAAGATATACTATGCACTATAACATCTACTAAAATCAAAGGCGCTATCTCGTAACACCAAAATCACAATATACAAAACACTGATCAGACCAGTTGTGCTGTATGGCTCTGAAACCTGGAGTACAACGAAAGGAGGCGAAGCCTTGTTACAAACCTTTGAGAACAAAATTTTAAGACGCATCTTTGGACCCATTAGGGATACACAAAGTGGAGAGTTGAAAAGAAGAAGTAACAAAGACATTTATGATCTGTTTAATTCCCCGCTCATCACTGGTATCATGAAGGCTAATAGACTACAATGGCTGGGGCATATAGAAAGAATGGAAGATAATAGGGAAACAAAACTCGCTTACACTCAGGAAATAAATGACCGTAGACCCCGAGGTAGACCAAGAAGGCGGTGGAGAGATAATACATATACAGACCTACAAGCACTTGGAATCAATGACTGGCAAGAGAAGGTCCACCAGAGAGACGAATGGAAATGGATTGTATCTGCAGCAAAGAACCTCAATGGCTCGGAACGCTGAAGAAGAAGAAGATATATGTCACTCACGATAAATCTTTGTCATTAATATGTTCCATAGTTTCTTTCCATGTATTAAACAGTGCCTTTAGTTCCCTATCGTTCTAGTTAAGATATTATAATCTACAGGTCAGTAAAACACATCTTCTCTAAAAGAGTTCAGTACTTGAGGAGACTAGTTGTTAAGACAAATACAATTGGGGAAAGTTGAATATTGTGGGCATGCCTGAAGACATGCAATACAAGAAAATGTTAGATAGTTAGTTGGTTAGTAAATTAGTTAGTAAGTTAGTTAGTTAGTTAGTTAATTAGTTACTTAGTTAGTTAATTAGTTAGTTAGTTAGTTAGTTAGTTAGTTAGTTAGTTAGTTAGTTAGTTAGTTAGTAACTTAGTTAGATAGTTAGCTAGTTAGTTAGTTAGTTAGTTAGTTAGTTAGTTAGTTAGTTAGTTAGTTAGTTATATAGTTAGTTAGTTAGTTAGTTAGTTAGTTAGTTGGTTGGTTGGTTGGTTGGTTGGTTGGTTGGTTGGTTGGTTGGTTGGTTAGTTAGTTAGTTTCTTAGTTAGTTAGTTAGTTAGTTAGTTAATTAGTTAACTAGTTAGTTAGTTAGTTAGTTAGTTAGTTAGTTAGTTAGTTAGTTAGTTAGTTAGTTAGACGACAGATCATCCTCACTGCACTTAGAACCTTTCAGTTCATTAGAACTCGAATTCCCTCCTAAGTACATCCCGCAGCGTGTAGCGTCTCACGACACAAGTTCTGTGTTGGTTTATTAATCGTCTTTGGATTTCTGCAATGTTCTTGTCTGGCCACACCTCATTTAAATTACTGTTCTCAAAGTCTGACTATGGATGTAGATTAATATTCATTACTTGGTTCTTGCAAACGTCTTACTTCTCGTAAAGCATTCAGTGCATCAACCTAGTCCATGGCTCATCCGCCCTCCACAATAGCTATACCCGCACGATGCGCTGGCGTGAACGAACATTAACACTTTTCAGCCGTGACCGCACCAGAGACACCAACCGCTGTCTATGGATCCAATCCATCCTTATCTTTCTGAGACAACACATTCAGTCACTAAGAAAGCATTCCCGAGTGAGGGTCTATGTCCCGAGCCATGTTATTGATTTACTTACTGACATGACCTCCATGATCAGACGACTTGTGGTCAAGGCAAAAGCACCAGAATAATTCTTAACTAGTCTCCCGAAAGAGCAAAAGAACTTCTAACGCATTGAACGAGCGAACCATCTTTGTAGATGACAGCATCGCCCTTTATAGAGTTCTCGAAGATCACAGCCTGTACTTCAGTCTCCACAGCAGCCGGATTTTCTTGTCCGCATTTTCTTTCTAGTTGAATGCAAACTGACAAGGACGTAACAAACTATGTTGGCACTTGTATCCACTGTTTGCCAGTTTCTAAGTCATCAAGTAAACACACATGTTAAAGACAGTCGTAAGCTTGACCAATCCACGACTTTCCTCTGTTTAATATGTTACCTTTACCGTCTTAATCTCGCTGTGCAGTTGATGTTGTGTGTTTGTGTTGACTCTGAGGTAGGCACTTGCTCGGCAAATCTGTATTCTTTCCCCCATGGTTGGAAAATCAAGAAGGTAGCTCATTGCTCTGCATGCTGTATCTCATGTACACCCAAGTATAATGCGCATAGCTTCGTTCTGTATCCTCTCCATCTTTTCCATCTACTTATGGTTAAGAGTCAGGATCATCATCGCATATTCAAGAACAGAAAGGACCAAATCCTCGTATAGAAGACATATATGGCGCTACGCAGTTTACCACTGTTATCACCCTCAGCCAAACCCAGCTTAGACTTTGTTACACCTAGTCTGTGTGCTCAGTGTTAGCAAGGCTTCGATCAAATCGTATCTCCAGGTATTTCATTGCCTGTGTTTTTTCCATAATCACCGAGCACAAATTTACAGTGGGTGTTGGAGTAATGACAATATGGTTATTCAAAGAAATGCATGTCACTATGGCCTTCGGTGGGTTGACCATTGCACCAGCTTCTCCACACCAAGTGCTTATGCGATTGAGTTATGTTTGTAGCTACACGGCAACCTGATCTCTATCCTTACCCTGACGATACACTAAGACATCGTCGACATACGACAATGTCCTCCCCCATCATCTGATATGCTCACGGGTGATTCTCACAGTGTAGACGTTGAACAGCACCGGAGATATGATGATTCATGTGGCAGACCAGGATATATTGTTTGTTGGTGGTTCAGAAGTCCAACTTCCACATCTTAAATTACTTAGCATTGAAAGAGGACTGCAAAGATCCAATTTATAATGAATGGACATATCTTGAGTGTAAGAGGATGAGCCATTAAGAAATACAACTGTTTTCTCTTGTAGGCATTCTCAAGATCAATTGCTGCAGCATATGCTTCAATGCCTGAGTCTGGAAACTATAAGTATTTGGGAAGACGTATTAGAGAAGCGGAGAAGAATAAGAACACTACATCAATGGATTCAAGAGTGACGGATAAGAATTTACCCATGACAGCAACTAAGGCGTGGGCTTTAATGTATAATTGAGAGACATTTCGAAAGACTGTTGAGGGGAACGTTCTGTATAGGAAATGTGATATGACGTCATTAAACACAACTGACGCTTACTGTTTCTATAATCTATGGCTTCGGGTTTAGTGAAATGCAGTTTAACAGTTCCCGGATATACAGGGTCGAGGGGGATAAATTCAGCCGTGTGGGATTTTTAAGCAGATAACTTTGCGTTGACTTCAGTGATGTGAGACGTTCAGAAAACAATAGCAAACTACTAATTGTAAAAAGTATTATTAAATCACAACAGTCGGTACATACTGGGATTGACTGCAACAGCCTGCAAAGTAGAATGCAAACAACTGTTTCTGAGGTGACTAATTTATAAATTAAGCTAGATAATCTCCGAAGCTTAAACTGTGAGAAATAGTATATTGGGAATATTTGATAAGGGAGAATTGTATTAGTTTATTCTCATTTTGAATATGTTTTAACATTAATCATCATTAGTGCTTTTGTTTTATATGTGAAAATAAGTAAATTCAACCCTTTAATACTAAGTTGGTGTACTGAGCTTCAGTAATTCATATGTTTCTTTCAAAATATTAAAGTATCCAATTACTTTAAACCAAATTTCCAGGAGATGTTCGAGAATTATGTCGAAGAACTAAGCTGACAGGGAAATGTTATTTAGAAAGAACTATTGGCATTATATGGGATCAAGGTTGATGCAGAGACTAGCATTTTTGCCTGCAGACCCGTAGACGAAGTGTTAAAATCCCTATTAATGAGGTTTTATTTTCAATTATTTATATATATATATATAGTCTCCTATATAGAGAGAGAGATACCCTGATATGCTTTTATGAGTGCATGTTCTTATATTTGACGTCTGTCGTAAGCGTAAAGTCGTAAAGCGTAAAGCAAATCAAACAGCCAACTTGTGATATAACCATAGAATGGAACATGCTTACAAATTGATGAGTTAAAAATTTAGGGACAGTCATAACAGTGATGTAGTGCAGAACATGTCAAGCAAAAGCTGCGTTTCAGAAAACTTAATAATATGTCCTGTGCAATAAGTAACGTTCATGGAATGTCACAAAGAGAGTTCTAAAATTATATATATATATATCAGATACTACACTGCTCTTAAATATCACCACCATCTGAAACTATGAGCGATAGGAAATTATATCTTTAACTGTCTCTAAATACGTTGTGGGTAAGTATGCCAGCTTCTAAACTGTTCTACAAATATTGACAAAGCAGTCCACCGCCCAGGCTCTGAATTATCACTTTCATTGACTTAAGACTGACAGATTAAACATTATTAAAGTACATATTGAAGATTCACTCAAGGCATATGATGACATTTTAATACAAGATATTACTATAATAGCATGTTATTGTTAAAATAGCCGTTATCTAGTGTAAAATTATTTGCTAAACTTAACATATCCCGTTAAGGGTAATAAAATGGATTCGTTTCCTTGAGGTGTTTAGCGTAATTTAGAGCGTAACATACAATTATCAGAATACAGTAATCCAACCATTTGCGTTATGTATTTTAAATTATAAACAGCTAACATAATGAACGCTGTTATTCACATTTTGGTCCTTATCTCCATACCAGTGGTGGAAACGTATATGATTATTACGTGTGTGAAGAAATTATATAAATGGAACGTGTAGTGGATATGAATTTAAAAGTATGCTTTCAACTTTTCTGTATGATTATCTGTCGAGTATTAGTGACCAATGATAATATATACTTTAGAAAACGAATTCTTTGTTTACAAGAACATTATAACTGCATATTTTTCAAGTGTAAGAGTAAAGAATGAAGTCATCGAAAAGGCCTCAAGCTTTGAATATCTTTGCTCGATAGCAACACACGTAGGTATTATTGACATGAAACTAGAAGTCTTAGCAATGCGGAGACTGAACACTATTAAGAGCCTACATCACAAGAACAGCAAACGAATTAAAGTTAGTTAGTTGCATATCCTTTACAGGACATTGCAGTCAACACCAACATTGCGATCTCTCGGCAAATTTAAAATATTTGTTATCATTTCATTAATCACTGTTAGCATCTACAAAGACAAGCAGTCCACAAAAGCAGTGCAAATCATGAACATTAACTATTTAATATGAAATAAACATTGGAGCTTTCGAAATGTTGTCATATTTACAAACAAAGAGAAGATCATAAGAGAATGTTAAAGAAAACTAGAAATATACTCCTGTAACTGAGATTTAATTTGAAATAGACCAACGCTAGACACTATTGTTTCGGTTCCTTGCTTTGTGTTATGGAGAGGTATAACTCCATTTTAAAAACTATCGTCTGTCAAGACGGCAAGGTGTCAGACAATATAAAAGGAACTTCGGGCATATAAAACATTAAGATCTATTTGATATAGAATGTGCTGTCAATAAAGGTGTAAGGAATGCATGCAAATGGAAGACCGGACGGTTGAAATCATTAAGAGATCTACTAGAAGAAGCTTACCTGAGTGTACAATTAAGACTCAGACTAGATAACACTTGATTGATTGAGTACAAGAGCCCATAGTGTATGGTGATTTAGTGAAAGAGCTCATGTGCATTTGTTTGATTGATTTGATTGTGTTAGTTAGTTAGTTTGTTTGTTAGTTAGTTAGTTAGTTAGTTAGTTAGTTAGTTATCTAGCTAGCTAGCTAGTTAGTTAGTTAGTTAGTTAGTTAGTTAGTTAGTTAGTTAGCTAGTTAATTAGTTGGTTAGTTAGTTAGTTAGTTAGTTAGTTAGTTAGTTAGTTAGTTAGTTAGTTAGTTAGTTAGTTAGTTAGTTAGTTAGTTAGTTTATTAGTTAGCCAACCAACTATTTCATTCATTGGCACCTTGCCGTCTTGACAGGTGATGATATGTTACATTGTGCTTCAAAAAGGCATAACAATTACAACCCATGGCGGTGGCGAATGTGACGATAAGGCCAATTCGAGATGTAAATGTTCGTCCACAGATGCATGTTAACAAACGGTCATTTACATTTTCACCACCATGCACCATTTTACGCCTCACACGCTCGGTGCGTGACTTATCTGCAATAATTTTCTCCTTTATCTGTATTCCATTTCTGATGTTTGCCCTCCATGCAACACGTTCAGCGGCAACTTGCTCCCAATGTGCATTATCAATGTCTGTATCAATCATGTCCCGCTTACACACATCTTTGTATCGTAGTAGATGCCGACCCAGAGATCTCTTACCCATCTGTAATTCATCAAAAAAGATGTCCTTTGGTATTCTACCATCATCCATCCTTCTAATGTGTGATATCCATTTAAGTTTACGAAGACAACATGGAATATACCGTCACACAACCTGATCTTTCCAATACTTCAGTATTTGTGATTTTGTCTTGCCACTTAATACCAAGTATTCTTCGCCGACACCACATGTGAGAGCTGTTTAGACATTTCTCTTTGTGTGAAGCTTCACTGCTACAATGAAGAGTACTAAGAACACAGGCTTGATAGACAAGGACTTTTGTTTTGGCAGTAAGCTGCTTGTTCTCCCGGACTCTTTTTCTTAACCTGTTCATTGTTGTTGCTGCCTTACCAATCCTAATCTTGATTTCCCTATCTAGGGATAATTTGCTATTTACCACTGACCCTAGATATGTAAAATGGTCTGCTATCTCTAGTTCGGCGTCGTCAATAAAGATTGACGGTACACCATGTGCAACTTGTGACATAATCTTTGTGCCACGTTGTGATTCACTATCTTCATTGGCAGTATTAGCTCGTTTTCTCAATTGAATATGAACGGACCAACTGGTCAACTGTAACAGTGTCTATCAATAACGCCTGACAAGCAATTCCTATTCTGTTTTAGTTTTATTTATAATACAGACTTCAACGATCCTTACAACATGCTCAAGGATTCAAATCATCCATACTCGCATTCCCGTTGTACCTGTCGTTCTGCTCTAATAACTAAATACGAATTAGCATCAATCTTGCCATAATTACTTTGCACTCACCTATGTTGACTTGTATCCATTAATATTACCTGTGCAGCAGCTGTTTATCGGGCGATTCCCTATACTTCTTCTGAGTCGTTGGTTATCTTCAATAATGGCGCATCAGCCCTTCTTGCCCTTCGTGTCCACCTCTTCAGTTATCAAATCGTGCCTCGTTGTCCATATTCTCTCTGTTGGTTTTCTTTCAATATCTTCATATCTTCCTTCGTCCATTAACCAACCATCTCTTCCTGATGTTCACATTTCCACATAAGCTCTTCGAATTCTCTTGTGATGATCTAACTTCTTGTGTCCTTTGTTGATCTCTTCCCGTTCCTATCTCTCGCTCACTGACGTACTCATCACCAAGTCAGTTATAGTGCGTTCAATGTGTGCTGTATTTTCCTACTTCCCGATTATCGCATTCTTTGTCCTGCGACACATGGCACATAGTCTTCTTTGTGCTAATCGTTAAACCAAATACAGAACAAGCATTGGAGAATGCAGATAGCAGACGTTGTAATTCTTCCTCAGAGTGGGTCGTAATTGCAGCATCATCTGCAAAAGCAACTATCTGATCAGAACCCTCCTAATTTTGGTCTTGGCCTTCAATCTCTGAGCATTGTAGAGGCCGCGATCTGAGGGTGAGTGAATGTATATACCATTATCCTGATCACGAAAGGCATATTTCAGTAGAAGTGAAAAGTATATTCCAAAGAGGGTGGGAGCTAGTACACAACCTTGCTTAACTCCACTCGTAATTTCAAACTCTTCTGAAATTTCACCATCAAACTTGATTATACCCTTCATGCCTGTGTGGTACGATTCCACAATGGAAAGAAGAGTTGATTGGCAGCCAATCTTCTTTAGTGCCTTGAACAGACCCTCACGACTGACCAAATCAAATGCCTTTGTGAGGTCGATGAAGGCAATAAACAGTGGTTGATTCTGTTCACATCACTTTTCCTGCATTTGTCGCAATGAGAATATCATTTGAATGGTAGACCGGTTCTGTCGGAAGCCACATTGTGATTCGGGGTTTACTTGATATCTCAGGAAATGAAGTCTGCGCAGAACAATTCTTGCAAATACTTTCCCAACAATGCACAGAAGTGAGATACCCCTATTGTTGCTACAGTCCCTCCGATCGCCCACGTGCTTGTACAGTGTTATGATACTTGAATCTTTGAAATCCTTTAGGACTTGTTCTTCTCGCCATCTTAGTTCTATTAGCTTGTGGATCTGTCGAGTGAGAGTGTATTGCCCAATCCTGATAACCTCTATTGGAATCCCATCCTTACCTGGGGCCTTGCCAGATGCAAGTTCATTTATAGCAACACTTAACTGCTGTTATGGTGGGAAGTGTGTCCATGTGGTCAAGAGTTGGTGGGACCTCTATGGCATTGAGGGCATAATCCGCTAGTTTGGTCTCACTTGAGTCAATCTCCAAATAGTGCTCTACCCATCTGTCCATCTGCTGTTTCTTATCAGTGATGATTTCTCCAGTCAACGTTTTAAATGATCATTGGACCACAGGCTTTCATTATAACTTTGTTCATGCTTCTGATGTTTCCTTTATCACTTGCATTTTGATGTAACTAACATAACTTGATCCAATAGTCATTTGCATACTGCCTGGCAGCCTTTTTCACATCCTTCCAAGTTTGTTTCAACTCGCTGAGGGTGTTACGCGTTGATCTCTCCTTGTTTCTTAAGAGAGCTGTATTTTTTTTATCAATTAAGAGCTGCAGTGTCTGGTTGTTTTCCGCAAACCAGTGTGCCTCTTATGATCCAGAGTGCCGTAAACCCTTACCGCTGTTTTATAAAGAGTTTCCTTACGTTTACCCCACTTTTCACTTGAGGTACAATTTTCTGATAGTTAGTTAGTTAGTTATCAGTTGGGGTATCTTCGTTGCACTCCGGACATGTCCATAGGTGCTCAGATCCTCCCCCCAGCATATGCATCAGCGTCCGGTGGCTAATAGTGCCAGTTCTGTGTTGGTTGACGAGGCGCTTTGTTTTCCCGATGTACCTCTCGCGTCTGGCTGTGCCGATTCTTACTCCCAGGTCTGTCATTCTGGAAAGCGATGTGGAATCACTGGCGTCAAAATCCTCTGTTCTCGCCATATCTTTAAGGGCGTTAATAACATCGGCACGATCCATGGGCTGGCCATCTACAGGGGGTGCAGAGCCAGCCAATTTATCAGCTCGTTCATTTCCCTCGACTCCCGCATGTCCCGGGACGAAGATGAAGGTGACTTTGCGGACAACAGACTTCCGCAGCGACTCAGTCCACTGTCTACGTACAGATCCAGCTTCGACCAGCTTCGTACACAGACGTTGGTATAATGCTGTGATTCCAGCCATATGAAAGCCTGTGTAACTGCCATCACCTCCATCGTCATGCTGCTCGTGGTCATAGAGTGGGCACCACTGGATTCTTGAACGGTTCGGCCCGCTGAACGGGCTGTAAATGCCCACGCACTTCTCTGCTGCTTTACAACAGATCCATCTGTATAGATGAGCACTTCGGGGCTATCTGAGTGATCATAGATGAGCGCGTTAACCTCTGCATTGACAGAGGCAGGGTTCTGCTCTCTGCACCGTCTGTCGAGTGTGATAATGCAGGAGAAGGTACACTTAAAAGCTGGAGGCACCGGCACCCATTCCTTGCCGGGGTTGATACTGGTAAGACTGCAGACCTGTCCGACGACATCTTCCGCCCGACCCATCCATGATTTGCCCCTCTTTAGCCTGTCACCCTTTTCTCTGAATACAGCGTCATGCAGAGGGTGCTGCTCATCTGCACTTATTTTTAAGTATGCACGAGCTCTCCAGATCTTGATCCTGTGTTCCATTGTCGGGAAGTCAAGGAGATATCTCATTGCTACACAGCTGGTGTCTCTCGTGCAGCCCAAAATGATGCGCATGGCTTCGTTTTGTACCTTTTCAAGTCTTCCAATCTGTGTAGGGCTGACAGTGAGGATGGCCAGGGCATACTCGATGCGTGAAAGCACAAGTCCTTGGAACAGAAGTAATAGCAGTCTTTGTTCGATATTGGCAGTCGCCATGACTCTCATTGCTGCCAAACCTTTTCGAGCCTTCGTTATGACATAATCGACATGATCTCTGAAGGACAGGCTACGATCAAGCCTCACGCCAAGATATGTCATTGACTGGGTTCTACTCAGAATGCTCCCATCCATTCTTACTGCTGGCAGGTCTGTTTTCACAATATGGTTGTTTAGTGAGAACCATGTAACCGTTGCCTTTGCAGGGTTGACAAGGGCATCGGCATCAGCACACCATGAGGAAATTCGATCTAGTTCGCCCTGCATATAGTTGGCAACCGCCTGTCTATCTCGACCCTGTCGATACACGAGGATGTCGTCGACGAATGATAGAGTCCTACCCCTCCCATCCAACTGTTGTTCAGTGATCGGCACCGTATACACGTTGAATAGTACTGGTGACAGTGGTGAACCCTGCGGCAATCCTGGACATATCGTTATCGGCTCAGAAGACCAACTCCCGCATCTTAGCACCACCTTCCTTTGGAGTAGAACTGCAGCTATCCATCGTACAAGGTGAGGGTGCACTTTCAGTCTGAGGAGGGTTTGCATCAAGTGCTCGAAAGATACTCTGTTATATGCGTCCTCTAAATCTATGGCGGCCGCACATGTCTCTTCTCTGACCTGAAATCCTTCGTAAACATCTTGAGCAAAGACCGCCGCATTCAGCCATGACTCTTTGTTGCGTCTGTATCCTCCAAGTGTGGGCGGGAAGCAGCCGAGCTGTTCCAAGTCCCAAGCAAGTCTGTGTGCTACAATTTTCTCCAGTAGCTTGCCAACAGTATTCTGCATCGTAATGATTCTGTAGCCGCTTATCTTGGAGTGGTCTTTGTTCGGTTTTGGCAGCGGCAGCAAGTAGCTGTGTAGCCATTCTTCTTTGACCTGACCCCTATGGATACTGGTGTTGAATTCTCTGGCCAGTTCTTCCATGTCATCATCTGATATCACCATTAGGTCACCATATCGGATGCCGTCTGGACCTGGGGCGGTGTTAGGTGATTTCTTGAGCATCGCACGCAATATGTCAACTGTGATTGTCCATTCTTCGTCTGTCCCGACCCCCTCGCACAACTGAGAGAGTGTTGTTGTGGTCCTCTGTCTGGCGGGCTCGTCTTTCTGGTCAGTCTGTTCTATGTAGCGTGCAAGAAGGGCCTTACCTTTATCCGCATCCGACTTTTTCCATGCGAGGTCTGTGCCTTGAAAGTCTGGAATACCCCTACGTTGTGCAGCACCGTTCATGCTCTTGTGGAGGCGCCAGAATGTCGTAAGAGATTGCTCGGAGCACACCTTCCTGCAGAACTCGTCCCATTTGTCGGCCTTGGCCTGTTTGGCGCAGGATTTGAATAAAGTCGTCGTCCTAACGACCTCAGTCTTCAGGTTCGCCAACTCAACCTGTGGCATGTTAGCCTTTCTGGCCTTTTGCCAGTCTTTGACAGCCTGCCTCTTTCCCAGCCACACCTTCTCGACCTCTCCATTCCACCATGGTGGCTGCAGCCATCTTTCTTGTCTCCTACGGGAGGAAGTTAGTTTCCTTCTTCTGATCTTGCTTATGGCGTCATGACCAGTGGTGTCGTACGGGAAGGCATTGGTCTTGTTTCTTTGACTCATGGTCCCGTCTTTCTTGATCAGGATGACACAAGGGTAGTGGTCACTATCGTGGTATCCCAGTGTGCCCCACCGGCACCTTGGTGCGATGGTGGGCGACACCAGAGCCAAGTCAATGATGCTGTCAGAGTCGCCCTGTCGAGTGGCCATTCTAGTGACCTTCCCATCATTCAGACAGATTAGGGCAGCAGATGCCAGGGCGTCCTCCAAATCTTCTCCCTGTCGATTGGTGATGCAATTCCCCCATTGACTGCCTCTGGCATTGAAGTCCCCGCAGTAGATGATATGCCTTTCATCCATATCGAACAAACTCTGCCATTGTCGCACGTCGACCTTCCCATTTCGCGCATAGACGTCGCGCACAATTTTCTGATGTATCAGTGAAAGCGTCTTCATGTTGCTGTTGGAACTCAAAACACTTATCAGGATCGTGGGTGTTAATAATATTAATCCTGGAGCTATATTGGTGTTTAGCTGTGTAGATTCTCTTTGGTCTCAATCTAACCCTTGCAACAACCAGAGAATGATCCGTATCATAGTCAGCACTGTGATAACTCCGAATTAATTATTTTTGGTTCAGATGTCTCTGTGTGATGATGAAGTCCAGCTGATGCCAATGACCGGATCTGAGATGTTTCCATGTGACCTTACTGAGCTCTTTTTTAAAAAAAAAAATGGAGTTTGTAATACACAGGTCATTTCTGGTGCAATGCGCCAGCAACCTTTGCCCATTTTCATTCATGCGACCCGTGTTGTATTTTCCAAGACACACTGGCCATGAACTCGAGTTCTTACCCACACGAGCATTGAAATCACCGAGCATATAAATGTACTCAGATTTTGGAACTACCTTGATCATAGAATCTAACTCCTCATAGAACGAATCCTTCATATCATCAGGGGAAGAGAGTGTTGGTGCATATTCAGTGATAATATTGGCAAAACCACAAGAGGTTGCCAAGCGCAGGGATAATAGTCTTTCATTACCTCAAACTGGAATTTCAATTATTCCCAGTAGCGAATTCCTCCCTGCAAAGCCAACATCATGTTGCTTCTTGTCTGTCTGCTCTCTACCCTTCCCAAAAACAAAAAGGTGTTATTATTTTCCTTCATCAGCGAGGCGAGCCTCCTGGAGGCCAGCAATATCAATGTTAAGACGATTGAGTTCAGCATCAATCACAGCCGTTTTTCCTCACATCGTCAATATTCATCAGGTCAGTTTAAAATCATGGACACATGGTTCTTACGCTCCAGTTTGCAAGCCGTAGCTTGATATTTCTATTTTTTTCTTTTTTGTAATACCTGGTGCATTGTTTTACAGCCTGCGATTCAAATTTTGTCCTAGCACCCATTGACGCAGGCAGGCTGTGGCGAATTAGCACCTAACTGGCCGGGGGCTACCCAGCTCAGCCATATCTGACTAAGACCTGATTCAGGCCATACAATCAGCCTGGTAATTAATTAGTTAGTTAGTCGGTTAGATAGTCGACATATCAACCTCAATGCACATCAAAACATTCAGTCCATAAGTGCTTAGATCCCCTCCTCAGTAAATCCCACAGCGTGTAACGGCACACGATTCCAGCTTTGAGATGGCTTCCTGCATAGTGTTCTTGTTTCGCAACACTTCTTTTAACTTGCTGTTCTCGCAGTCTAACTATGGATGTAGATTCAGAGTCATCACTTGGTTCTCGCAAACAGCTTACTTCTCGTAGAGCTGTCAGTATATCAGCTTGGTCCATGGCTAATCCGCCCTCCATAGTAGCCTTACCTGCAAGCCTGTCAGCCTGCTCATTTGCTTGGACACCCGCATGCCCTGTCACGAAAATGAAACTAATCTTTACCAGCCGTCACGGCTCCCGAGACAACAGAGTTAAGAGCTCATGTGCATTGCGATTGATTGCTTAAGTAAAAGAACCCATGTGTATAGTGATTGATTGCTTGAGGAAAGGAGTCAATATATATGGTTATTGATTGATTAAGTAAAAGAGCTCATATTTATGGTGATTGATTGATTGATTGACTAGCAGGACGGACGTGTATGATGATTCTGTATTTGGTAATTATGTCACATCTTTATTTGCACTGTGTAGTCTATCTATTTGAATATATCAGATTGCTACTGGAACTATTAGTGTTGGAACTATTCGCTGGCTGCTGAGGATGGGGACGGAGCGCTTATTGGAATGTCCCGAATGCTGTGATGTCGGTTCCTAAATCAATCAATCAATCAATCAATCTATTTGAATAGATTTATACATACTGTGATTTATTCATTTGAAATACCGTGTTGAATGATTTTTAAGTAAGTAGTATAATTAAGCTTGACGCTAATTATAATACCCTAAAAGCAGCTTAATTTACATTTTCAATTTACACCTTGATATTTAAAAACAAGATGTTGCACCATTTATTGCCTGACACAATTGGCTGCATTTCGTTAGGTGTACTCTACCGAGATATAGTTTACATACAGAGAATGGATGAATCATTTGTTGGTTGCAATAGCACACATAATGATTTCCACTGTTCGAATGTAGACATTTGTTATCCCAATGATAATCACACTAACAATGACATCTTTATCTCTGCATAATCGATATTTCATACACATATTTTTGGATACTCCGAGTATTTGAGTAATCAATTATTGTGTTCGACAAACACTTTATACGAAACGCTTTTGCTTTGTTCACTTTATAGCCTGTCAATTGCACGAAGTTTCCTGAAGATTAATTAACGTTCGATCTCTTAAGCCAGGCACCACATTGTGTAATCGACACCTTGGCATTTGATAAATATTGTTGCTGCGGATAATGAAGTGATATTTGAAATGTTACAGTCTTATGTTGACATTATTTTTTTGCATATCCTATTTACATAACATCGCTGTAAACACCATAATTGTATCGCTGTTGTTGATGTCTTGGCAAGTTTTACGTTCAGTAGTTTGCCATTGGTTTCTGAACGACCGGCTCACATACGAACACGTTAAAACATCAGCGAGGCACGGTCTGTTGCCAAATCGGTCACCGCTGCGTTTCGAACGCAAGATAAGTGACTCACGAAAATGTTGGCATTACTAGTTCATATTGCCTTTTTTTCAGAAGGAGATGTGCATCAGAATAGAGACAGTCCACATTATTTCGGTATGTCATGAGAAGGGGAATGCTGGAGTATATCGTCACGGTGGTCAAGTTGATCTGACGGAGAAGCGGAGGGACACCAAGAGGGACAGTTTGAGACCACGGCATGGAGGAACATTGGTAGCAGACACTATTGGCAGCATAAGATACAGCAGGCTGTGGATAGATATGATCACCAACGCCAGACGACAAGAACAATAAACAACAGCTATCTCCAGCTAACTTCTGATTTAATCAACGAGAGTGAATTCAACATGTCTTTTTTTCAGTTTCTGTAGTAATTAGAGTTAAGGTAATTTATTACAGTTGCTGACAATGTGATTTTTCGTTTTGTTTTTTTTGAGGGGGGAGGGGGGGGGGGGTTATGCTTAACTATAATTCTAGAATGTGCTTCATATGTTTTTGGATAATCCTTTTGTCTTGTTTTTATTAGTCAGCAGATAACAGGTATCTTCGTATTGATCTGTTCCAGCTGTCTTGTATCCCCTAATGTGGCATACGACGTTATACATTTCACGGCAAGCCACCCGATTGATAACCCTCTCCTGCAGCTCTTTCCATTCTCTCGCATGTTAACCAAATCTGTCAATAATGTTCTACTTCACGTGAATTTATATATTACTCTGTGTTTTGCCTTGCGGGTTTCAAATTAAAGAATCTCATGTGTACCGTGACACTTGTAATTACGTTAAACAGGACAACAAAATGGAGGGATCAGTCATCTAGTGCACCGTCATTAAAAATAAGTCTCAAACTAAAACAAGAAAGTAGCCATGATGGTTGTGATTATTTCAACATTGTTTATTTGTTTTGTTCCAATTAACGTGAAAATGTTATCACTAGAATTTCAACCCGATCTATCGTTTGTTGGGAAATATGTAAATTTAGGTATTATTTTAGGCAGGACTTGCTTAATTAACTCTTAAAGTCCATTAACTCTTCTGCAAACATCGTTATTTACTATCCCATGAGTGCTAAATACAGAGACATGTGCATAATGTTATGTTGCTGTAACAAGAAGAAACTGTAACGTTCTAAATGTCTGACATCACGCATATAATTGGCGCGATGGGTCAGGGGCTCTATGTCAGATCTTTGTAGTTCGCTGCAGGAAGGAAAGCTTAACGACCTATTTCTCCGTGCACTGAGGTCTAAAATATGTGATGGTCCTGTATACCCACAATAGTTTTCTGTAATAGGACATTTTCATTTACTTATTTAATTGACTTATTTAATTATGCATTGTTCACATATGCATACATTACATAATGTTGGGAGACTCCGTGGCGAAGTAGTAAAATCTCGACCCTCGTGCTCCGAAGGTTGTGGATTTGATTCCGGTCTACGGCGTTCGGTTCACGAGTACAATATTTGCGGTGACCCCTGGGGGGTCGTCGCTGCAGCTACCATTTTCAAACCTTGTGCGACACCTACGCATGCCCCGCCCCCCATCCCTTACCCTCCCCGGGAAAGAGACCGAGTTATGTTTGATAAAACCTGATACAGTGAAGCGATCATCGTGCTTTTTAAACCGGTATTTTTCCATACAACATTTTAAATACATAGTACAGGATGAAAAACACTATGGAAAATCAGCTTTAGAGGACGATTACAAATACACCTGTATTTCAAAGGAGTGTGTCAGAAAACACGCAGACATATATTTATTTATTAAGATTTGACGATAATATGAAATAATGAACTGAACAATCACGAAATCTAGAAAAATAAGAACCAGGAGAACTCACGCCTATGTAATAAGTAAGCGCAGACAGGAATTAGCAACACTGTCTGCGGAGCGTACTTTCTTTCTTTTACTATAGTCATTTCAAACTGTATCTGCAATTAACGCCACTTCATGTCTATATCAAAGTGTAATTAACATGTCACAATTGTATTGTGTAGTTAATGACTGTATGAACACTGTGAGTGCATGGTTTACCATTCTATGCTCAAGTAATAAAGAATAATTACAAGTAAATGTCGTTTTGATTACTTAGATAACTGGGCCTGTTGGCAGCCATGAGAGGATTTTCCACATCAGAAAGACATCATTTTCAATGTAATTCTTTTCTAAATGTATATGCAGCCCATGACTTTCTTTTTGGAAGGTTGTGTGTTGATTTGCGATTGCTTTCCACGTCGCCATTGTTGACTTCTGACCTGGTCTTCTATATAAAACAGCAGGTCACACATGATTTGACTGCTTTATAAAATGTTTGCATATCATGTACAGGACATCGCTGTCAGCATCAGCATCTTTCAGCTGATTGTTGATTTCTTTGGCAAGATTACGCTCAGTAGTTTGCCATTGCTTTCTGATCGACCGGCTCCATACTCTCATGAGTCACTAGCGCGACTCGAACCGCTTCCAATTCTCGTGCGCTCACGTCAACCACGAAAGTATTCGGGGTTACGGCGAAAGTTGCTAACCACTACACCAGGGAGACCGGCGATTTGACTGCTAGGACACGAAAACTAGACTACACTATGGCACAGAAAAACATCTACGTCTTGGATCAGGGTTAGAATAGCTTAAGCCGTGTTACAGTTTGGCAGTTTAACTATCTCGATGTGTGGTGCGCTCCTTTCCACGCTCTTTCGCAGGGGACCAACATCTATCTTGAGCGATTATGTCTTGTGCGTATTGTGTTTCACTGGCTAACCTCACCGATTTAGCCACAGTTCAATACGCGTTTTGCTATTCAGAACATAATCTTTAGTCTAATATTATATCTATAAGCACTATTTAATAAGTTTTACCTAATATAACTCATCTAATCAACCCTGAGACATCCTTTTGGGCCAAACACGACTTGGCAATTTACTCTATATTTACTGCTCAAAGCGTAGAAAAGAAGATATTAACTGACGAGTTGACCAATTCAAGTACGAACCCAAGTGCCACAAGAATTAGTCCTACATTTAGGTATTTCCGATTCAAGGAAAGCTCCGTCTCAAAAGCTAGAGCCAGCATGAACGCGCTAAGGGGAATAACACAGAAAATAAATAATACGGAGATGACAGTGATCATTTTAGCAACTTTGTTATTTCGATTGGTTACGATGGTTGTGACGTTGCTTGTCGATTGTTGCCATCGAACTATTTTATGCAATTTATAAACTAATATTACTGTACAAATTGTTGACAGCTATCATAATTGTGCCCATGGATTCTCGACAAGCCATGTGTGTTCTCAGATGTGTAGATAGATACTAAACATCCTCGTTGTGTTCTATTATATCTCTCAAAGGAGCCATGGACAGTCAGCAATCTACTCACATAGAGCACATGGACAGTCAGCAATCTACAACACATAGAGCGTTGGATCCTCGTGTAAAGATCCAAGAGAAATTCTGCAAGCTGATGGTGCAACGCGTCTCACCGGGGAACACGACTTAAGGGCCTTGTCAGTTGAGCATAACTAAAGCTCAGTATATTGTGAGGTTTTCTGTGGGTTTATAGATAATTACAGAAGCTCCAATGAGTGAAGTTCTATAAAGTATATCTCTTTATAAAAGATACAGGTTAGTAACAGAAAGTTTTGTCTAGAGGCATGGATAATTATTCTCGCAGAACCCTTGTAGAGAAACCATTTAGAATTTGGCTCATCGAATACCCCCACTGTGAGAAATTAGACTTAAGTTTAAGTTAAACACAGAATTATTATTAGATGATTTCACTTCTAGGTTATAGAGATCTTGGCAGTTAGCCACAGCAACAAATGAAAGCTGGTCCCTCATCTATCCTGTTGACTTTGCTCTGGTCGCCAACCTCATTCTTGATCTCCTTAATATCATTACAAGTGACACAAGACACTTGAACACATGACCACATTGACAACTGGACTAGACTGTACCATTGTAGTGAACATAAACAATAACAATCACTGTGCTTTACACCGGTTGAACAAGACATCAACATGATAGGATCTTGGCAATAGTTGAACACAAGGGAATGGTTACACCACTATATTGGACAAGTCATGAATCATGAAAAATACTTGACAACATCTATACAGGACTTCCACAATATCAGTAACTAACAACAGTAGAGTAAACAGTCACCATGAAAGATGCTGGACAACAGTTGGACAATTCATTCACAAAAGTAATGTATATCACAACAGTTATACAAGACAACCACAGAGACATGTACCCCAAAACTGTTTTCCTACTATCATAAGTTTATTAATGTCTGTGGGGTCAAGTGGAGACTCAGGCTTCATATTGCCAACAATTCACACTTCAAAGAATGAGTTATGTGCAATATAGTTGACATAATTTATGGAAAAAAAAACCAATACATCACTCAATGTCCCAATAGAGCATTATTTAAAAAAAAAAAACACACTCCTCTTCCTCATCTCTACTCCTACAGTTCTCCTACACAACACTAAATTATGGCATGTTATCTTTTCTTCAACCGTCAATGAGGGTAACATTGTAAAGTTATAGTCTTGGGCAAGCATAGGGATACACTGCTATACTGGTCGGTGCACATCCTGTTATCACCTGTGAAGGGTGTTGGGAAAGTCTCAGGTTGCAGTTTTCCCCATGATGTTTTCCCAGGTAAGGCCATTCCTTGCTGTGACAAGTTCTATGAAATTGATAAGCATGTCTTTTCAATGGTGAGTAGACTGTTCGCGAAGCTGACAACAGGGATTAGTCATGCGTTGAGTACACTTTTCAGTCAATAGGAATTCAATACTCTGTACGTGGTGTCCACAACTTGCTGACGGTTCCAGTTAATGGAGATCTACATCCAATATATCACAGCATTCTTCTTTGTCAGTCTATCTCCTAACATAAAAGTGAGTGCACACATTCTTAAAACAGTCATTTGGGGTTCAATTATATCTTTCCAGGAGGGGATAAGTCAGAGAGGTACTTTGCCTATGCAGCTGTCAAGGTCTCACATAAAGTAGATATGGACATAAAGCTAGAAGGGATTTATAGAAGGGATATAACACCAATATAAGGGAAGTAAATGCAACAGCTCGAACGCCCGAACAATCTCGAGCCTTCGAGAATGATGGGTCAGTTTGCCTACTGCTCCGTTGACACAGGTGGAACCCGCCTATAGCGTGGAGGAACCATTTCCACGAGAAGCTCGAAGAGAGTTACACCCCGTGTCCGCCCGACGCCCGTCGAAGAGCAGACGGCGACTGGACACTGAACACGAAGCAGGGTTTAGCTTAAGGGGGGCTTGATAGACAGAAACCAAGTTGTATTTAGAGATTGTTGATTATAAGATAGTTGATAGAGTTTTGCTGTGATGGTTATGTGTATGATTAATTTGTTATGAACTCCTTTGATATTGTAACTGACTGCGAAACCCATTCTTCGCCAGATTACTGTGAATAAATTAGAGTACCAGTATCAGAATGGAGTTTGTTGCCTGTCTGAACCCGAGTTTCATTTCCCTAGGTCTTTAGGACGTTGACACAGCTCTTTTGCATCAAGCTTATATTGCATATCATAATTCTTCTTTCTCACTCACAGGGGTTCCAATAGCAACTACACCTACTATTTGCTGTTTACTTGAGTTTCCGGGGACGGTTTCTTTTATCAGCATAAAAAAGACATATGTCCCGAGTTTTCTCTCTTTGGAATCTGGAGTGGTAATAAGTCAACTCTGACAAAGTGGGTGTTCGCCCGGCAGATTCTAACAAATTTAAGGGGTCTGAACCTGCACCCAGGACTAAACACCAATTTTAGAGGTCAGCACCTTGGAAGTCAGAAATGCTCTTATTCTTGACTACACCACTCATGCTTTTATGTAGTCGCCAGAACAATTTCAGTGACTTGTCTGTGCTTACTCTTTGACACACCTCTGCCCATTTTTCGCTTTTAACCACCGTGACCAGTTTTGTTGCAGTAGTTATTGTTACCCGCAATGTCTTTCTATACGAGTCAAATATATGTGTGCAGCATAATCCACACATAACAACAGCGTACAAATAGTGGCTTGTCTGAAAGAAAAAGAAAAACAAACAATAACATCCAATTAAACAAACATAGGAAAAAAGACAATATTAATTCCTCATATATGGTATGTCAATATTGCAACTGTTAGTACTTGTCTTCTTTCTTTTTCCGAGGTACTTGGTCAATAACAGACAGCGGCGATCATGAGTCTCCACTCCTCTCTGCCATGTGATATGTTGAAGAATGTGGTGTTGCATACATTATTACTTAGTATTTATTAGAATGTTCAACCTGGCCACATGCTACATTCTCTGTCTGTCTCTGTTCCTAGTGTGTAGTATAGTGACACATACGACTAATATTGAAGCTCATTGTCTATCTTGATATGTGCCATACATTTAAAATGCCAATTTCTTTATGTTGTGTTGTGTGATTAAGCACCACATATAGCTTTCAATTTAGAAGCGTTCGTATTGTTTACACAATAATATTCTCCAAATTCTTTAAAAAAGGGGAAAAAAACATTACAAAACAGTCGTCCCCAATGTCTCACGTGTATTTTCGTTTTATAAAAAACAATAAAGCCATAATCCATTGTACAGTATTCGGGATAATGCACACCTACAGTCCAGAAGCAACATATGCACAAGCAGGTTTTATTCTTCTTTTCTTGATACTTATGTTACTGATGTCGTAGTGTAAATATTACCGGTTTGTTATACTTATGTAACATCTTTAGTCAAATGCTCTTAGGTATTGATAAATATTGCTTTATTTATGTACTTGCTTTTTGATACAGAGAGCGTTAAATCTAATCAAAACCATCTCGCGTACTCCAACTGTCTTGGCCAAAAACGACATGAAACGTTTCTCTAAACTTACTACTCATTGTATAGTACACATAGATATTGACAGTCGAGTTGATGGACTCTAGGATGCATACTAGCCCACCAAGAAGTATGCCTATATTTAGATATCTACCATTCAATGAAAGCCCCGGCTCGAACGCTAAGGCCAGCATGACAACGCTGATGGGAACAAAACAGGAAATAAAAAGCGCAGCAATCATGACAACCATTTTAGCAACTTTTTGGTTGCGATTAGTAACCTTGTTTGTCACGCTGCTTGTAGACTGCCTCCACTTGGTTATATTGTTCAGTTTATACACTAATGTTATTGTACAAATAACAACGATGAAGAAGGCTGTTAGCGGAATGAAAAAGTTGTTGACAGCAAACATTACTGTGTCCACAATTTCTCGATAATTCATATACACAAGACCAACAACTGTTTCGTTTCTTTCGGGTGAAAACTGTGCACTTAATCCGTTAACAGCGTAGACTGGTGCTCCACATAAAAATAGAACGGCAAACAAACATACAATAATGGCTGCCATTCGTCTGCCAGTAATTATAGATTTTACCTGGAAAAAAGGGAAATTGTAAATATATAAGTTATGTCTTAAACATTGATTGCCACAGTGTATCATAACAGGTTCATTGGGGAGTTATTGCCGGGAACATGCTCACATTTTCAATGAGTAAATTTACATTTGCTAGAGACAAATTCCGGTCTTCCTGGTCTAGAGTTTACTCGACTTTCTCCGTAATCCCGTATACTCTTGTGAGTACCGTGACGTGCGCTAGAATCGGTAGCGGTTCTCACCACGTCGGTAACTTATGGGTATGTGAGCCGGTGGCTCGGAAAGCAATGGCAAACTACTGAGCGTAATCTTGCCAAGAGATAAAAAATTAGCTGAAAGATGCTGATGTTGACGGCGATGTCCTGTAAAGGATTCATCCATCATGTGCCATGCCGGTAAGCGTGGACGGTCATGTTCTGCCATCTCACTCGATCACCAGAGTCGTAGATCAGCTCCGTGTTCCTGTCTCGACCATGCCACGTGGCCAAACCATCCAGGTATTTTCCTCTCGGTTGTCCACTTGGTCTCTTCCCTTCGATCTTGTCAGTTGTCACTAAGTTCTCCAATTCATTTCTTCTCATAACATGCCCAAAAAAATTTTGACTGCCTACGTCTTATGACTCTAATTAGTTTATGATCTTCATTTGTTTCTTGAAAGACTTGCTCATTGGTTTTTCTGTCTGTCAATGGTATTCTTTGCATTTTCCTCAGAAACCACATTTCCACAGCCATCAGTTGTTTTTCAGCTTGACTGCTTATTTTCCACGCTTCACATCCATATAAAAGTATAGAATCTATGTAGCACTTCAACACTCTTTTTCTCGTTTCAATTGATATCTTTTTATTGGTCAGTATGTGTTTCATCTTGCAAAAGGCTACCTTCGCAATGGCAATTCTTGTTCTAATCTCTTCAAGGCATCTCCCATCAGATGTTATGACTGTGCCGAGATAACAGTATCGATTCAATTGCTTAAATATGCCCTTCTACTCGTATAACACATTGTGGTATTTCCTTCATCCCAGTGACGACTATAATCTGTCTTTTTAAAATTCAGTTCTAACCCTAGTTGTTCACTGTTTGCAACAACCGCATCTACTAAATTTTCAGGGCCTGTTCATTGTCTGAAATTAAGACTGTATCATCTGCATATCTAATGTTAATGAGGTATCACCCCCCTGTAAAGGATGTGCGAACAAAAAACAAAAAAAAAAGAAAAGAAAAGGAAAAAAAAAAGAGCTAAGTGCTGTCATAT
Organism: Cepaea hortensis; assembly: GCA_963921405.1. Taxonomy (NCBI): domain Eukaryota; kingdom Metazoa; phylum Mollusca; class Gastropoda; order Stylommatophora; family Helicidae; genus Cepaea; species Cepaea hortensis. The sequence goes on along the minus strand of OY992881.1, from coordinate 96,318,452 downwards.
TTCTTTGGTCTGATGAAGAGACTAACTAGCATGGATCTCCAATCCTCTCTGACAACATATATTTTAATGACGTGCATGTTGCTTTACAGATGTGAGACGATGATCATTTCGCAGTCACCAAAGACGTATTTTGGGGCTTTTAGAGGTAACATTTACAGAACAATAATTATTTTAGCCATGGCAAAGACGAAGACAATATTGACATTCTAAAGGATCTGTACATAAAAGAAATGGTTCTCAATTGGAGCATTAGGTCCTAGAAATTGAAATACTTTTTGACTTAGTGGTTTGAACAGAACATTGATAGAAAACATAGATCCTGGATGACATCTATCAGATTGCGGGATGTACATTCACTTGTACATTCACTTGTTCATCCCGCAATCTGATATATGTCATCATCTGCAAGCGATGTGACAAGAAATACATTGGTTAAACTAGCAGTCGTCGTGCTGACCGTTTTAGAGAACACCTCAGAGACATCAATCAGGGCGCTGACAAACCTGTCCCCAACCATTTCAATTCCTCCAACCATAATGGAGTCGACGATGTATGTGTCACCGCATTGAAACCCTGCTACTCCATTAGCTCCGTTAGGCTCAAAATTGAATGCCAGCTAATCAACAATCTTGTATGCGTCCATCCAGCAGGTATCAATACTGTTGTGGACGCTCCCGTATAACTGTGCCATCTTCTCCAACTGTTTACACTGTCTATTACTATACTGTCCTCCCCCTACCCATTATTCATACCTAACTGTCTCCACACCCCTATATTTTCATATCAGACTATTTGCATATTTTATGGCGACGTATACCCTATCTGGCAACCCACTATACTTAAACTCTGCAGCCAAAGAGCGCCTTCGCATCTGGCAAATCCCCCTTTTCTGCTACCACATGGATACGTAGTGGTTGTCTTTTTTGTGCTTTTTTTAATATTTCGTTGTCCTATCTACCCGTGTTGTCCTGTCCTTGACAAAGATTCGGAGAATCGAAACCCCGGCCGTCCTGTGTGTCGTATTGTACGCGTTTGTGTGTATGTTATTTTATTTTATTATTCATTTTATATATTTATTGAGTGCTTCTGATTTCGGATTTTCACCTGTATTTCGTGACACTATGGATCTCCTTGTAAGGTATGTGCACCGTGTTGATGTTTAGTACGTTTCTACTCGCAGGAGCTTAATATACCTATTTGTTTCCAATTCACATTCAACAGATGAACGTGTTTGAGCATCCCGTACTCGAACGGTTTCCAGTCTTGCTTGCCGTTGCTCGCCTGTTTTATATGAACGTGCTTGAGCAGTGCGTACTCGATTGGTTTCCAGATGAACGTGCTTGAGCAGTGCGTACTCGATTCGTTTACTGTCTTGCTTCCCGTTGCTCGTCTTTTTCTTAAGCTCGTCATGCCTTTTTCTTTCGTGCTTGAGGAAAAATTTCAGTTGGATTCGCGGGAGTGAGAGCAACATCTGTTAATAATGTCATCTCAATCGGATGGACAGTTCGGGAACGCATAAAGGACACACAAACAAACAAATATTTTATGTATATATATATATATATATATATATATATATATATATATATATATATATATATATATATAGTGATATTAAAGATTAAAGTTACCTTCAGAGGTGCTACAATACATAAACACCTTTCCAGTGTGATGATGGCGGTGATCCAACTGGTCACTCTGGAAAAGGCCAAATGAGGTATGAAGAAGACGAGGTAACTAATAGCGTAGGGATCAAAGGGAAGTCCTGCTGGAGCCATATATGGGGTTATCAAAATGATATTGGTACATAACAGTGTTATCAAGCAGCCCAGATCGGATACTGACAGACCTGTAAGTACATAAATAATAATGATCTTATGATTGATTGCTTGCTTGCTTGTGTTCGTTGGCTTGAGTTCCAACGTGAAGTCCTGTATGTCGGATGAAGACATCCTGTTGTCCAACATCAGTGTGATGTCATACAGGACCTGAGTTTTGCGTGAGTATCCGTTGTCCCATGTCTGGCTTATTGGTGTGCAGACTGGTGGTTCCTCGCCGTGCAGGCAGACACTCTCCGACTTCGGAGGAAATTTGTGATTGATTAATACTCGTACAATCTGTTGGTGAACACAAAATGTAAAACACATAACTTTCTTGTTGGCCGTCCTCGTGCTGATTATTTCTAAGTAGAACTGGAGCCGGGGTAGCGCAGTGGTCCCCTACTGAATCTGAAGTAAATGAACAATTCCCTAGCAGTAACCCTGTTTTGCATATCCTTTACAGGACATCGCTGTCAACATCAGCATCTTTCACCTGATTGTTGATTTCTTGGCAAGATTACGCTCAGTAGTTTGTCATTTCTTTCTGAGCGACCGGCTCCATACTCTAATAAGTCACTGGTGCGACTCGAACTGCTTCCAATTCTCGTGCGCTCACGTCAACCACGAGAGTATTCGGGGTTACGGATAAAGGTGCCAACTCCTCGGCCAGGGAGACCGGCCCTAGCAGTATAGCTCAGGGGTTTTCAAGTCCCATAAAATTATTACTTAAATGGTCGACTGGGGATTGGCATATTAGCTAAGTGGAACTGAATAAGACGGAATGCAAGTCATCATCATCAAGTGCCGTGCCGACTGGCGTAGGCGTTCATGGCTCTCCATAGATCTCGGTCTTTGGTTTTCTGGATCAACTCTGCTGCTGATATTCCTCCATGCCACCGTCTCAATCCATCCAGCATCACTTCTCTTGGTCTACCTCTGCCTCTCTTCCCCTCGATCTTTCCAGTTGTTACGATGTTCTCCAATGCCTCTCTTCTCATCACATGACCCAGGAAAGCTGTTTGTCTCTGTCTTATTGTTGTATATAATGTTCTAGTTTCATTAGCCTGTTTCAGGCAGTCGTCGTTAGTTACTCTGGCAGTCCAAGGAATTCGTAACATTCGTCTCAGGAACCACATCTCTGTTGCTTCTAATTTCTTCTTAATTTGTTCATTTACATTCCAAGATTCACTGCCATACAGCAAAACTGGTTCTACATAGCATTTCAGCACTCTCTTTCTTACATTCAGTGATAGTGACTTATTGCATAAGATACTCTTCATTTTCTGAAATGCGGCTTTTGCCTGCCCTATTCTGCTCCTAATCTCTGTTGTACATCTTCCATCTGTTATAAATGCCCCTAGGTATCTAAAATTATCCACTTGGTTAAGGATTTTCCCTTCTATTTCTATGTCACATTTTGGTGTCACCATTTTCTTTGATATTACCATTGTTACTGTTTTCTTGATATTCAAGGAGAGTCCTTTCCTTGCACTCTCTGTTACTACAACGTCTAATAATTGTTGTAGGTCTGTTGAATTATCCGCCACCAATACTGTGTCATCTGCATAGCGTATATTATTTATATTATAACCTCCAACTAGTATTCCTGGCATCTCTTTGATCTCTCTCATTATTACTTCGCTATACAGGGAGAAAAGATCTGGTGACAAGACACACCCTTGTCGTACTCCTAGCTTTATCTGTTCGTAACTACCCTCTTTATTTCCCATTTTAATTGCTGCTACTTGGTTTCAGTAAATATTCTTTATTATTCTTAAATCTTTTCCATCAGTGTTGATATCTTCCAACATTTTAATCAGTTCATCATGTTTTACTTTATCAAATGCCTTAGTATAATCTATGAAGCACAAATATATGTCACTCTGTTTCTCTATTGACCTTTCTATTAGTGTCCGTAATGTATAAATTGCATTGTTTGTGCCCTTTCCTTCCACAAATCCATACTGTTCTTCACTAATTTCCATTTTTATTTTCTTTTTGGTTCTTCTCATTATGATTCTGAGTAGAAGCTTAGTGATATGGTTTATAAGGTTAATTATACGAAAATCTTCACAATCAATTGCTCCTGGTCTTTTTGGTATAGCTATAAATACAGATTTCAGCATATCACTGGGTAAATATCCACTGCTGTAAATATCATTCAACATTTTGGTTAACATATCTACTCCAAATTCTCCCAATACTTCTAATTCTTCTATTGAATGCAAGTACTTTACAAAATATGTTGAACCCGGGATGTTAACTCTCCCTCTTGGTTGTGTGGTGATGATCGGATATCCAGTATTATCGGATAACAGGGAAAGACTAGAGGGACTTGCTTACAAGTTGAGAGCATTATCAAATCTCTGCGACAAATAATCGAGAACTATACGCCCAACAGTCGGCCTTGCATGCACAATTTCTACATGAGAAAACCCGCCCACATAAAACAATACATGTATAGAACATGTGTGATTTTGGTATCGACACACTGGGATCTTGGCCAGGGCAGCGGAGTTCGTGTACTCTATGATAATTTGGAGTTGTCTGACACACTGTTGGAAGAACTCCTGAATGCAATGTAAATTGTCCTTTGCAAACACAATTAATCCAAGCTAGTACGATGCAGTTTTCTAAGAAGATCATCGCGTCACCGCTCAGTGCTAAGGCTTAATTAATGAAAGGTCTGTAACTCCGTCATGCCCTCCATACGCTCGTAGTATCTGCTATAGCCTATAGCGTTTCCTCTCCTCCATAATACTCACAACAAAGATTATGGTCGTCTCCAATAAGAAAGGCATTCCACGATATAACATTTCCGTAAATGGAAAATGTATAAACAAACATATGATTATAATTATTACGAAAGTCATAATACCTTATTACAGGTGCTTTTTAGAACAAGACTCGCTATGAAACCGGTAGACTCTTGCCAGCTAAAAAACATACTGACCAATAAAATGATGTTATTTGCAATAGAAAAAGATTGCTGAAGAGCTATATAGAATGTATACTAGTGTATGCATATGAAACACTTACTACAAGCAGACACACCGAGAAACTGAGTTGGGGGATGAGTGGTCTCGATGTATGGTGTCCGCCTCGAGTTTTGGAGGTCCCAGGTTCAAGCCCCGGTGAGGTCCGGGATTCTTTCACGTGGACTTCTAGTAACAAATGTTCCCCTGGTCTCTGGCTAGTGAGTTCGGACGCCCGTGCGTATTGTTGGGCACGTAAAACATCCCTTGGCATTTTGAAATCGAAAAAAGAATAGCCTAACTGCACTGCCCGGGAAAAATTTCAAGTTTAAAATCTACCCAAAGTATTTCAGGATCCTCGCCAGTGCTAAGGAGTTCGTGCACTGAGCTGAGATTCTCCGGACTCAGTCTTGGGTTAGGAGTAGAACGGAGCCTTACGGGTTACACCAGTGTGCTGAGATGTTGATCCGTCATAAACTAAACTAAATTAACTAAACACTGATAAACATCTAATCGGAGTAGAATTGTGTTTTGTGAGGAAAATGAAAATATGTTTTACGCGTCTATTGTTTTTACATTTTGGGAACGCGTGAGATGTTAAGACTCAGATCAGGGATTGCACTGTGAAGGAAGACTGCGGCACACTGGCCTTGACAACAGTCGGACTACGGATGTTATAACAGGAACCAAAGCAGCATCCTAGCTGGAGGCACGTACTTTCACATTGTCATATATGCTCAATGGCTGACTGAGTAAAATCACAACTATCGAGATGGGCTTTATTGGAAGACAGTATGTGTGGTCTCTGAGAAAGCCATAATAGACACACATCATCATCATGTTTATGATGGCTAAATGGTTCAGTGCCGAAGGACAATATATAGCCAAATGTGACCTCCTATTTGGACGGAAGGACGATATATCGCCATACACGAGTCATCATGTTACTTGTTTTGTTTCGTGGTATCTTCCGTAATTTCAATGTTCGGTGGACGAAACATGAACCCTAGAACTACTTTTTTGGTCCAGATGGACCCCATTGTCAACTTTCGCTGTTTTTCTTTGCTTAAATTTGCTTTTGTATGTTTGATATTTTATAACATTGTTAGCAATATATCCCCCCCCCCCCCCCCCAAAAAAAAAAATAAATAAAAAAAAAAATAAAATAAATAAAAAGATAAAACAAAGACTAAACAAAATGCTATAATAGTTTTAAACATTGCATGCAAATTACATGTTCTTACACATGTTTTTACACTATTGAAAGTATGCATACATTCAGTATTAATTAATATTACGCTTGATTACTTCATAACACATTTATTTCAGCAGGAGAGTAAAACATTCCTAAAAGAAGAGAGTAGCAGTACTTTTAATGATCTTGCCAAAAGTGTTTTCATCCAAAATCATGGCCCAGCTCTACATGAAAACAGAAACATTGACTCCATAATTTCAACGTTTCAACTATTTATGACAAAAAGTGTGACAAATGACATACTGAACCTGACAAACCAAGAAGGAATTAGTGAAATTTTAGATAACTGAACTGCAGCATTGTTTAGAGTTTTGATTTTGGCTGGTCTGTAAAGATCAAACCATGAAGCTCGTTGTCAACTTTGGAGTAAAGAACATGGACGTGCAACATTTTCAAAGGCAATGCAACGAAACAGATTCACTGCAATTTCCAGATGTCTACGATTTGATAATGTCCAACTGAGACACAACATGAAAGATATGATTTTAACCCGAGTAAATATGAGATATGATATTTGTGCGAAAAATCTACAGGAATGCTATGTTCCGTCGTGCATTGTAGCAACTGATAAGCAGTTAGTTACGTTTAGAGGAAGATGCCCCTTCAAGCAAAATATTCCATCAAAGTCTGGCAAATGTGACATTCAAATGTTGTTCTATTGTGACATTGATACTTTATATGTTTTCAATATGCAAGTTTACACCAGCAGAGAACTTGGGCAACCGCATGAAAAAAAAACAATGAGAAAGGGTTGTACTGGACAAAGTGAAAGGCTTTGAAAATAGTGGAAGGAATATTACTTGCGACAATAGTTTTACTAGCATTAAATTGGGGGAAAAGCTACTATTTTAGGAACAATAAGGAAAAAAAAAAACAGAGTTGAACTTCCAAAAGAGCTAATTTCAGAAAAAGATCGTGTTCAAATTTCTACGAAGTCTACTTCCATTGATGGTGAAGCACTAACTTCCGACTGTCCAAAGAAGGAAAAGGCAATTGTACTTCTTACTACAATGCATGATCAGCCAGATGTGGATCAAAGTACTGATTGCTAACAAATTATTGATGATTCTTTACTACAATTACACGAAAAGTGTAGTGGACAGAGCTGATCAAATGTTGCGCTATTATTCAGTCAAACGCAAGACATACAGATGGCCCGGAGTAATTTTGTACAACATGCTAGATGTTTCTTCCATGAATGTATTTGTTCTGTGGATGCTCCTCAGTTCTGAATAGAGCAATCACACATCACATAAGTGCCGACTGTTTTTGATTCAACTTGCAGAAAGACTAATCGAGCTGGGCAAATCATGTCAACTTGGAAACCTTCCACTTAAACTAGCAGAGAATCCTTGTTGATCTAGAAAACGAGGTCAGCTTTGCCCCAGAGAGATTGACAGACAATGTAGAGATGTTTGTGGTACTTGCAATAACTTTGTTTGTGGCCAACATAAGAACATTGTCTGTGACCTCTGCAACTTATAACTTTCAAGATTCTATTTTGGGTTCATGTGTGTAAGTAAAATATTTAAGCATGCATATATCTAAATACGTTTTAATGATTAATAAATCAAAATTTAAACCAAACAAAAATTGCTTTAAAACTGTCTAGTTTTAACTATTTTAAGTGGTGGGGTCTGTATGTACCCCATTGGTAACCAGTGTTACTAACAAGTCCTGGTAGTTACAGGGTTAAAATACTTGTTCATTTGATTGTGTACCATGTTTGGTCCAACCCTACATTTTGTTTGGCAATGAATCAGTCAAAGAGGAAATGAACAATAGAATAAGCTCTCTGCGATGGCTAATTTGGAAAGTATACTAACAATGAACCGTGCTGAAATACCGAATGCAGAATTAAGAGACAGGGCAATGAAATTAATCAAGTGAAGACGTTAATCATTTTAACATGGGTGAAGCCAGGCAAGTGCAAGTGATAAAGAAAGAATACTAATTCAACAAAGAGTTCTGTCGCTACACACTGAGGGAGATACTGAAAAGATGGCATCAGCACTTATGGACTGAATGGTTCCATAAGCATTTAAGTTCATATTTTGACTGCCTAACTTTACTAACGATATCTATCTCTCTCTCTCCATTCCCACCCCCACTTATCCAGTGTCCCGACATACACCATGTTTCCCATTCTGCAAATGTGTCCAATTAATGTGGACTGTATTTTTATGATGCAAGAAACCAATTTCTTGTGTAAATTAACTGTTTCCAAAATATCTTCTTAAAGGGTGTTTTCTGTCCAAAGTGTTCTCTTTTATACATCTTGAAATATGTAACTAACAAATACATCCTCTCTTAAATATAGACTTATTAACGTTGATTTATCAACCAGTATTTTATCAGCTTTAGCAAGATTAATCATGGCACTCTGGTGCAATTTCTAGGTACTATTTTCATACCGAACGTTTGGAAAAACCAGCAAGGGGTGTAGTTTGTCAGTGTACACACACACACACACACACACACACACACACACACACACATGTACTATATATATATATATATATATATATATATATATATATATATATATATATATATATATATATATATATATAAACAATTAGCGGTAGAAGATGTACAAGCTGACAGAGAGACATTCCACCGAACGGTGAAAGGCAGTGGTATGACGGGATATCATCACCAGAATTGACCCAGATCACATAGGACGGCATCTGTATCTAGACGCCTACGCCATTTGGCAAGAATACGATTGTAATTAATACCAATGTTGTGTAATCTGTTTACATACCTAGTAGACTGATGTTGACCGGATCGTTGAATCCCTGCTTCATAAAACAAATTATGTTAATGCTGTTTGTCACAATCCCAACAATATTGATAACCATACACATACCGGTGTAGATGATCCATTTTAGTATCTGCGTGACTTCATCACTTATTCCAAAACCTGATGATGGCGCGTCTGTTATATGGGATTCATTACCATATAACATGTTATCTTTGGAATATAAAGTGTCCGATAGAATGCTTACAATGACTAAATGTTAGTGGTTAATATTAATGTGAGCTGTGTGACAAGAACAAACATGATCGCAACAGTTAGCTGATTATTCCCGTGTTATGTCATAATGCAAGTACTGCTAAGGAAAACATGCTTACTATGCTCATTGCCACCTCGCCAGGGTGTCAGCTAGCCGGGTCGTCAAGTGGGCCTTGTGCAATCCTAATGCATTTGGCCACTTAATGATTATACAATATGGTTACACTATTAATATCATTTTATTCTTGTTGGCGCTGTGGCGAAGGAGTTGCAAAGAGAGTTAGTAATCTCACATACCGCGTTCGATACACAGATGCGGGCGATTTTAAAGCAGACCGCGTTGCTATATTTTCCATACAATAGTATGAGTGCCAGTAATTCACAAAGTAATGGCAAACTACTGAACGTAAACTTGTCCCAGCGACCGGTATTGTTTAGACCGAGTCCGTCGTTGACCCTATCATGCACCTATGACAATTATAAACTTATATAGCTGGCAGCCGAGGTAGCGTGGTGACAAACCTCTCGCTGCCGGGTGAACAGTCATGGGTTCCAACTGGCATGTTGGGGATTTGCAAATTGACCTGGGCTGCTATGTAGACACAGCCCAGAATGGGTACACGTGCATATCTTTGGGAGTGCAGGCGGTCTGTGTGATAGTGGGCACATCAACCTCCAGTGCTCATAGGCCTAAATAATAGGAGAGTAGCACCATATGCCCGATATGTGACATGACTTGTAAACAGTTATAATTTGTATTGTAATTGTCTAATTATATTATATTATATTGTGTGTGTATATATATATATATATATATATATATATATATATATATATATATATATATATATATATATATATATATCACTAGAAATAAATCTATGTCATTAAGATGTTCCACAGTTTCTATTCATAAATTATATGTTGTACTGCAGTGCCTTCATATACCGTATGTTCAAGATAAGTTATTATAATCTACATGCCCTACCAAACATATCTTCTCAAAAAAGAGTTCAATACTGGAGGAGAATAATTGTTAAGACAAATACAACTGAGGAAAATTAAATATTGTGGGCATGTCAAAAGACATGAAATATAACTATCTAGGGAGGCGTATTAGAGACGCGGAGAAGAATAAGAAAACAATAACAATGTATTAAAAATGTGATGGATAATATCTACCCATGACAGCAAATGAGGCGTGGCGTCTAATTTATAAATGAGAGAAATATCGAACGACTGCTGAGGGGTACGTTTTGTATAGGAAAATATGATAATAGGTCAATTAACCCAACCAACGCATACTGTTTCTATAGTATATGGCTTAGGGCTTCGTAAAACGCAGTTTCACAGTTCCCGGACATACTGGGATTGCAATGCTATGAACGTTCAGAAAACTGTAGCAAACTACTAAATGTACATTTGATTATTAAAACGCTAAATTCAGTACATTCTGGGGTTGTGTTTCTGGAGAGACGTATTTATAAATTAAGCGAAATAATCTTTGCAGCTTAAACTGTGAGAAATATTATATTGGGAATATGTGATATCGGAATATTGTATTAGTTTACTCGCATTCTGAATATGGGTTAACATTAATCAACATTAGGAGGTCAGCATGGCCGAATGGATAAGAGGATAAGAACGCGTGTTCTTAAACATCCGGTGTGCTGATGCCATGGTAAGGGGTTTAACACCTACATAGAACAGTTAGACTAAAATGTTGACCTCTCGTCCATGACTTGAGTCATCATCATCAAGTGCCGTGCCGGCTGGCGTAGGCGTTCATGGCTCTCCACAGATCTCGGTCTTTGGTGTTCTGGATCAACTCTGCTGATGATATTCCTCCACACCACCGTTTCAGTCCGTCCAGCTTCATTTCTCTTGGTCTGCCTCTGCCTCTCTTCCCCTCGATCTTTCCAGTTGTCACGATGTTCTCCAATGCCTCTCTTCTCATCACATGACCAAAGAAAGCTGTTTGTCTCTTTCTTATTGTTGTATATTATGTTTCTTATTGTGTTCTAGTTTCATTAGCCTCTTTCAGGCAATCGTTGTTAGTTACTCTGGCAGTCCAAGGAATTCGCAACATTCGTCTTAAAAACCACATCTCTGTTGCTTCTAAGTTCTTCCTAATTTGTTCATTTACATTCCAAGATTCGCTGCCATACAGCAAAACTGGTTCCACATAGCATTTCAGCACTCTCTTTCTTATATTTATTGATAGACACTTATTGCATTAGATACTCTTCATTTTCTGAAATGTGGCTGTTGCCTGCCCTATTCTGCTCTTAATCTCTGTTATACATCTTCCATCTGATGTTATAAGTGCCCCTACGTATTTAAAATTCTCCACTTGTTTGAGAATTTCCCCTTCTATATCTCTGCCACATTTTGGTGTCCCCATTTTTTTTTATGTCACCATTGTTACTGTTTTCTTGATATTCAAGGAGAGTCCTTTCTGTGCACTCTCTGTTACTACACTGTCCGACAATTGTTGTAGGTCTGTTGCATTGTCCGCCACCAATACCGTGTCGGACTTGAGTACATAAATTAAAAGCACCTCTGAAGTTGGAGTGGGGTCGCCTGACGGCGAGGAACACTGTTAATAGGGAAAGCTAATCCACACGCAAAATTTCACTAGTAGTAGTGGTTATGGAGTACGCTTCAGTTCCAAGCGAGCTAGCGCAAATAAACAAAAAATCATTATTAGTGTATTACGCCTATGCGAAAATAAGGTAAATACAACCCTTTAATACTGAGTTGATGTGATGAGTTTCAGCACGTTTGCCTGCAGGCCCGTAGACGAAGTGGTGGAATCCCTATCAATGCGGCTTTGTTTTCGGTTTACCTGAGCCTTCAAATCATTCAAGTAAAATGATGATATTACAGATAAGTAACCTGTATAGAGAGTGTTTTTCGTGTAGATGTGTCAGTTTGCGTTTGTTTATTCTATGCTGACGAAGGCTTTAGCCGTAGCGTCTATTTTGTTTCTTGTAATCGTGTTCTAGCAAAGCTGACAATCTACTTCTCGTTTTTGTTTATGACATTATATATATATATATATATATATATATATATATATATATATATATATATATATATATATATATATATATATATATATATATATATATATATATAGGGATGAAGTTATTGCCTCTCCATAGCACAAAGCCTGGGCTAAAATATAGAGATCATGTGTTGCCCATGCAGCATGATCCCTCTCTCGGCCTGCCTAGTTCACTCCAGAGGAAAGTTGACACCTATAATCTGGAACAAGACAAGCTGCAGAAGCTGCCGGATCAGCAAAGCAATGCTCTAACTGTCCGCCTGTCGGAGCTTCGATCCTAGACCAGCTGCCAACCAAGGCTTAGGGCCTGGTCTGCCCTGCCATGACTTATTTTGTCTTTGGGTTGCATTTCCTCGCACCAGGATAAGGCTAGTACCCTCCCAATTGCGCTCTTCCGCAATATATATATATATATATATATATATATATATATATATATATATATATATATATATATATACAAGTAAGAAAAAGAGTCTGGGAGAACAGGAAGCTTACTGCCAAAACAAAAGTCCTTGTCTATCAAGCCTGTGTCCTTAGTACTCTTCTCTATGGCAGTGAAACCTGGACAACTTACTCACACCAAGAGAACAATTTAAACAGCTTTCATATGCGGTGTCTGCGAAGAATTCTTGGTATTAAGTGGCAAGACAAAATCACAAATACTGAAGTATTGGAAAGATCAGGTTGTGTGACAGTTTATTCCATGCTCAGTCTTCGTAGACTTAGATGGATAGGACATCTTAGGAGGATGGATGATGGTAGAATACCAAAGGATATCTTTTTTGGTGAATTACAGATGGGTAAGAGATCTCAGGGTCGGCCTCTACTACGATACAAAGATGTGTGTAAGCGGGACATGATTGATACAGGCATTGATAATGCACATTGGGAGCAAGTCGCCGCTGAACGTCTTGCATGGAGGGCAAATATCAGAAATGGAATAAAGTCAAAGGAGAAAATTATTGCAGAAAAGTCACACACCAAGCGTTTGAGACGTAAGATGGTGCATGATGGTGGAAATGACCACGTGTTCACATGCACCCACTGTGAACGGACATTTACAGCGCAAATTGGCCTTATCAGTCACACTCGCTACCGCCATAGTTAAAAGTTATTATGCCTTTTTAAAGCACAAACTATCGTCTGTCAAGACGGCAAGGTGCCAATGAAAAAAAAATATATATATATATATATATATATATATATATATATATATATATATATATATATATATATATATATATATATATATATATATATATATATATATCATACAAGACATTAGGCAAGGAGATGAGTGGGTCAGAGTGCCAGCAGAGCAGTCAGACTTGTGCAAAGTTATAATCACATTGAGCCGGGAGTGCAGGAAGTGGCCAGCAGGGGCCACGTAAGTAGAAATCCAGCAACTAATTCAGGATAATGCTCGCCTGGGTGATGTGATTATATACACAGAAGGTTCGGTGTTGAGAGGCAGGAGAAGTGCCTGGGGGTTCTTAGCAAAAGCTAATGGTCGACGTTTGGTGCAGGCGAGCCTGGCATATGATACCACAACATATAGCTTAAGAATGGTGGTGAAGGTTGTCAGTGCAGCTTTCCGGTGGATAGAGAATACGACACACACACACACACACACACACACACACACACACAAACACACACACACACACACACACACATAGTGATTGTAACTGACTCAGAAAGCATGCTGAGTAGGGTTAGGACAGGCAAGCTTCGTGCAGAGTGACTTGCTTCGCTTCGGAAGTCACGGGTAACAAGCATCGTCTGGATCTTATTTCCGGGGCATGCTGGTATGCTAGGGAATGAACAGTCGGACAGATTGGCAAAAACCGCAGTTCAGAACATAAAGAGTATCAGTTGAAATAAGTCATTATCATTGAATGTAATAAAGAGAGTGCTGAAATGATATATAGAACCAGTTTTGCTGTGTGAAAGTGAATCTTGGAATGTAAACAAACAAATTAGGAAGAACTTAGAAGCAACAAAGATGTGGTTCATGAGATAAATGTTGCGAATTCCTCTGCGAAACTTGGTATGAGTATTGATGCATGATAAGGCAGACGTGGTTGCGGCCTTGTGGGAGCACGTGTACACCTCGGAGGAGCAAATGGATCACCATGGTCTGGCAAGAATGCGACAGCGAGGGGTGACGAGGGGATCTGGCCGACGATCGACGCTCAGAGGAAAGGCGAGACGGACATATTATTAGATTGCTACTGGTACTATTAGTGTTGGAACTCTTAGCTGGCTGCTGAGGATGGGGACGGAGCGCTTATGGGAATGCCCCGAATGCTGTGATGTCGGTTCCTAAATATATATATATGTGTGTGTGTGTGTGTGTGTGTGTGTGTGTTCTCTTATGGGTGGATTTTCTTATATTTAACATCTGTTGCAAGCATTAAGTTTTTGCAGTCTACATTGTAGTTGTTCTGACTATCGATGGACTTTACACGCGAGCTATGGTCTGGAGAAAGCTGTTTTTATATCGAAGCTAAACAAAACGTCACCATATAATGTAACCATAGAAGGGAACGTGCTCAACAAACTGATCAGTTAAAATATTTAGGGGCAGTCATAACAGTTATGTAGTGTGGAACAGGTCAAGCAAATGCTGCTTTTAAGAAAACTGAACGTGTCCTATGCAATAAGTCACGAATGTTACACACACACACACACACACACACACACACACACACACACACACACACACACACACACACACTCACACACACACACACTCACACGCATATATTATATCATATACTAATCTGTTGTTAAATGCCGCAGCAATTTGAAACTCTTAAGCAATAAGAAGTTATATATTTCATTGTCTCTAAATACGTAGTGCGCAATTATGCGTCAAGAGTGTTCTACAAATATTGACCTAACAATCTATCTCCCAGGCTCTTAATTATCAATATCATTTATTTAAGACTGAGATACTGAACATAATTAAAGTGCATAATGGAAATGAACTCAAGACACGTGATGGCATTTTAATACATTGTAATTACTATAATAGCATGTCATTATTGATGTAACCGTTATCTTGCGTCAAACTGAACGTATCCCGTTAAGGGTAGTAAATTTTAATAGTTTTCTTGAGGTATTTAACATAATTTTAGAGGAAGTAACATACAATTATCAGACAGATTACAGTAATCTAATCATATACATTACATATTTTAAATTAAAAGCAAACAACATAATGAACGCTGCTATTCAAATTCGTCATTATCTCCATACCAGCGGGGGAAACGTGTATGATTATTACGTGTGTACGAAAATCATATAAATGGAACGTGTAGTAAAATTTGGACGTGAATGGAGGTGAATTAAACAGTATGCTTTCAACTTTACCGTATGTTTATCTATTATTGACCAATTATAATTATATGTACTTCAGAAAACGAATTCTATATTTACAAGAACATTATAACTGCATATTTTTCATGTGCAGAAGTCAAGAAACAAGAAAGAAAATCAAAATGGAAATTAGTGAAGAACAGTATGGATTTGTGGAAGGAAAGGGTACAAACAATGAAATATATACATTACGAACACTAATTGAAAGGTCAATAGAGACACAGAAGGACACATATTTGTGCTTCATACATTATACTAAGGGACTTGTTGATAAAGTAAAACATGATGGACTAATTAAAATGTTGGAAGATACCAACATTGATGGGAGAGTTTAAAGAATATTTTACTGGAACCGAGTAGCAGCAATTAAAATAGGAAATAAAGAGGGTAGCTACGAACAGATAAAGTTAGGATTACGACAAGGGTGTGTCTTGTCACCGGATCTCCTCTCCCTATATAGCGAAATAAAAATAATGAGAGATCAAAGAGAAGCCAGAATAATAATCGGAGGTTATAATGTAAACAATATGCTCTATGCAAATGACGCGGTATTGGTGGCGGATAATGCAACAGGCCTACAGCAATTATTGGACTTTGTAGTAACAGAGAGTGCACAGAAACGACTCTCCTTGAATATCAAGAAAATAGTAACAATGGTAATATAATAGAAAATGGTGGCACCAAAATGTGACATAGAAATAGAAGGACAAATTCTTAACCAAGTTGATAATTTAAAATACTTAGGGACATTTATAACATCAGATGGAATATGCACAACAGAGATAAAAAGCAGAAAAGGGCAAGCAAAAACCGCATTTCAGAAAATAAAGTGTATCTTATGCAATAAGTCACTATCATTGAATCTAAGAAAGAGAGTGCTGAAATGATATATAGAACCAGTTTTACTGTATGAAAGTGAATCTTGGAATGTAAATAAACAAATTAGGAAGAACTTAGAAGCAACAAAGATGTGGTTCTTGAGATAAATGTTGCGAATTCCTTGGACTGCCAGAGTAACCAACAACGATTGCCTGAAAGTGGCTAATGAAACTAGAACACTATATACAACAATAAGAAAGAGACAAACAGCTTTGTTTGGTCATGTAATGAGAAGAGAGACATTGGAGTACATAGTGACAGCTGGAAAGATCGAGGGGAAGAGAGGCAGAGCCAGACCAAGATTAATGATGCTGGATTGATTAAGACGGTGGCATGGACGAATATCATCAGCAGAGTTGATCCAGAACACCAAAGACCGAGATCTGTGGAGAGCCATGAACCTGTGCCAGCTGACCGGGCACTTGATGATGATGTGAAGTAAAGAATGAAAACATTGAAAAGACCTTACGCTTTGAATATTTTAGCTCTACAAGCATCATACAGGGATTATTCACATGAAGTTAGACGTGGACGGGCCTCTCTATGCAGAGTTAAACGCCGTTAAGAGCCGATATCACAAGAACAACAAACGAATTAAAACAGACGTAAATATCAAGAGTGGAAACCTTGAGGCCACTAAGACAGTTTATACAAAAATATGTATTGTTTGCCGCTCATAGAAGTGGAAGTAGAGTTGTCTAGTGCCTCCTTGGGCCTCTAATCTTACTTCTATGATAGTCAAACAATACATTTTTGCGGTCCTATATTCTTTCCTTTTGCGTTGTTTAAATGATGTTTTCTCACGTGGTGTATTTCTTGCATGTGACGTCAACTGGTACTGTTTCCGCTGTGCTTATCAGTCTCACAGTCACGGCGCCATCGGCTCCTGGCGTAGCCCTTAGCAGGATTCGTCCGTCGGGATTGTTCCTTTCTTTCCTTTTTTTTTTTTTTTGTTTGTTCGTTCGTTCGTTCCTTTGAGAGAAACAAAAATAGCAATCCGACCTCGCTCAACCTGCCTTATGCTGCTTTGGTTGCAATTGAGGTACGGGTTTTGCTACCCTATATTCTGTCCTTTTGCGTTGTTTTAATTATGTTTTCTCGTGTGGTTGATTTCATGCCTGTTACGTCAACAGGTGCGATTTCCACTGTGAGTTACGGTTCCATGTGCAGCCCTTAGCAGGATTCGCCCGTCGGAGTTGTTCCTTTCTTTCTTTTGCCATCTCTCAGAAAATCTTTCATATCTCCACTATCAGTTTGCCACCTCAATTATAACCTACGCCGCATAAGGCAGGTTGAACGAGGTCGGTTTCTTTTTTCTCAACCGAACGAACGAAATGAACGAAACAATACATTTGTGTTTATTTATGAACTTAATTACAATGGACGTTATGATAACATGCCTCTTTCCTGTGGTAATATAAATGTGAGTAATAAATGTGAGCCATTTTGCAAACACGAGAAAAACACGCAGTAGGGTATTTGAAATTAATTCTTTGAATACTGCAGTCCAAGCAGGATGTAAATGCCGACACTCTACCTACAGGGTATGAACGTTGAAGCTAACTGGTTCACTAATAGCATCAGACATCAGATTCTCGTACACTTTGGCTACATTGAACACCGCAATGGTGTAGCAAGAACAGTAAGGGAAGGGGTGATTCTTGTAAGAAATAGCAGGGGTCAACCAGCCTGAAGATCGACATAGGGTATTTATTATTGTATAATAGAATGCATGAGACAAGGGGGAATGGTAATGGGTCGAGCATCTTTTCGGCGAACGAAATGGGAGAGACATTCTTCTAAGGGCTTGTTACACGATGGTTTGGAGGTATGCAGTTTGTGTTCATTGTCATATATATTCATAGATAAGTGTGATAGCCTTCACCCCAGGGAAGCTGTTGACACTGAAGTTATTATTTCTCGTTGTAAATTAGAAGAAAGAACTATCAAGTGATATGTTATTGTATATTGCAAAACGAGAGCAATAACTATTTAATATGAAGGCAACATTGGAGCTTTCGAAATGTTGTTATATTGATAAACAAATAGAAGATCATGACAGAAGATTAAAGCAAACTAGAAGTGTATTCCTGTAGCTGAGATTTAATCTGAAACTGAGCAACGTTAGACAATATAAAACGAACTTCGGGCATATAAACAGTAACATCTAATTGTTAAAGAATGTGCTGTCAAGAAAAGTGTAGGCAAAGCGTACAAATGGATGACAACGCTACCGGTCAGTTGACATTTTTAAAAGATCTACTTCAAGATGCTTACATGACTACATATTTAAGACGCAGATCAAGTGGTGTTGGAGACTTATTGCACATGAATCTCAGTGTTGAGATCATCATCATTATGTGCTATGCCGGTAAGCGTGGATGGTCATGTTTTACCATCTTACTCGATCACCAGAGTCGTGGATTAGCTCCGTGTTTCTGTCTCGACCATACAACGTGGCCAAGCCATCCAGGTATTTATTTCTCTGCCCTCCCCTTGTTCTCTTCCTCTTGATCTTGTCAGTTGTCGCCAAGTTCTGCAATTTATCTCTTCTCATAACGTGACCCAAAAAATGTGAATGTCTACGTCTAATTTCTCTAATCAGTTTATGGTTTTCATTTGTTTATTGTAGGATTTAGTCATTGAAGATGCTTTTTCTAATCTGACTGCCGATTCCAACGACGATGAACTGTAAGTTTCGTCGAGGACTTTTGTGTTGGCATTCTGGCGGCGGCATTATGCACAGTGTACCTGTGCGGGTTGTTGGCTTACCGAGACTTCTCTCTTTTCCAATTTTCACATTCAACAGCGAGGGGCATTTTCTGTGATAATCACTGGCACAGGAACGGAGCGTAATGGGAAGTTGCCATGAAGTTGGAACTGCGACTAACTAACTAACTTGTTTAAATCTCTTTAAGGCATCTCTCATCAGATGTTATGACTGTTCCGAGATAATTGTACCGATTCACTTGTTTAGAAATATTCCCATATACTTGTATATTACATTTTGGTATTTCTTTCTTCTTAGTGACAACCATAATCTGTGTCTTTTTACAATTTAATTATAACCCAAGTTGTTCACTGTGTGCAACAATCGCATCTACTAAATCTGGCAGATCCTGCTCATTGTCTGCAATCAATACTGCATCATCCGCAAATCTTGTGTTATTGATGTTATATCCCACAATGATGATTTCTTTCATATCGTCAAAATTTCTAAAAGTACTTTCACTGTACAAGGAAAAAGGATCTGGAGACATTCACAGCCCTATCTCACACCTCTCTTAATAGGCTGCTATTGACCTACTTCATTATCAATCTTTATGGCAGTTTGTTGTTTCTAACATATTTTTTATGAGTCTAAGGTCTTTCCCATCAATTTGCAGAGCTGTAAGCATCTCTGTCATGTTGACACGTCTTACTTTAACTAACGAAAGTCTTTGTGTAGTCAATAAAGCAACGATGTTGAGATAACACTTGACTGATTGAGTAAAAGAGCCCGTGTGTTTGGTGATTTATGGATTGAGTAAACAAGCTCATATTTATTTTGTTTGATTGATTAAAAGAGCCCGTGTGTACGATGATTACTTGGCAATCTTGTCACATCTTCATTTGCATTGTGTAGTCTATCTACGTGCATAGATTTATACATTATGTGATTTATTCATTTGAAATACCGTGTTGAATTATTCTTAAGTAGTGTAATTAAGCATGAAACTATAATACCCTAAAAGTGGCTTGGTTTATTTTTTTTTTTTTTTAGGTTACACATTGATATTTAATAATAGAAGTTACAAACAAGAAGTTGTACTATTTCTGGCATAATTCACTGCATTTATGCAAGTGTACTCTACAGATATATCATATGCAGTGAATAGATGAAACATGTTTGACTACAAAACACAGTGGCTGATATTGCTCGAACGTAGATCATTTGTTATCCCAAAGATAATCGCACTCACAATGAAATCTTTATTTCTGCATAGCCCACATCTCAGACACATAATTTCTAGAGCCTCAGAGTATTTGAGTAATCATTATGTTTGTTCGTAGAACACTGCATACGAACCGCCTTTGCTTTGTTCACTTTATAACCCCTGGATTACACGAGGTTTCCTGAAGATTAATTAACATTCGATCTCTTCATTAAGCCAGACACCGAATTTTGTAATTGACACCTCGGTACTTGACACATATTAGTCAGATTGTTGTTGTTGCTGGGGATAATGAAGGTGATATTTGAAATGTTATGTTGACATTACTAGTTCACATTTTGTCATTTTTCAGAAGGAGATTCGCCCCAATATAGAGACAGTCCACAATCTGTCAGCATGTCATGAGACAGGGAAATCTGGAGTATGTCGTCACAGGAGAAGCAGAGGGAGACGAAGAGGAACTATTTGACGAAATGGCATGGAGGAACATAGGTTGGGGCCACGACTGGCAGCACAAAATACAGCCGACTGTGGATAAACAATAGAAACGCAACACGGCAAGGATTATAAATACAAGTTTTCTTCATGTGTCTTCTTGTTTAATCAACGAGAGTGCAATTCAGCATGTGTTTTTTTTTCCCAGTTTCTGTAGTAACTAGAGTTAAAATGATTAATTACAATTGCTGACAATGTGATTATTTTTTTTATTTTTTTTTTGATTCCTAACTGTATTGATAGAATGCGCTTCTATGATGTTGTATAATACAATTGTCACGTGTTTATTAGTCAACAGAAAACAATTATCTTCGTATTCATCTGTAGCTGCTGCCTTGTATTCCCTAATATGGCACACGACGTTATACATCGCACGGCAATCCATACGATTAATAATACCCTCGTGCAGCTTTTTTAATTCTTTGGCATTTTATCCACATGTCTCTAATGTTCTACTTTTCGTGTACATAACTAAACACACATAGTATTGCTTGGCGCTCAAAAAGGAGAAGAGGGAAGTAAGGACTAAAGGACTCACTAGGCAACATCAAATTTGAAAGCTATAGTTACTTTGCTGCAGCGATTGATCTGGAGGACGCGTACAACAGAGTAACATTGGATTTTCTAATGCTTCAGCTTCTTGACCTCAAGATAAGTCCGTTCCTCCTTAGTTGGATCCCTGCAGCCCTCTTCCAACGGAAAGTAGTTTTAGATGTGGCAGTTGGACTTCGGAACCAACAACAATACATCCTGGCCTACCACAGGGATCACCATTATCTCCGGTGCTGTTCAACGCCTACATTGTGAGAATCACCGGCGAGCAGATCACTGGACCGGGAAGGACATTGTCATATGCCGACGATGTTTTAGTGTATCATCAGTATAAGGATAGAGATCAGGTTGCTGTGGAACTGCAAACCGAACCCAAATGCATAAGTACTTGGTGTGCTGAAGCTGGGGCAATGGTCAACCCAACAGAGGCAACAGTGACATGGTTCTCTTTGAATAATCATATTGTCAACACGCCAACACCAACTGTTAATCTGTGTTCAGAGACTAGAAAGATCGCAGGCAATGAATTACCTGGGAATACGTTTTGATCGAAGCCTTGCTTATAATGAGCACATAGAACGGGTGATAACATAGGCCAAGCATGGTTTGGCTGCGGTGCGCGTGATGGCGGCAGCAAACTGTGAGCAGCGCCATCTATGTCTTCTATAAGAGGGGCTGGTCGTGTTGTGTTTTTGAATATGCGATGGAGATCCTGACTCTCAGGCGTAAACAGATAGAAAGAATGGAAAGGATACAAAAAGAAGCTATGCGCATTATTCTTGGAAGAACAAGAGATGCAGCATGCAGCGCGATGCGCTACCTTCTTGATTTTCCAACCATTGAAGACAGACTACAAATTTGCAGAGCACGTGCCTCCCTCAGAGTCATCGCAAACACACAAAATCCACTGCATAGTGAAATTAGGAAGGTGAAGGGTAGCAGGTTAAAAAGAGGGAGGTCGTGGATGGGTCAAGCGGAAGACATTCTTCAACAGGTGTGTTCACTGGAACAATTAGAACCCGGCGAGGAGTGGGTACAAGTGCCAACAGATTTATGTACGTCCTTTTCAGTTTGCATCTAACTAGACAGAAAATGCAGACAAGAAAATCAGGCTGCTGTGGAGGCAGAAGTACAAGCGTTGATTTTCGAGAATCCGTTAGCCGGTGATGCTGTAATTTACACAGATGGGTCGGTCATCCGACATGTGAGAAGCTCATGGGCCTTTACGGCGCGGGCCAGAGGGAGAATTGTGAAGGAGGACTCTTGTACTTTTGTTGAGGCCACAAGTAGCCTGACTATGAAAGTCATGGCAGTAAGTAAAGCAATAACATGGCTCGAGACACAGACATTCACTAGGACATGTGTCATTAGCGACTCAATGAGCATGCTCAAGAGGAGAGACGAGGTGGATCCCAAGAGAGTGGTTGCTGTCTCTGGAGCGATCTCGGCTGGCAAAGATTAGTTTCATCTTCGTTCCAGGGCATGTGGGAGTAAATGGAAATGAGCGGGCTGACAAGCTCGCAGGTAAGGCTACTGTGGAGGGCGGACGCGCCATGACAAGCTCGCAGGTAAGGCTACTGTGGAGGCCGGACGCGCCATGGACCAGGCTGGCATTCTGAATGCACTACGAGAAGTAAAACTTTTGCGAGAATCAAGTGATGACTGTGAATCTACAACTATGGTCAGACTGCGAGAACAGCAAATTAAGAGAGGTGTGGCCAAACAAGAACACTACGCTGGAAGCCAAAGAAGATTGATAAACCAGCACATAACTGGTGTTGTTAGCCGCTATACGCTGCGGGATTTGCTGAGGAGGGGATCCGAGTACTTATGGATACGTTCTGAATGGTTCGATGTGCAATGAGGATGGTCTGTCAACTAACTAACTAACTAACATTCCTTTCTTGTCAAAATATCTAATCCTCTATTAAGATCTATCCCTGTTGTATAAAAGCATCTATGTGTGTGTTCGAGTGTGTTGTACTCTGTTGATAAAATTTTGAAACAAAGAGTAACCTGGTTCGTTGTGTTGCGAGTCAGAAGAGAGTGAACGCAGAGTTGTATGTTGTACTCCTGATTCCAGGGGTTCGCCAGGATTACCAGTTGACTAGGCTTGAATAGATACAGGATATTATCGTTACAGTAAGTCAGCCAACCCCACACTTACTGTTATACACACCTTGAGGCGTATTGCATGATAGCCCCATATTCGTACAAACTAATTGACACTCAGTGGATAGTTTAGTGAATATCTTGCCGATCGCCACTACGAAATATTCTGACAAATCAACAGTCAGTCGGTGCTTTGATCAATATCAATCCGAATTTCATTTAATTGCAGGAAGTGTTCTGGCACCCATTTTAGACTTTGCCCAACTCAGTGCCAGGTCAGTAAATATAATCATCATAAAAAAGCGACTTCATGGGTATTTGAACATTGCTCATTGTGTCGGTAAGCATGCATGATAACCACTGCGCATCCGCAGCCCCGAAGCAAATATGGGTACTAGGATATTATCTGGAAGTAACGGTTGTCGGTGTCGCGGATTTCTTGTAGTTGTCGATCGATGAAAGACTGTCACGCCATTCGTCTACAGGCAGCCGCCATTCTTTGATGTTTGGGACAGATTGTTCTGATGAGAGTCGGCAAGATCTTTTGTTGTGGGGGAAAGATTCCTCCAGATCACAAGCCGGCAAGACTTTTTGGAGTACCGGGAACAATTCCCCAGATCAAAGCGGGACAGCCGGCCGGTTGTTTACATCGAGTCGGAAAAGGAGAGAAAAAAACATAGTTTCTCGACGCTTAGTGTCTAGTCATATTTGTGACGTCATTCAGACACAGTTTTAAAACAGTCTGGACAAACACCTTTGGCGGGAGTCGACCAAATGTTGTGAGGCAACAAGGACGTGTTTGATGTTCCTGTTCTGATTATGGAAAGAGACCACGGTGTCTTATGTTGATTTACATAGGCGGCAATTTGTCCATTGTGTGATTTAGTGGTCTCGATTTCAGACGGGAATAAATATATGGTATTTAATTAAATAGACCCAAATTAGATGTTTCTTAGGAATGGAGCGTAGTAATGTGCGTTGTGAGAACTTATTATAGGAGCGTCGGCAGCAGTAGGCTATCGCGTTGCTTAAACTAACTAGTGTGAGATATCAATTAACTCAGTGAGTTAAGAACAAGGTGGAGGGATGATATTCGGGGAGATTGGGGGATAAGGGAAATGTCAATTGGTAGGATCTTCCAGTAAGATATCTACTGGGTATCTGCGCTTTTCCTTTAGTCTTTCCTTGTTTTACCATGACTCAGACCGATGTGATGAGCTCCTCTGCCTTATGCCAGAGTTTAGTTCTCTGTTAAATATCTGAGTGCGGCCGTCGGCCTACACTCACCTAATGAAGGTCGGAATCGGTTTGCTCTCACCGGGTGTTCTCTCTTCAACAGGTTCCACTATGTTTTCCAAAAAAGCTAGCAGTCAAGTCATATAAGAAGATTATGGCTCGATCACTGAAGGCAGTTTTTACTCAGTGGCCTTTGTACTGGGCCCATAACCCAGAGGGTCTGCAAGAACCTGGCCTCTGCTGAGCAGGAACCGACGATCATCTAAGAGTGATTCCTCCGTGGTAGTTCTCATCATATTAGAGTGAAGATACTTACAATACCACCAGTAACAGGGACAATAATATTTATATAGAGAAATTATCAATTAACATTGCGTTTTCCAAATGGTGAATTCCTGTGAGAAATTAACAATTAATATTGTGTTTTCCAAATGGTGAATTCCTGTGAGAAATTAACAATTAACATTTTGTTTCAAAGTGACAGTAAACATTTATTTTACTGTACAAGGGTTATCAGATCACAGAACTTTTAGTGACATATTAGTTACACTGTGTGTGTCGGATTCATGCTCAGTATTGGACTACATCCACCATTGCTGACCAGGCATCCGAACTATCCAAGGGCCACTGGAGGAAGTCGACACCTACACGGAGAGACGCATCATTTGGTGAGGTCCTTCTGTACTTGATCTTTGGTGCTGTTGTGTGGCCGGTACTGTTATAAAAGCAGACTTTGATCCTGAGCTGTTCGGTCTGATTCTGTATACACCCTAGATTATACGACAGACATTCTACACACACACTTTGCACATACCTGACACTGTTCTCACTAAATTAATTTGTCATTTTGTTAGAAGCTAGAGTTGTGTAGTATGTTTTGGAAAAGAATGAGAGGGGGCAGGGTCCAGTGGTAAGAAGAAGAAGAAGAAGAAGAAGAAGAAGAAGAAGAAGAAGAAGAAGAAGAAGAAGAAGAAGAAGAAGAAGAAGAAGAAGAAGAAGAAGAAGAGAGAGAGAGAGAGAGAGAGAGATAGAGAGAGAGAGAGAGAGAGAGAGAGAGAGAGAGAGAGAGATCCAAAGACTGATGTGGTTTTGTGGGCAGAGATCCAGGAGATCTTCAAAATAATGATATGGAGTTAAAAGAACGTGGGTGTTAATTCCCCTCACCCCAGGGACGACACTTATTACGACAGTCGGCATGATTTTGACCACATCATCCATACTATGTAGAAAATGTAGACCTGGACAATGACAAATAAAGAGAAAAGAAACATCACAATAACAGAAATGAGATTTCTTAGATTTTATTAGAAGGCAGCAAGTCAAATGGTTTGGCCATGCAAGTATGTTACCAACTAACAGTATACCACAACAAGCAATGATGTACAGACAAGAGAGAAGCAGAGGAAGAGGCCGACCACGTAAACTATGGACGCAGGGAATAACAGAGTCCATGGGAATATCGATACATTAAGCCCATAAGCGGGCACTCTCTCGCTGTTTATACTTCACCTTGACACCGCAAGGTGCAAGAGGAACATGATGAGGTGAGATGAGATGAGATGAGATGAGACTTTGTAGACAGAAAGCAGGGGAAGGATATTGACGTGAAAGAAGTAAAATATGGGTGTATGACTGGCCACCGATTCCTCCATCCGTGCACACCTGCACAATGTGGTGGCCCTATCACATCGGAGACCCATAGCAGGAAATGCTTGATGCATTGATAAAAATGTTATGTACAACATTGTTTTTGCTATTATGAGTTTGTTTGGGTGGATATGTCAATGCCTTTGAGCGGTTATTTCTTCTTTGAATGGTCTATCCACAGAGAATGAAAACCAATGAGCTAGACCTAATAAGGTGCATGTATATTGATCGACCATCCAGAAAAGGCGAATGCCAGCACATGGTAATTTCCTACGGAATATGTATGCCTCTATATATGCAGAGTTCAGACATGGTGTTCTGGATCTGGACTTACCCAAATAATGGTCACGCCTCGGACATGTTTGCTTGACCTCACTTCCGTACATTAGGTGTAACTGCATCTTAAGAACCAGTAGCATGCAGTCCGCAGTTTTTGCATTTCTATGACTTCCCCACACTGAGTAGACCGATGTCCTTGTATGTTACTAAAACTGCACATAACACAGAGTGCTATGTATGTCTCGGTTTTGGTTATTGGTGAAAAGAAGCCTGAACCAATGACAGCACAAACACCGAAAGACATAAAGGCTGCGAATTAATTGCTGTATGTTCCAATTTCCTGCACTGAAAAATATCAAATCTATCACTACCACCTATAGTACTTTACAGTGTAGGACAGGAGGGATTT
Source organism: Cepaea hortensis (assembly GCA_963921405.1). NCBI lineage: Eukaryota > Metazoa > Mollusca > Gastropoda > Stylommatophora > Helicidae > Cepaea > Cepaea hortensis. The sequence goes on along the minus strand of OY992881.1, from coordinate 96,291,382 downwards.
GAGCCTTAGAAGTTGAGACCGCCTGGTTAGCCCAGTCACAACCAGCAGTGCAGGTTAGGGCTTTCGTTTTTTCCCCGACATAAATAAAATCCATCACCTTACCGAGGCTTCGAGGATGTCCCTCCACTTCTCAAGAAATGTCCAAAAACGACCACTGTCTCAGTTTGTTGTTTGTGGAATATATACATGTGTGCCATGTTGCTGTCTGTTCTGTTATAAACTCGAACAGAAATGCGCAATCTTTCCTATCGCGTTTGGCATCTCGTATAATCTCATCTATAAGTCGTTTTGAAGGGGAATAACTGCGATAATACGCATGCTAGTTTTTTTGCGTAAAAGTGTAATGTTGTGAATTCTTCTTCTTCTTCTTCTTCTTCTTCTTCTTCTTCTTCTTCTTCTTCTTCTTCTTCTTCTTCTTCTTCTTCTTCTTCTTCTTCTTCTTCTTCTTCTTCTTCTTCTTCTGCTTCTTCTTCTGCTTCTTCTTCTTCTTCTTCTTCTTCTTCTTCTTCTTCTTCTTCTTCTTCTTCTTCTTCTTCTTCTTCTTCTTCTTCTTCTTCTTCTTCTTCTTCTTCTTCTCCTTCTTCTTCTCCTTCTCCTTCTTCTTCTCCTTCTTCTTCTTCTTCTTCTTTTCTTCTTCTTCTTCTCCTTCTTCTTCTTCTTCTTCTTCTTCTTCTTCTTCTTCTTCTTCTTCTTCTTCTTCTTCTTCTTCTTCTTCTTCTTCTTCTTCTTCTTCTTTTGTCGTCTTCTTTCGTTCTCTTAAAATGTGTTTATAATGCAATGGTGTTTCATGCAAGAATTTAACTTTCGTTAATTTTAGTTCATTCAATGTTTCTCCGGGCCAGAGGGTTTGTCTAGATATGTCGTATTTTGGACAGTCTTGAAGTAAGTGTTCTTCTATCTGCGGCGCCAATCAACATGTGCACATTGCTGATTCGACAGTATTTAATTTTCTTATATATTTGGTCGCTGACTATAATTCACATACAATTGAAATGCACGGCAATTTTCATTCAATGAACTATGGCACAGCAAACCTAGCAGACTGATGTTTACTGGATCGTGAAATTCCTGCTTCACAAAACACATGATGGTAATAGTGTTCGACACAATACCAAACATATTTATAACCTGACACATACTCGTGAGAACTACCCATTATAATATGTATGCTACTTCGTCACCTTTTCCAATCACAACAGCAGACACCTTTGGAAAATCGGAGTCATTAGATGTTTCTAAAAAGACAGATTATTGTTTGCAGTAGTTCTTCAGGACGCTAAAGTATCTAGTAACTGAACAACTGCAATCTATGCAACGCAAAATACACTATTATAGCTGTCTATTAACGATTACTTGTATGTCATCATCATCATCATCATCGTCTTCCACTTCTGCCGTCAAGAGTCGTGGGGAGGAATAATTTGCGCTCCAGCGCCCCGTGAGCGGCACTGGATAATGTAATCTCGTGTGATTGTACAATGTCTTTGATGTCGTCAATCCATTTATTCTTGGACGTCCTCGTGGTCTCGTCACAGATGATCTTTGATGTAAGGCCAGTGGTGGTAGTTGTTTTATTGCATTCTAACGACATGGCCAAACCACTTGATCTTCTGTCTTTCAATAAATGTGGCACAAGATGTTGATCCCACTGTCTGTCTGATAACATCATTTCTTAATCGGTCTCGGATGGTTAAGTTGGCAGCTCTCCTCAGACATCTCATCTCGCAGGTGTTGATTTTGCGAAGTGTGATTTGGATAAAGTCCAAGTTTGTGATTGGTAGCATAGGGTTGGTGTGAATATGCTGTTTATTATCTGTAGTTTTGCGGACATTGGTATATTTGGATGTTTCAATATGGGTGATAGTTGATATGTAAGTGCACTAGATTTTTGACATCTGATTTCGATGCGTGTATGTGTTTATGAAAATTCCCGCTGTTTAGTTAAAATGACGTATAGTAAATTGTAATGCATTTTATTGCGACGCTTTAAGCCAGATTTTGTCTGCATTCTTATAAGGCATTGGTAAGCGTGGCCGAGAAATTGAACGGACTCACGATTAAACTTCTTGTGCGTCAACAGTGGGGTAGTGGATTTATTCCACACACAGGCCTCTTGGACTTAAACTTTGACTTATAATTCAGCAAGCAATGGCAATCTATTAAAGGTAAGGTTGCCTTGCAAATGTCTGGGGTTGAACTCAACGTTTTGCCAAGGACATGATACAATTTATAATACAACAGTCAGTGAGCTGTTCGGTCCACTATATAATATGTTATATATAAAACGAAGGGTCCCGTTTACGCGCCGTAAGGCTTAGTTTGCAAATTATGCTTGCCCCATATTTTGTACATACACAGCACCACTGTGTGGTCGATATATGTTACATGTATTGTTGGGTATTATCTGCAGATTATTTTATGAGACAAGCTTACTGAGATTTATAGTTTTAACATATGTTACAGGTTCACTCCCTTTGTAGAAACATGTTACAGTTTGTCATTGTCAGTGATGTCAAAGCGAAAATACATAAATAACATAAATGTAAAATTGAGTTTAGCAACTACTTTGTAATAATGCGTTTATGATTTTCATCATTACTTCACCAAAATTATTGTAGAATATGCCTATTAACACGCGATTGACTGTTCTCGGCGCTCCAGCTGGGGAAGAAGTTACCTATAGATGGAGGGATGAAAATGACGACACCAAATTCAGAACGTTGAACCTCATAAGAAACTTCCGGAAGGCAGTTCAGTCAAAAACGCGCGAAGATGTCGGTTGTGTCGGCAATGTCTAGGCGCAAATTACATAAATAAAATAAATGTAAAAATTAGTTTAGCAGCTACTTTGCAATAATGCGTAAAGTTCTAACAGTTATTATCATCTGGAGAACTTATTTTGACTGTAGTTAACATATTCGTGGGCCACATCTTAGTGTTTACAGAGTTCGAGCCCAATGAAAGCAGTGGTTTTTTTAAAAATGATATTGAATGAATTAGTGACTTAGTTAATATCACCCCGGCCGCCTTTACTTCCCAGACTGTCATGTTGTGTCTATCTTAGACTGTTTTCAACTGACAGACAATGTCAATTCTCAAAACAAACACCACTTTCATTGAGACACGAACGCGTGACCGACGGACCGACAAGCAAGCGTTCAAGCATGTGGGCTACATCGACAGGGTATTTAAACACGTTTACAATATAATTGTGTGTTAAAATTATCATCAACCATCAATCAGGTGCCGTCTCCACAATGAAGGTTGGCTGCAATGGATCTCCAACACTGTCTGTCTCTCGCATTGACTGTACATTCTGTCAGGCTGATGCTCGCCGATCTCTTAATGCTGTCTTCCCACTTGTATCGTTGTCTATCTCTTGCTCGCTTACCCTCAACTTTTCCTCCAGTATGGTTTTTATAATAGTATCATGTCTTTTAACGGGGCAGAAATATTTCCCTTGCCTCCTCTTTATTTCATTCATCAACTGTCTCTTCATTCCTAGTTTTTCTAGAACCTCTGCATTTGATTGTTTTGTTTCCATAAAATACGACATATTCGTCTGTATATCCACATCTTAATGTTAAAATTACAGCATACAAATTAGCATGTAGTTCTATAATCCTGGGACAGACCAGCAATATTCTTAAAACACATAATTACGATGTAATATGTCATATGTTGATAGATGTTGCTGGCCAACCTCGTGATACTGCGAATTCTAATTGTTCGTAATGTCAGTTGAGGAAGCAATAAGGATTTTAACGTATTGTAGCTGACATGACATGATATAATCAGTAAACCTTACGATGACACATTCGAAAACACGCATAACTGTCATAACTAATTACACAAGAACCTATTTTTCAAAGAACACTGTAAACACAAAGATGTCCCCCACGTATATGTTGAATACAGTCAATATATGTTCTCCAGATAATAATAACTCGCAGAACGTTATTTTACAATAATTTTGGTGAATTTTACGATGAAAACTATATACTCTTTATTACAAAGTAATTGCCAAGCTCATTCTTTTACGTATGTTATTTGTGTAATTTGTGATTAGATATCACTGACAATGACAGCATGTAATATATTTCTACAAAGGGAGTAACCCAATAAAATATGCCAAACTATAAATCTCAGTAAGTTATTTTTCACACTATAATCTGCAGATAATACCCAACAATACATGTCATATATATCGACCACACAGTAGTGTTTTGTATATAAAAATTTGGACCTAGCATCAATGACCAGATACGTCTCCAAGCGTTCAAACGGGGCCCCTTCGTGTTATATATAACAGATTGTATCGTGGACCGCACAGTTGACTGACTGTTGTATTATAAGTTGTATCGATGTCTTTGAGAGAACGTTACGTTCAACCCCAGACTTATTATCAAGGTAACCTTACGTTTAGTAGATTGTCATTGCTTCCTGAATGAGAAGTCAAATTTTTAAATTCAACTGACCTTATGTGGAATGAACCCACTACCCCACGGCTGAGGCACAGGAAGTTTATTCTGGAGTCCGTTAAATTTCTCGGCCACGTTAACAAATGCATTTTAAGTATGCAGGCAAAATCTGGCTTAATGCGTCGCAATGAAATTCATGAAAATTTGCTCTACGTCGCTGTGACTAATTAGCGTGGATTTTCATATACATATATATGTAATACGCTGTACTACTATTTTAATAGTGTATGTTGCTTTGCATAGATTGCAGCTGTTCAAACACTAGCCACTTTAGTGTCTGACGTAACTATTACAAACAAACATCTCTGCATCTGTTTAGAAACATGGCGTACTCCAATGATTCAGATTTAGCAACGGTGGATAATATTGCGATTGGAATAAGTGACGAAGTAACACACATATTAAAGTGGGTACTTCTCACGGGTGTGTGTCCTGGTTATAAATATGTTTGGTATTGTAACGAACATCATTAACATCATTTGTTTTGTGAAGCAGGGATTTCACGATCCAGTAAACATCAGTCTGCTAGGTATGTGGTGCCATGTATCATTGAGTGAAAATTGCCGTGCATTTGAATTGTATGTGAATTGTATTCAGCAACCATTTGTATTAAAAAAAGTAAAAATTGGCGAATGTGCAATGTGCAACTGTTGATTGGCGCCGTAGACAGCACATCGCTTACTCCATGACTGTCCAATATACACTATATCTAGATAAACCTTCCAGCTTCGAGAAACATTAAGTGAACTAAACAAGGAAAGTTAAATTCATACAAGAAACAACATTGCAGTTATAAACAAATTTCAAAAGAACAAAAGAAGAAGAAGAAGAAGAAGAAGAAGAAGAAGAAGAAGAAGAAGAAGAAGAAGAAGAAGAAGAAGAAGAAGAAGAAGAAAGAGGAGGGGGAGGAGGAGGAGGAGGAGAAGTAGTAGTAGTAATAGTAGTAGCAGCAGCAGCGGTAGTAGTAGTAGTAGCCAATAAATAACACACATTTGTTCCACTTTAAACTGACTAATAAAAGAGTATACGAGATGCCAAACGCAATAGAAGAGACTGTGAATTTGTGTTCAAATGTATTAAAGAACAGACATCAACATCACATCTATGCCTATATTTAACAAACAACACAATGAGACAGTGAAAGGTTTTGGACATTTCGTTAAGTTGATGGATTTTATTTATGTCGAGGGGAAAAGGAAAACCCTAACTTTCATGGTTGGTTGCTACTGGGCTAGCCAGGGAGCCTTAAGTCTTCAGTCTCAAAACCCTACTGTCGTAAACAGTAAAGTACTATAGGCGGTAATAATAGATTTGATTTTTTTCAGTATAGAAAATTGGAACATGCAACAACTAATTCGCTGCATTTATGTCTTTCCGGGTTTGTGATGTCATTGTTTCAGAATTCTTTTCACCAATCTCCAAAACCGAGATACACACATAACACTCTGCGTTATGTGCAATGTTAGTAACATACAATGTACACGGTCTACTCAGTGTGGGGAGTCGTGGAATTTCAAAGTCTACGGAATGCTTGCTACTGGTTTCTTAAGACACAGCTAACCTAATTTACGGAAGTGAGGTCAAGTAAACACGTGCAGGGTGTGACCATTCCTTGGGTGAGTCCAGATACAGAGCATTATGTCTGAACTATGCATATATATATATATATATATATATATATATATATATATATATATATATATATATATATATATATATATATATATATATATATATATATATATAGATAGATAGATAGACCTCCATGTGCTGTAGGGTCATACCATGTGCTGGCGTTTGCCTTCTCTCAATGGTCGAACGTTATACATACAACAAGTTATAGAATGCACTTTTAATGACTGTGCAGTGTTTGAATACATTGCCGGTCCAAGTTTTGTAGTCACTCTCTGTAAAGTTCATGCAACATAATATGTAAATATAAAATTTGAACCAGAATATTTGCATACACAGCACAGTCATTAAAAATACACCCTATAGGACGAGCTTATTGATTTTCATCCTCTGTGGATAGACCATTCAAAGAAGACATAACCGCTCAAAGGCATTGACATATGCACACAAAAGACTAAACTTATAATAGCCAACACAATGGTGTATATAACATTTGTGTAAATGCCTTAAGTATTTCCTGCTATGGGTCTCCGATGTGATAGGGCCACCACATTGTGTAGGTATGAATGCACGGAGGAATCAGTGGCTAGTCATATGCTCACTTATCTAGACGACGAAGACATGTGTCCCACAGCGTCCACTACATTATCAGTGCAGCACCCTGTTAACTTCGCTAACTCCCCACAATTGTCTACCTAGATACATGGTAACAGGAGCCACGGTGGCATGGTGGTTAGTGCTCTTGCCTGCTGAGACAACGGAACGGAGTGTTTCCCCAACAGAGGCAGGATCATATGTTTCTAACAATAACTCTCTTAGTAGTAGTAGGCCTCTTTCAGTCCTGAAGGACTATAGAGTTGTGCCGCTTGGGAGGTGCCTGGCAGCACCGCTGGTGACTGTATAGTCCAATTCGAGAATAACAATCTCTGTCACAGTTTCCGCATCTGTGAGACGAGGCAAGTCCCGCAGTAAGTGACTGCTCTTTGAGTCTGTGTCGTCTCTCCTCAGTTTTTTGGATCAGATTGCGCTCAAAGAGCACCAGTCCGTTTCGTACATCTCTTCTCCAGGAGCATCTGTCTGTTGCAACTCTCTCCCACGTGTCTGGATCTATTCCAATGGTTTTCATATCTTGTTTACACACATCCCTATATCGCATTTGGGGTCTTCCGGTTGGCCTCTTTCCTGTGGCTAGTTCTCCGTAAAGGAGATCTTTGGGAATACGTTCGTCCTCCATTCGAGATACGTGGCCCAACCACCGGAGGCGTCTCTGCTTGAGGAGGGTGTGCACTGTGGTAATATCTGCTCTTTCAAGCACCTGTTTGTTTGTTATGTGGTCTTTCCATGTTATGCCCAGGATACGTCTCAGACATCTTATGTGGAAGGAATTCAACTTCCTTTCCTGTCTTGAGTACAGGGTCCAGGATTCAGACCCGTAGAGTAGTGTGCTAACAACACAAGCTTTATATACTTGAGCTTTTGTACGCTCTGTTAGTCTATTATTCTCCCAAACTCTTTTAGCTAGCCTGGAAAATGTTGTGGCTGCCTTTCCAATGCGTCTGTCGATTTCTGTCTCTAATGAAAGATTATCTGATATTGTCGATCCCAGATACACAAAATCGTGGACGACTTTCAATTCATAATTAGAGATTTTGATTGACGGAGGCGCATCAGCATCTTGTTCCATCACCTGTGTTTTATTTAGGCTAATGGTGAGCCCAAAGTCTTTGCAGGCAGCTGCAAAACGATCTATGAGCCTTTGGAGATCTTCTGCTGTATGAGTAGTCAGTGCTGCATCATCTGCAAAAAGTAGTTCTCTTACGCATCTTGGTCTTATTTTGGTCTTTGCCTTGAGTCTTGATGGGTTAAAAAGTTTGCCATCAGATCTTGTGTGGAGGTATATGCCTTCAGTGGCAGTCCCAAATGCTTGCCTTAAGAGAACAGCAAAGAAGATACCAAAGAGTGTAGGAGCAAGCACGCATCCCTGCTTTACTCCGCTGCTGATGCTGAATGACTGGGATGTTGAGCCGTCAAATAAAATGGTCCCCTGCATGTTTTCGTGGAATGATTTCACGAGACTAAGAAGGGTGGGTGGACATCCAACCTTTTCAAGGACCTTAAAAAGGCCGCTTCTGCTCACGAGGTCAAATGCCTTTGTGAGGTCGATGAAGGCTATATATAATGGCTTCCTCTGTTCTCTGCACTTCTCTTGGAGCTGCCGGAGTGAGAAAATCATATCGATGGTGGACCTGTTGGGTCTAAATCCGCACTGCGATTCGGGGTAGATTCTTTCAGCAAGAATGTGTAATCTTTTAAGGATTACTCTGGCAAAAATCTTGCCTGTAATGCTGAGAAGGGAAATGCCGCGATAGTTGTTGCAGTCGCTTCTGTCGCCTTTGTTTTTATAAAGGGTAACGATGTTTGCGTCTTTCATATCTTGTGGTATTGATTTTTCTCTCCAGCAGAGCTGTAATATTGCATACAGTTCTGGGATGATTGTTTCTTTGCTACATTTTAAAATTTCAGGTGGAATACTATCTTTTCCAGGTGCCTTGCCGGATTTGAGAGAGTCTAGTGCTTCGCTGATTTCTGTGAGGCAAGGTTCGTTATCCAAGGCATGCATGGCGGACTGTTGATCGATGGCTTCCAGAGCTTCTTCGCTGACAGTGTTATCCACTGAGTACAGCTCCGAGTAGTGTTCTACCCAGCGATCCATTTGTTTCGCTCGATCTTTTATGATTACCCCCTCAGTTGATCGTAAAGGGGCCATCTTATTTTTTGATGGACCGACAGCTTGCTTGATGCCCTCATACATTCCTCTTATATTTCCAGTGTCTGCACAAGTTTGAATTTGAGCAGAGAGCTGTAGCCAGTACCTGTTTGCACATCTTCTTGCCATCTGTTGTACTCTATTTCTGGCCGTTCGCAATGCCTGCAGTGTTTTCTCTGAAGGTGATGTTTTATACATCGAGAATGCATGTCTCTTTATCTCCAGGACTGGGAGCATCTCTTCAGAGTGTGCTTCAAACCAGTCGGTTGACTTAGTTTGCTTCTTGCCAAATGTTGATAGTGCTGTATTGTAGATGGTGTCGCGAAAATGACTCCATCTCTCAGTGGAATCTCCGTCTGTGGGGCCGGGCAGAGTATCCGCTAGAGCCTGCATGAATTTGTTGACCTTCTCTTTATTTTGGGTGCCACTGGTGTCAATGCGTGGTCTTCCTTCTGTTCGGCTTCTGTAGATTCTCTTAGGCTTTATCTTCACCTTGCTGGAGACGAGTGAATGGTCGGTGTCGCAGTCAGCACCATGATAGCTGCGAGTCATCCGTACATTGCGGAGGTTGCTGCGTTTAGTGAGCACCAGGTCGAGTTGGTGCCAGTTCTTTGATCTGGGGTGCCTCCATGACACCTTGTGTTGAGGTTTCGTGTCAAAGAAGGTGTTCGTCACGCACAGATTATGGTGGCTGCAGAATTCCAAGAGACGTTGTCCATTGTCATTGATCTTCCCAACGCCAAACTGTCCTAGACATGAAGGCCAAGATTCGTGGTCGGAGCCAACCCTGGCATTGAAATCCCCCAGGATAAAAAGATGTTGTTTCTCTGGTGTTTCACTGACTTCTTTGCTAAGGTCGTCATAGAACTTGTCTTTAGATTCTGATGCTGCAGTTAGTGTTGGGGCGTAAACGCTTATAATACTAACTGGGCCTGCCTCTGTCTGGAGTTGGAGCTTCAATATTCTTTCAGTGCCATCACTTGGTGGTATGATGGAATTGAGTAGCTTGTTTCTGATAGCGAAGCCAACTCCATGCTCCCTGGTCTCTCCGCACGGCTTGCCATGCCAGTAGAAAGTGAAGTCCCTCTCCTTGATGCTTCCAGATTCTTGGAGTCTGGTCTCTTGCAGGGCGACAATGTCTATCCCCAGTCTTAGCAGTTCGTTGTTTATCACTGCAGTTTTGCGGGCATCCACAATCTCATTTAGATCGTCTGAGATGCCAGGGGTCATGGTTCTTACGTTCCATGTTCCCAGCCTTAGGGCCGGTTGTTTTGTTTTTTTCTTGCTGTTAGGTGTATAGATTGCGGTCCATGTGTCAGGATTTCCCCCTAAGCTCCACACACCCTCAGGAGCAGATGAACCGTGGCGAGACAACACCTTATTGACTGGGGGCTGCCCAGCTTAGGCGGGCGGTAGCTGTCTAGTGAGATACGATGATCTCTCCCACCGTCGGAAGTAGCCCCTGGCGCCTTGCTCTACGCCAATCGAGCATTAAGACTTATAACCGGCAAATGCTACTTCCCGTGTTGTGTCACCGCTTTACGCGGTGCTGAAGTGACCTCTTCAGGGCACAAGCCTGGGCAATGGAAATCGGAGAACCAGCTGTTGCCCAGTAGCAGGTTCCCCCTCTCCACGTCGCCGATGTTGACCAAGGGAAAGGCAGTAGCCAATGCAACTTGGCATCGGTGCCGTCGCAGGAGTTGCCAGAACTATGTTAATAACATAACTCTCTTAGGGGTTATAGAATCTTCAAAATGTGTCCAAGACAATTTTGATCATTTTCAAGAAATTATCTCCGAAGGAAAAATTACGAGGGTGAGAATTCACCACCCTATCTCATATATTGCGGCCTAGAATATGTAGAGGCCTAAAACTTTATACTCCAGTGAGGCCAAGTTAGGCCTTAGCATGGGTTATGTATACTAAGTATGTCCAATAATAAGTCTGAAAGCTAATTAAATTCACATTCGTTGCTTTTATACATATAAGTGTTGTACTGTGGTGTGTCTGTGGTATAAAGATAATAATATATCGTAGAAATGTCTTCTTTTCTGTTGTTGGGGAAGCAAGAAGAGTACATATACACCTTACGCAGACAAAGCATGTTGCTTTGTCATTTACGCGTTTCTATTTTTTTTTATTTATAATTAGCCATCATATTTTTTTTCACGTCATTATCTTTCGGCTGATTCTGTCAACATAGTAATTGTCCATTAAACAAACAAAACGAAATATAATTCCCCTTGTCACAACTTGATACATGCTGGGTACATGAAGTTAGCCAGATAATGTTTGCTAGTCGGCATTCGATGGATGACGAGGTCAAAATCATGCCGACAGCCATTACCTCCAGACAATCTCCCGGTACACATTTTTGCCTTGGAGTTGGGGATTCGCTGTTGCCTATCGACACAACGAGTAGTGTTCAAATCCCCACGAAGGCAAATTCTGTTATGATGATTATTATTATTGACCTGGCACCCACTTGGACCAGGGTGCTAAAAGGCTAAATGGGTGCCAGAACACTTCCTGCAATTAAATGGTGGTTGGCGTGATATGACCAAAGTACCCACTGACTGCTGGTTAGTCTATATAAACATGGGACTATCACAATATGTGCAATAGGACCCAAGGAGAATAATACTTTACATACTTACCTACATTTTAGCCTGGGTCGTCCTAAGAGCCCGGGTGAGTGAAGACAAGTCCCTTCTCGAGGGTATTCAAACATATGGTCGCATGGCGTGTAGGTAGACGCCCTGGTCATTGCTCTATCTCGGCTCCCATTGTTCCACGTCGAGCTAATTAAATCGACATGTCCGGGAAAGTAATCCGGGCATTACATGCCTGAAGAAGTTGGATGTTTCGGCCGAAAGGTGCAAATATCGCAGGTCTGTTGTAAACAGGCACAACGCAATTACGTTTAAAGCAAATTTCCGGACGGACGCAGAAGAAGAATAAATCGACATGTAAACCTATTATCAATACATAATTCAGTTTCATTGTCACGACACTAACACACGATCCATATTGCTGGTTTACTTACAGGTCTATCTATATCCGACCTTGGATGTTTGACAACACTGTTATGCAACAATTTCTGTTTGCTAGCCCCATTGATTGTCCCAACAGGCCTACCCTTTGAGCCCTTGGATACCAACTACCTCATTTTCTTCATGCCACATCTGGCTTTCTCCAGAGTTACCACTTGGATCACTGCCGTTATCACACTGGAGAGATGTCTGTGCATTGTCGCTCCTCTGAAGGTATATGTATTGCTACTGCTTATTTAACTCGTTTATTTCTTTTTGTTGCCCGTGCAGTGACAAAGATATTAAGAACGTTATTCGCATTCCGGTATCATGCATTCGAAACAAACTGCGGGCGATGTGGAAGCAGACAGCTTATGTGTGCCGGTTGATAAGAAAACAATGACAAACTACTGAACTGAATGTTGTCAAGAATCCACAACCAGCTAAAGATCGCATGACCTGTAAATGATATGCAACTAATTTTGTTTTATTTTTTTTTTTGTAGGCAGTTTTAAATATTGAGCACACAACCCACTACTGGCAACGCTGATCGTATGAACCTAAGGCCTATCCACGTCAATGTGGAAGTGACGATGTTCCACATTGACGTGGATAGGCCTTAGGTTCATACGATCAGCGTTGCCAGTAGTGGGTTGTGCTCAATATTTAAATCTCAAATCCCGAAACAACCAAATAAGTTAGGCAGTTTACCTGCCAGTCCTGTGGCCTGAGGCTATATTCGCATCGAGGAGGAGACATTTTTTTTAACATCTAGCCTGGTCGACCCAGCCTAAAACATCACATATCGAGTGCCAATTGGCCTATTAAAATATGGGACTAGAATGCAATACCCAATGTGTCTGAAGAAGTTTAAAAGATTCCTCAACTTTCACATTTTTTTTTTTTTTGCCACGGACTTGGCTGGTGGACACTGACGCTAGTCCGACTACACGAATTGGAAATGAAACCTGATCACATATAGGTGATTTGGAAACAGACCGCTTTGCGTTATTTTTGATTGTATGAGACGTCGTCCATTTAGAAAGTAATGGCAAACTACTGAATTAAAATTTTTCCTTTTTTCCTTTAATTGTTGCATATCCCTTACAGGACGTTGCAGTCAACACCAGCAATTTTCAGCTGCTGTTGATGTACTCGGCAAGATTTTACGTTCAGTAGTTTGTCATTGCTTTCTGAACGACCGGTTCCCATACCAACACGTTATAACACAACGCGACAAGGTCTGCTGCACAAATCAGTCGCCGCTGCGTTTCCAACGCATGATAAGCGGCTCACGAACCGCGATCGCAAGCTTTCGGCCAAAGAGACCGGTTGAATGAAAATAGCCTTAGTAAATCACAAACAGTCAATAAGTACTGGGGTGATCGCACGTCCTGTGAAGGACATTCAGCTAACTCTTTGGATGGTGAGGAGTGCCCATGGTCTGCTTCTGCCTTTCATTGAGGGTCTATTGCTTGCTTGCTTGCTTAGGGATATTAGCATGCGTTTGGCTGTTCTCGATGATCCAGCTGGGGAAGTTACCTTTAGATGGAGGGATGAAAATAACGAAACGACATTCAGAGCGTGGAACCTTCTTCAAATATTCCGGAAGGCAGTTCCGTCACAAACGCCCAAAGAAGTCGGATGTGTCGGCCATAAGATGCAACTACAGCAGCTTAGTTGTAAATTTTTTTTTCTGCATATCCTTTACAGGACGTTGCAGTCAACACCAGCATTTTTCAGCTGCTGTTGATGTACTTCTCAAGATTACGCTCATAAGTTTGCCATTGCTTTCTGAGCGACCGGCTCACATACCCCGTGAGTTACTAAGGCGGCGAGAACCACTACCGATTCTCGCGCAGGTTACGTTACTCACGAGAATATACAGGATTACGGAGACAGACGTTAACGCCTAGGCCAGGGAGACCGGTTCAGTTGTAAATAGGCACAAGAAAATTACTATCTAAAGAAGATGCAAACCAATGGTTCTCAACCGGTGGGGAATTCCCCCCCCCCGGGGAATTTTAGGTTTTTCGGGGGGGGGGGGGGGGGGGAATTAATATTATTTCTAGATCGCGTTAATACAAGAACCGATTACTTGATATTGTTTTTCGATTCATACTTTACGGTTCTGTACGTATCACCCTTCTGAAATTCATTTTATAACGTAAGTAGATCCGCAAATCACGTTTTATGTAGATGTCTAGACTTGTTTTAGCATGTGCTACTAAATTTAGCTTCAATTATTACATATACTGTATAGGGGCAGGGTGAAATTTTTAGGGAGGAAATACGAAAGGGGGCGGGGGGGGGGGGAATGACGTTCTAAAAATATGGTGAGGGGGGGGGGAATGACGTCCTTAAAATATGGTGAAAGGGGGGGGGGGCACGGGCCAAAATAGGTTGAGAACCACTGATGTAAACATTCTAGGCTACTCTACTGTGACTAAACGATCTCGGGGTGTCAAATCCTGATCTGGGCAAGCTAGATTCACTGGTCCAAGTAGTGACAGTGTTGCCACAGCCTCATAAAATAAGTACACGATTGTATAGTGATGTTAAAGGATATGTAGAGGAGCGGCTGGCCGAGTGGCTAGAGCGCCGGATTTTCCTTCGGGAGACCCAGGTTCGAATCCTCGGTTAGGCGTGCAGTTTTTATTTTTCTTTTTTATGTCGGGGGCAAAAAGGAAACTATAACCTACACAGTTCGAGGCGACTATACTGGCCAGGCAGCCTTAATTCTTTAGGATCAAGACACCCCCCCCCCCCCCCCGACATACACAGCGTACAATATTGGCAGTAAATGACAGGCTTTTTGACAGTTAAAGGGTGTTGGTACGACACCCGAAACATCATACATTGTGTCTTGGTGGTTCTAACAAGTGCATCTTATATTCCAACTGTGCTAGATTTCATGAACACGACGGTTTTAACTAAATGTTTGCCTGCATTATGTTAATTAGTGTTATGTTAAATAGACAGTCGACATTCCCGGGGTGTGTCTTGAGAAGAAATAAGTTGGATTATAGCGTTACATGGGGAAGGCTGGAGACGAAGTCAGATAAGGGGACACCAAAAGACAAGATAATGACTGGAATCAAGAGAGACAGAAGGCTGTAAACAGATATAATCACCAAAGTCACATAACATTGCTTAGCAGAAGAAGAAGAAGAAGAAGAAGAAGAAGAAGAAGAAGGAGAAAGAAGAAAAGAATAATACGTCAGTGCCTTAAACTTCGTACACATTTTGTTTCTTTGCAGGTAAAACGTATATTTACTCAGCAGCGTATGACTGCCATTATTTCCTGTGTATTTATCGTTTTGTTCTTAAGTGGAGCACCTGTCTACGCTGTCAACAGACTAGGTTTAAAGTTTTCACCAGAAAGAAACGAAACACTGGTTGGTCTATTGTATATGGCTGGTCGAGAATCCGTGGACACAATTATGTTTGCTGTCAACAACTTTTTCATTCCTCTTACTGCATTTTTCGTCATTGTTATTTGTACAGTAATATTAGTTTATAAATTGCATAAAATAGTTCGATGGCGACAAACGACAAGCAACGTCACAACCATCGTAACCAATCGAAATCAGAAAGTTGCTAAAATGGTAATGATCATCGCCGTGTTATTTATTTCCTGTTTTACTCCCCTTAGCGTTTTCATGCTGGCTGTAGCTTTTGAGCCGGAGCTGTCCTTGAATGGGAAATACCTAAATGTAGGACTAGTACTTGTGGCACTTGGGTTCGTCCTTGAGTCGGTCAACTCGTCTGTAAATATATTCATTTACTACACTATGAGCAGTAAGTATAGGGTCACTTTTCAAGTCGTGTTTGGCCCAAAAGAATGTTATAGGATTGATTAGATGAGTTACATTAGATAAAACGCATTAAACAGTGCTTATAGATATAATATTTGACTAAAGATCATATTCTGATTAAAATCGCACTTATTGAACTGTGGTTACATCTATGAGGTTAGCCAGTGAAATACAATACGCACTAGAGATCGCTGTGGATAGATGTTGGTCACCTGCGAGAGAGCGTGGAAAAGAGCGCGTCACACGGCGAGATAAACTGCTAAACTGTAACAAGGCTTAAGCTTTATTTTCCTTGATCGAAGTTGCACATGTGTAGATAAAACGTATATTTACTCAGCAGCGTATAGTGCCACAGTATAGTCTAGCTTTCGTGTCGTAGCAGTCAAATCATTCGTCACCTGCTGTTTTATATAGACGACCAGGTCACAAGCCAACAATGGCGACGTGGAAAGCAAGCGCAAACGACCCCACTGCCTTTCTGTAAGAAAGTCATGGGCAGCATATAAATCTGGAAAAGAATTAAATTGAAAATACTGTCTATCTGATGTGGAAAAGCCTTCGATGCATGCCAACAGACCAAGCAATTCCGACGACAAATTCTTGTAATTATTCTTTATTACATGAACATAGAATGGTAACGCATGTACTCACAGCCTTCATACAGTCATTAAATGCACAATACGAGGGTAAGTCAATAAGTAAGTCGCACAGTTATGTTGGATGGCAGGTAAATGTAGTTGGTGTTTTCTACAGGTGTCAATAGGTGGCAGGAACATCGAATTTTATATTCCCGTTCGTAAGGTGGCACTAGGTGTCTCATGCGCATGCACAGCGCATAAATCAAATGGCGACTGTACTTTCGGAGTGTACAACCTAAGAGTAACGTGCTGTTGTGCGTTGTTTTTTTTTTGTGTGGGCAAAAGGACTGCCTGCAAAGGACATTTATAAGGAAATGCTTCATGTTTATGATGACAAATGATTGTTCATAAAGCAATGCATAGATTGGTAGAAACGTTTTCGCAGGGACGCTCTAAAATTGTTGATGAAATCCGATCTGGTCGTCCTGTTGAGATTGCAACAGAAGCATTCGTACAGCGGATGGAGGAGATGATTAGAGGTGACAGGCGAGTAACGATAGACTCTATAACATCTGCAATAGGGTGCTCACGTGGTTCAGCATACCGCATAATGCATGATCGATTTAAATTTCCAGGGTACCCAGACAATTGAAGGAGGAACACAAAATGAACCGATTTGGCCTGTCCTTGCATCATCTCTGTGGATACGAAGATCAAGGAGAAGACATGCTGAACAGGATTTTTACTGGGGACGAATCATGAGTGCATCACTACCAGCCCGAATCAAAGCGTGCTTCAATGCAATGGAAACATCCTACTTCGTCTTGTGTCCAAATATTCAAGGTTACGCCATCAGCAGTGAAGGTTATGCTGGCAGTGTTCTGGGGTTGTCAAGAAGTGTTTTTAACCAATTTCAAGAAGAAATGCGACAATGTGAATTCTGACTCGTACTGTGAAGTTCTATCGATGCTTCATAATGCAATTCGAAAAAAAAGTCCAGGACTTCTGACTAGAGGAGTGTTGTTTCTTCATGACAATGCTAGACCACATACGGCTCTATTAACTCAGGAGAAAATTAACAAACTAAGGTGGGAAGTTCTAGAACATCCACCTTACAGTCCCGACTTAGCCCCTAGACATTTCCACCTTTTTGGTCCACTGAAAACCCACCTTGGCGTGAGACATTTCGCGAATAACGCCGAAGTTGCATGTGAAGTGAAAACCTGGTTTAGAAAACAGAGCACGCAGTTTTATGCAGCAGGTTTGGGAGGATTGATAAAACGATGGGATAAGTGCATCAATGATTGTGGAAATTATGTTGAGAAATAAAGGGACAATGTATGAATAAAAAATGAACTGGTATCAAGTTGTTATCATTTTTAGTTATTTTTCTAGAGCCATGTGTGACATACTTATTGACTTCCCCTCTTTAACCGTGACATGTATTTACACTTTCATGGAAACATTAAATGGTGTTGACTGTAGATTAAGTATGAAATTACTATATTAAAAGAAAGAAAGAATGCTCCGTGGGCCGTGTTGCTAATTCCTGTCTGTGTGTATTTATAACGTATGTGTGCATTCGCTTGGTTTTTAATTTTCTGGATGTCGTTATTGTTCAGTTTATCATTTCATATTATCGTCAAATCGAAATAAATAAATATCCGTATGTCTTTGTGTTTTCTGATACACTTTTTATAAACACGTGTATTTAGTGTGAACATATTGTATTTAGAATCGTTCTGTAAAGCTGATTTTCCGTAGTGTTATCCTTTACTATGTAATTATCATGTTGTATGAAAAACCAACGGTATAAAAAATAAGATGATCACCTTCATTGCACCTTCATTGCACCTGGTTCTATCCCACATAACTCGCTCTCTTTCCGTTTGAGCGGCCTTCAAAAGCGTCGAAAATGCACGATCGCCATAGTTGCAATGACAATCTCCAGTGGTCTCCGACAATATTGCACTGGTGGGCCGAAAGACGTAGGCCGAATTCGTAGCGCGAGGCAAGCAGCGTAACCACTTCAAAGCGGAGACTCATAACTTAATGAATGCATATGTCAACAATGCATAATGAAATGAAGAAATGAAAACGTCCTATAGGATGAACCTACTGTGTGTGTGTGTGTGTGTGTGCAAGACAATCTCATATTTTAGTGTACGGAGACGAGAAGCAGGTCCTTAAGCTTTCCTTCCCAATGCATAATTAAATTAAATAAGTAAATGAAAATGTCCTATAGCAGAAACCTAGTGTGGGTATGCAAGACCATCACATATTTGAGACAGTGTAGGGAGGAATAGGCCGTTAAGCTTTCCCTCGCAAATAATTTCTTTTCTTTTTTTCGCATATCCTTTACATGAGATCGCTGTCAACACCAGCATTTTACCGCTATCGTTGATTTCTTGGCAAGATTATGCTCAGTAGTTTGCCATTGCTTTCTGAGCGGCCGGCTCACGTATCCCGTAAGTTACCAACGCGGAGAGAACAGCTTGCAATTCTCGCCCGCTGCGTTACCCTACGTGTATAAACGGGGTTGCGGAGAAAGTCGTTTAACACCTGAGCCAGGGAGATGGCGCAGTATAATTAAATAAGTAAATTAAATAAGTAAATGAAAATGTCCTACAGCAGGAACCTAGTGTGGGTATGCAAGACCATCACATAATGTTAGACCTCAGTGCACGGAGAAATAGGTCATTAAGTTTTCCCTTCCATAGCGAACTACGAGATCTGACATTGAGCCCCCGACCCATCGCGCACATTGTCTGTGTGATGTCACACATTTAGACATCTACACTTTCTTCTTGTTACAGCAACACAACATTACATACATGTCTCTGTATTTACTACTCATGTGATAGTAAATAAAGATGTTTGCAGACGAGTTAATGGACTCCATGAGGAAGCAAATCCCGCCTAATATAATACCTAAGTTTACATATTTCCCACCAAAAGATAGCTCAGGGTGAAATGCTAATGCTAGCATACTCACGCTAATTGGAACAAAGCAAATAATAAACAATGTTGAAATCATCACAACCATTTTGGCTACTTTCTTGTTTCGGCTGGAGACTCCTATGGATGACGATATATTAGATGACTGATCCCTCCACTTTGATGTGCTGTTTAACGTAATAACTAGTGTACAGGTACAAATGAGGATGATGATAAATGTCACAAAAGGCAAGATAAAATTGTTTATGGTGAAAGTTAGTTTCTCCACTTGCTCTCGTTCTCCCATGTAAATTAAACCAAATATAGTTTTGTTTAGCCTTGGTGAAAACTTATGTCCTAGTTTGTTGACGAAGTAAACAGGGGTGGAACTACACCACAGGACAAGAAATATGGACACGTTTATGATTGTTGCTCGTCTAGTGGTAAAGATACGTTTTATCTGGAAAGAGAAAATTGAAAACATGATAAAACAAACATTAGGCGAATTTAGTGGTATGAAACATTATATAAATATATATTCCAGTTGCTCCAAGTTACTCCTTCTGAGGGATCCTAACATGTTACATATTTTGAGGAATCACAATCTGGAACAATGATATACCGTCTTTCTACCTGTGAAACGCCAATGCTGGATACTATACCAGGCCCAATTGTCCAAGTAATCCAGGCGTCAATCAATATGTGTGAAAATCCTGTATTACATCGCATTAGAACGGTAATCTTCACACATGGATGTTATCTATTTTATAAACCAGAGATGGACCCTAAGTTGATACTTTGGTAATTGTATATATGTTGTTGTTCGTTCACTCGCTTTGAACTCAAGCGTAGTCTATACACATGCTACTAATGCTAGTGTACTGGAATACCTTTTGTATGGATTAGGTTTCCCTATTACCATTGTCCCTCGCTATCAGCCCAACCCACACCGGCTTCACAAGTAGTTGTAATTTACGTCTCCAACTGAATGATGAGAAGTAAATATTTTAGTCCAACTGAACGGTACAGGGATTGAACCCGCTCCGTCGACACCAATTCACAGGATGTTTTGGAAACAATGCTCTTATCCATTCGGCCATGCTGACCTCAGTGTATAGATGTGATAGCTTTTTTCATTCATTCATTCATTCATTCATTCATTCAGTAGCATGTCCTTTGCAGAAGCTAGCTCCTATAACAACCTACCGGAAAACTTCTCGGTCACAAGCAAGATGTCTCGCGTCATCTACCTTTTTTAATAAACTTCTTTTTTCGCATATTCTTTACAGGACATCGCTGTCAACACCAGCATTTTACCGCTGTTGTTGTTTTCTTGGCAAGATTACGCTCAGTAGTTTGCCATTGCTTTCTGAGCGGCTGGCTCACTTATCCCGTAAGTCACCAACACGGCGAGAACCGCTACCAATTCTCGCGCGCTGCGAGACCTTGCCTGGATTAACGGGATTACGGAGAAAGTCGTTTAACCCCTCGGCCAGAGAGACTGGCTTTTAATAAACTAGGGGATAAATAGTTAACAGTATTTAGCAGAACTCACCTCTTCTTGGGACTAATAACTTTATTCAGGGACTAAACGGAACAACCATGAATCTCGAACGATCTGTGGTCCCAGATCATAAATAGTAAGTTTGCGGGGTAGATCAGCTGGCCAGTTAACATCTAAACGTGGGTTCGAAAAGATCTCCCTTTTCTGGCTGTTTTTGTGGGCTTCAATAGCGACCTACAGATCCAATATTCATGGAACCAAGGTGGTGAATTCAATTGATAAGGTTCCTCCTTTGTGAGCTGCGGAACGAAAGTCAACGATATCAAAATGGCTTATGATCTGGCCACGAGACATCTTAGTCTGTGATGAATGAAAAGTCTATGAACTAGCCCAACTATTCATCCACTATAATGTAATCATGGCCAACATCCATATGCCGGGGTAGCTACAAGAGTGTTTATCTGGCCATCTGATAAACTGTATACCAAAGTAAGTGGCTTCAATATATGGTCAATCCTGTATCCAGCGATTGCAGTTATATTTCCACCACTTAATTTACTCGTGTTCTTCAAGAAGAGTATCCTGGTTATAGGACGTTTATAGATACATACATTAATAACTATTAGAAAGTGAGTGACATAAAGAGACGTGAGAATTATTAGTTCATTGACACTTGTACTAGAGGACTTTTTTTTTTTTTTAGTCGTTGGATCAACATCACGGCACACGGTTTAACCCATAAGTGCTCCGTTTTCCTCCTATCTCAAACCTGAGTTTGGAGAAACTCAGCTCAATGCACGAACTCCGTTGCATCGGCGAGGATCCTGAAATGCTTTGGGTAGATTTTTAACTCGAAATTTTGCCCGGGCAGCACCGTTAGGCTACTCTTTTTCGATTTCCAACTGCCAAGGGATTTTTTACGTGCGCAACAATACACACTGGCGTCCGATCTCACTACCCAGAGACCAGAGGAAATTACTGGAAGTCCAGGTGGATTTTTTTAAATAAATCCTGGTCCTCACCGGGGCCTGGACCCGGGACCTCCAGCACTCGAGGTGGACACCATACCTCGAGACCACTCAGCCCCCGACTAGAGGACTTGTTCAACCACACTTCATATGGTGTATCATATCACATTGGACATTGTGTGTGTCCCAGTGAGTTAGAACAGTGCTATATTCAGCTATCACCTGTTCACTTGTGAATCGAGGAAAGATTGATCCGCCACACTCCTCTCCAAGAAGATTTTCATATTCATCTGGAAGTCTTCTAGAAACCAGAGTTATCAAATACTCTGTTTGGAGATTGTCGAAAGTCATCATCCCAGATCTGTCAAGAATGGAGTGAATTGTCAAGAATCACCACGAATATCCCGGAGGAGGAGCACAGACACATCCAGATGAATTTGTCACAGACTTCCGACTTAAGGACAATGACTGAGGCTATCTGATGATGAACCTCACACCATTCAGCCTGACCATTTGGCTGGACTGATTGCCTTCAAGCGGAACTCTTTAATGTAATGTTCGCCATCTCTGTGTGTCTAGTTCCTGTTGGCTGTTAACTAGCATATATTAAATCTGTGGAAATTGTTCTCAATTTATGAGTCTGTCAATTCCTTGTCTCCTGTGGGAATATATGTATATATAGTTACAGACAACTGTGTAATAACTACAGATCAAATAACCATGGGGTCAGCAGAATAGCCATACCTTCTCTGTCCAGAAGGAAATTCCAATATTACTACACCTGGCATTAAAGAAGCCAACCACTCCCTCCCCCTTTTATTTCTTTTCATGGTAATTAATGACCCAGTCTATTCGAAATGTTCCACCACCTCTAATTTTTCATTATTAACATATATTTCTTTCTCGATAGTAGTTTTATTCGTATGCATTATCTGTTTGTTTTTTTTCAATGTTAAGATATAAGTTGTGATGTTCCCTATTCATTTTGGTTTGAGGTTAATAGTTTTTCTCTATCTTTCTGTGATGTGGATAGTAATACTGTATCATCAGCGTATCGAATCTTTGATATTTCATGATCATCTATCATGTGCATCATATTGTTCCTTGGTTATATCGACTCTAACATTTCTCATTATATTTTCGACGTACAGGTTAAACAAATAGGTGGACAGCACCAGCCCTGATGGACACCTTGCTTGATGTCAAACAAATCTGATGTCTCACCATCTATTGTAACCGCTGCTTGTTTGTCCAAAAGAGCATTTTTATGATGTGATGGAAAGCCCATTTTCCTCATAATTTCCCAAAGTTTCTGATGTTTTGTACACAGTCAAATGTTTTTGAATAATCCATAAACATGAAAATAGGTTTACACACGTATCTATTATTAAACGCATCTTAAGTATGTAATCTCTTGTTCATCTTCCTTGTCTAAATCCTGCTTGAACAACGTTAATCTCGTCTTCCATTTTCTTGAGAAGTCTTCTCATTATGATTTTAAGTATAATTTTCCTTGCATGACTGATCGTGTATAATTTCAAGTTGCCCTATTTTTTGGTATTGGAATGAAAATAGTTCTCTTCCAATCTGTTGGCCATATACCATATTTTCATATCACTTTACATAATGCGTGATAGATTTGTATGCTTTCTTCTCCTTCCGTTTTAATTAGTTTAGCTGGTATCTCATCACATCCTGGTGATTTCACATTCTTCTGGTTCTTTATTGCCCATACAATATCATCTAATGAGGGTTCAGGTTCTGTCTCTGCTATAATTGGTACATGTATCTCGTTCATATCGTCACAGTCAATCATATCATACATTTCACTACAGTATTTCTTCCATCTTTCTAGAATTTTTGTGGACTCTATTAGGGAAGTTTCCAACTTGTCACAGTTAACACTTAATTGAGGTTGAACATTTCTTGTCAATAACTTCATTTATTTGAACATTTCGTAATTTCTACCATCCATATGATAATGTTGTATTCTAGTACAACAATCTTGTATATATTGCTTTTTGTGTGTGTTGTCTTTTCTTGTCTTCTTTCTTATTGCTCGTGTTAAATAAAGATGTATACTTCATCCTGCTGTTATCGGTTTCTCCCACCTTTCTGTTTCTGTTCCCTTCGTTGTTTCATTCAGTCTAACGTATCTGATATAATCCATGACTTCTTTTGCTTATTCTTGGTAGGAATTAGATCTTTGGCTGCATTTATCAAGATATCTCAAGCTTGTACTGCCAGTTTAGTTTAGTTTAGTTTAGTTTAGTCGAGGGATCAACATCACGGCACACGGGTGAAACCCATAAGTGCTCCGCTCTATTCCTAACTCTAGCCTAGGTCAGGAGAATCTCGGCTCAGAGCACGGACTCAGTAGCACCGGCGAGGATCCTGAAATACTTTGGGTAGATTTTTAACTCGAAGTTTTGCTCGGGCAGCGCCGTTAGGCTACTCTTTTTTCGATTTCCAACTGCCAAGGGGTGTTTTTTCGTGCGCAACAATATACACAGGCGTTAGAGACCAGGGGAAATTGTGCTATTAGACGTCCACGAGAGAAAATCCCCGGCCTCACCGGGGCTTGAATCCGGGACCTCCATCACTCGAGGTGGACACCATACTTCGAGACCACTCAGCCCCCAAAATATATTGTAATATACCACCAACTGTACTGCCAATTGATAACCATATACATTTGACAATTTTATGTAGAGATATTCATTGTCAGTGGGAACACCTTTAAAGGAATCAATACGCACAAGCATCTCTCTAGTGTGATTAAAGCAGTGATCCAGCTAGTCACGCGAGAGAATGTGAGATGTGACATGGCTGCAGTAAGGTAGTTGACTTCAATGGGCTCAAAGGTCAAGTCTGCTCCACTGAACCCAAGGGTGAAACAAACATTCGTCACGCACAATGTGACCAGACAGCCCAGATCAGAGATTGACAGACCTGTAAATATAATCAAGATAAGGCACTCTTCCGACAGACGGGTCTAAATAGTTCTGCAGTGAATAAGTTAGGGTTTAGGGATAGGGTTAGTGTTAGTTATATAAAATTATTCACTGCAGAACTATTTAGACCCGTCTGTCGGAAGAGTGCCTCAAGATAATATCAGTTATAGTATTTACGTCAAAAATCACTAAGATAAAGAAATGTAATAATTACAATAAAATTAACACCTAATAATAATAATAATTATTATTATTATTATTACCGGCTCCGTGGCCGAGGGGTTAGCAGCTTTCTCCGCTAACTTCGAATACTCTCGTCACGTGACGCGACGAGAATTAGCAGTGGTTCGAATCGCAAAAGTGACTTATGAGAGTATGGAGCCGGTCGCTCAGAAAGTCGTGGCGTGCTGATGAGCGTAATCTAGCCTAGGAATCAACATACAGCTGAAAGATGCTGGTGTTGACCGCAATATCCTGAAACAGGATGGAAACGCGGAAAAAAAAAAAAAATTATTATTATTATTATTATTATGATTATTATTATTATTAAATTATTATTATTAAGACTTCAAAGACGCTGGTGTTCGGATTGAACCATTTAGAGAGAATCCTAGAGCACAGTCTGTTCAGCCTACATTTGATTAGTTCTTTATGGTAAAGGATATTAGCTTCCGCAACGTACACATTGAGAATTATATGTTCGCCTTTGTTCGGGAATGTTAAGGATCTGCTTGATGTTGACACCATTGTTGTAATCTAACACATTCATATCCAGGTTCAAATTTAATATTTTTGTCCCTAGTGACAAACACAAACAATTAATTACATCTAAGCCTCTTAGCTTTTCTATAAGATCTTATTGTTAATTGTTTTTTTCTTTGGGCGTCGCTGCAGTGTAGTGGCTGGCTAGCGTTATACTTACCACATCACTACCGAGTGCCGTCTGATTTATACCATCATCATACGCCTAGTGCCTCATATATATGTGTGTTTGGGTGTGTTTGTGTAGTGTGTGTGTGTGTGTGTGTGTGTGTGAGAGAGAGAGAGAGAGAGAGAGAGAGAGAGAGAGAGAGAGAGAGAGAGAGAGAGAGAGAGAGAGAGAGAGATATCTAAATTAGGACATACCAGTAAGGCTGACGTTGATAGATTCCTTGAAACCTTGCTTGATGAAACAAATAATGTTGATTATGTTTGTGATAATTCCAAACATGACAATCAGCTGGCAAATTATACCATAGACAAGCCAGATGAATATCGATATCATTTCGTTGCTAACACTAGAAGAAACACTCGAGAAATTCTCTTCATGAGAAATAGTTCCATTTTGAAACTCACCACCTAGTATAAGCTTCATTGTTTCCCTAAAAGTGTGTTTATAAACTAATAAAGTCACGTCTATTTACACTCTGGCATATACATTAAGCTTCTACGATTACAAGAATAACTACTTATTAATTCACATTATTCTCGTTACTATCCAGAAGCGCAAGGTACTATACCAATATATTACGCACGTGTGTAAGATACTGGAAAAGTTAATCAAATAAATGTTCAATAGAGAATCATAAACAACTGTAAGAAAGGGACAGACATCATTCGTTGGTAATGTAATGAGAAGGGAGACATGAAAAAAATATCATTGCTACTGTAAAGATCAGTGAGACAAGAGGCGGCGATACTATTATGGATGGACTAAGATGGTGGCATAAATGAATATCATCAGCAGGTTTGAGTAACAATACCTACGCCAGTTGGTAGAACACATACTGATAAGGATGAAACAAGAGGATAAAAAAGATTTGCGACTCCAACAATGACCTATGAACAATAGCTGAGTTTAAAAGAATCACATTGCTCAAAGCAGAGACAAAGTCCGCACCAAGAGCATAGCTGGAATATTAGAGATTATCAAACAAGAAATGAGGAAACTGAATATTAATATCTTCGGAATCTCTGTAGCATGATGGAAAATAATAACTATGACAAATATAAAGGTATTCATTTCTGGAGAGCGAATTACCAACGAAGTGCCGTTTTCATTGTAAGTGTCGAAATCTCGCAATCTAATGAAGAATACCAGGCAGTGACAGACAGAATATTACTGGTATAGTTAAATGGCATCCCTTTCAATGCCAAGATTATCCAATAGAATATGCCAACAGCAGAATGATAGAAGACAGCATAAATGTATGTTGTAATAACCCCGAAATCGCAGTGTAGACCACATACTATACAAGGAGCCGTTCATACCAAGGTGGTAAACCTGCTAAATGGTTGCACAGTAGGTAACTGTTAATTAGACAACGCATTGAGGGTACTATACTGTAGAAGAGACAGCATGCTTGCTACGGTTGTTAGAGACATCAGGTATCAGCAACATCTAAGTGGATATGGACATAGGAGAGTCTTGACAATAATAAAGGATATCGGAGAGACTATATCCACACCAGAATATGTATTCGAAATTATTTAAGGCATTTACAATGCTATATATTGATTGGCTTTTGTCTTGCTTTCTTCGTAGACGATAGTTTGTAAAATGGAGTTATACCACTCCATAGCACACAGCCTGGACTGAATTTAGAGACAATGTGTTGCTCATGCAGTATGATACATATAATTAAACACATTACAGACACGCTAGAGAAGTAGCTAGTACTCTTGCTATCGGCCTGATGGCAAAGTGTTCGAATCACTTTGGACGCTTGATTTTGTTTTAGCTGACCTGTGCTCCAAGGTCCACTCAGAATGAATCGCGTACCAAAAATTGGTATCGGTGGTTTAGCCTGCCATTCACCAGTTTACCCATCCAATGCCGATTGGCCTATAATGGCTAGCACCATATGCCCATACGCCTAATGGCCTGAAAAGAGGTCATGTGCCGTTTCTTTATAATGCACAATAAAGCAGAGCTAACAGTAATGGAGGGATATATGCCTGGGAAGAAAGGAAGAGGAAGGCCAAAGAAAAAAATGGGTGCAGGATGTGGCGGATGATCTCCAGATGGGTGTATCGGGCGCGGGACATCTTGCTTGCGATCGTTACGTTTTCCGGAAGGTTGTTATGGGAGCCAGGTTCTGCAAAGGACTTGCTACTGAATGAATGAATGAATGAATGAATGAATGAATGAATGAATGAATGAATGAATGAATGAATGAATGAACCTATAGTCTCTAACTCTGACGAGTGGGTCTTTCGAGCTATGTTTAAACCCATTTAGAGGCAGGCATTAGAGTATGTAACTGCATTGCTCTGGGGTCGACTCAATCTTATAAATATGGAAGGAGAGCAGTTTTAAGATTTTTATGTAAGGCCGGTGTGATTCACATTACATCATCCTTCATATACCGGTTAGTAAAAAATATGGGGCAAGCATAATATCCCATTCTAAAACAAGACATGCCGTCTCCCTGGCTGAGGGGTTAGCAACTTTCTCCGTAACCCCGAATACTCTCGTGGTTGACATGAGCGCACGAAAACTTAAAGGGGTTCGAGTCGAGCCAGTGACTTTACGAGAGTATGGAGCTGGTCGCTCAGAAAGTCGTGGCGTGCTGATGAGCGTAATCTAGCCTGGGAATCAACATATTGCTGAAAGATGCTGATGTTGACCGCAATGGAAACGCGGGAAAACAAAAAACAAGACATGGAAATGCGGTTTCTAACGTTTTGCAGTTACAGAACAACGCGGTTGAAGCGGTTTTTTCCCCCGTGATTATCTCCTCTGTGTCTAAACTGTGTCTGGCCGTATACACATATAGTTTATTTCATTCATATGCAATATCGCGCTACGTCTCTTTAGTGCGTACTTTATTGCTACATATCACTTTTAAAGCAAGTAATTAATTATATGTGCATGAATAATCGTTTTTGTTAAACAG
Organism: Cepaea hortensis; assembly: GCA_963921405.1. NCBI lineage: Eukaryota > Metazoa > Mollusca > Gastropoda > Stylommatophora > Helicidae > Cepaea > Cepaea hortensis. The sequence goes on along the minus strand of OY992881.1, from coordinate 96,262,833 downwards.
TACAATTAAACTCTGAACATTAATACTCTAAACCATAACCCAAGATGACTTCAGTGTATATTCTTTAAACTCTTCGTATATAATTCAGCTAGTAAATATGATTATAGATAGTATACCTTTACTGTGCAGAGAAAGTAGGTGAAGACAGTCTGACTATGAAATCATGTCTTGTTGTACTCTACAAAATGACGAACTGCTATAATTTATCATAAACACATATTTTCTAAACGTGTGTTAACAAAACATACATCTACTTATGTATGACGAGTGGCATACTATAATTATAATATCGATATATTTACATTACACCAAGTAAACATTGCATTGATTTGTTGATTTGATGTTCTTTAAAAACAACGGCAGACATCGCCGTGGTAAAATATAATGTAAACAGGTCAAAATATGAAATGTCATAGGAGTAATGTAAAAATCAACAACATATATAATTACATATATGCCATACCTTTGTATGAACATCTACTTTGCGTATTAAATAGACAACAGAATCGAGGCTGGAAGAACTGTACATTTCCTGCTGGGATATTAACAGATGAAAACATATTTATAAAAACATGAAATTAAAAAGCTGCGGTGGCAGAACAACAGTAATCCCGCCCGATTACTGGAACGTCATGGAACATTTCATTTTGTAAGAAAATGTGGCATGCAATTTGTTTTCTTCTTTCTACACTATCAGAGAAAAGAACAAACCCCCCCCCCCCCCCCCCCAATAAAAAAAATAGGAAGAAAAAGAACCATAACGACATTTAAAGCAGAATAAAGTTGTTTTATTCCTTAACACCTTGCTTAACGAGGTGGACACTACATCCCTCTTCTTCTAGTAACTTTAATCTTCCTACGAAACATGGGCCCTTAGCAAACTCACTTCAAGCCATTTCCAAACGTGTTCATAATTTGTTAATATTGCTACCTACGTTTTCTACGATATGAGGTGGCGAGCCTCATGCCAGACCTCATTAGTTGGCTATTGAAATGTGCATTTTATGTTTCGGTGTTATTATTCGTTACCTACATTACGGATCCGGGTAACACGCAGATTACTTATGGATCTACAGATATAATTTTAAAATGTTAAAGGAGTGTGTGTAACCGCAGATAAAAGGTTGATGATAGCCGTTCATATAGACAGAACCGACTTCAATGGGCCGAGCTTACCCATCTGGCTTGGTCTCTCTGCCTAAAGCTAAGCAGCCAGTCGAGAGCATCGTACAAAACACGAACTCTATACCTTCACTGACGACCACTAGCGTCTCCAGAAACAGTATACTTGTGCTCAGACGACGCTGTCAGAACAGGAACCAACTACTTTTAGAGAACGAGGCAGACGGCCTAACCACATTAAAAATGAAATGCATAGCGTTTTCTTAGTGAAAATCAGTGTCAAGGACCCTGTATACAATACAGGTGCACACGCGTGCAAACTCGACCTGGACCCCAGGCTCTATCCAGCATAAAAAAGGGCACCGGGAAATGTTCTGGAACGTATAGCAACTGGCGTGATATTGACCTCTTCACTTATCAAGTGTTGGTTGAATTATAAAATATATGGAGCATGCACAGTATACCTTATACACTTCACGGGTTTATTAAACGATTTCTTAATTTCTTTTATTGTTATATGCACCAACGGCAGTTGGCACAGTCGAGGATATAGATGTACATTTTCATGAAATAGACATGGCAGTAGACTAGGGCAAACCGATTGAAACAAAAGTGGTGCACGGGAAATTCAATGAAAATCTAGGCAATGATAAAGTGAGCTTCGTAACTGGTGAATAAGGCCCATTTGAACGGAATGGTGGATTCGATAGATTGATGACATGGCCAGAATCTCAACAAATATCACTAGCTTCAACTGGCTATGTTTACACTATTTTTTTTTTTAGGAGTCTCTGTGGCGAAGTGGTCAAGCCGTTTGACTCGTGCTCCGAAGGTTGTGGGTTCGATTCCGGGCCGCGTCCTTCGGTTTACGAGTTAAATGTTTCGGAGACTCCTGTGGGTCGTCGCTAAAAGCTACGGAGTTCGTGCTTTGTGCGACGCTTTCCGCGCTGAGGAAAGAGACCGAGCCATATGGGATAAAACCCGGTGCAATGAAGTCGACCCTGTCGACTTTTTTATACTATTTTTTGATGTTTGCACTTCGAAGGTCACGGCTTAAATTTCTGAATCTGACATTCGGTTCATAAGTGTAATATTTTTTTTTTAGACCCCTAGGGGTCATGTCTGGAGCTAAGGAGATCATGGTTGATGAAACGCTTTGTACGGACAGCTCTGCGGAAAGCGACCTAGTCATATGACGGTGACGCCTCGTACAATAATGTCGACATAACACCCGGTCCTTTCGTTTGTTTGTAAAGCATCACTTTCATTGCAGACGAATGAGTCCATAAGAAGCCGATCTCCTCCCACTGATCACACAAGGAGACTAAGCACAATGTACAAACTAGATAGCACCCTCGCGAATCAAACATACTATACATTGTGTGTGTATACATTTCCTAAATTGGAAGTTTTTCCTGGACAATGTTCTTATTTGGGCCTACGCTTTTTGATTTTAAAATGTCGATACATTTTCGATGTACGCAATGTGCACGTCGGTACACTGAGTTGTTCGCCATTTTCCGAGAAGGCTAGATGTCCGGACCATCCACCTGCGGCTCATATAGACCAAGGTAGTGTCACGGTGTATACTATCCCTGTTTTCTATATGTATCTATAAATCAGAATAGGCCACACCGTGACACTAACTTGGCGTGCATGAACCACAGGCGGATGCCGTAATCTATTATTTAATCTCACCCCTTCTAGTGGCTGAAATCGTTTTAAACACTGGATAATTTATCTTGGTTCAGTTACCATCTCCAAGGAGATACAGACCTCTTTAACGCCGCAAATACCAGACTATGAACAACCCCCCCCCCCCCCCCCCGGTCATCTTGTTCCAGTAATAGGAAAGAAGAGATTAAAATATAAGACTGTAAATGAAGCCCCACAGAACATCAACACAGATGTTCTATTATCTTAAACAGGCAAACCATGAAGGGGAATGTACAGTGTCACGGCACTGAACAGACATCATAAACGAAGGAAATACAGACAATTCATCAACATAAGAATATTGTCATTCTTTCATTCAGTAGCATGTCCTTTGCAGAACTTCGTTCCCATAACCGTCTGGAAAATTCCTTGGTTGTAAAAGCAAGATGTCGAAAGCAATAAATCGAACATCGACGTGGCAAAGCAGCCTTTTACAAACTGCAATTATACTATTCAATGAAAAGATGTCGGTTACAGTGGTTATACAGAATGTGAAATGTGATATGTAAAACATATTGTTGGATGCATGTGAAGCATGGCCTGGCAAGACAAAGATAAGGTTAGGCATATCTAATGGCAGTGAAAAGGAATTCTTTAACGGGCAGAAACATGAATGTCGTTCAAGACATTCCTTTAAGAAACACGAAAACCACGGACTGATTAAAGAAATTGCGTGTAGGCGGCCACAATTGATGGGAATGTTATGCAGAGAAATAAACTCGAAAAGTTTGTGACAACTAGTAAACTTAATTGGAAACCGCAAGCCCATTGGGGTAAGAACACAGATTTGATCCACAAACTCTGGTGATTTTGTAAAATGAGATTCATGGTCACCCCCACCCCTCCCTGTTGTTAACGCGTATTTGCATGGCACATGGTGATGCAGATATGTGCATTATGTCAATATTTCAGTCGTAGGTACAAAGTGGATGATAGACCTAACTAACTATGACATCTTTCTGCGTAGACTTCTAGTTATCCACGCTTCGAAGTACACCTTTTCTTCAGCTTGACGCGTTCGTCATTTGACGTCCACAGGTTCGAATCCTGGAATGGACACGTCAGCTTTCAATTGTTATTGTGTCTAATGTGTTCTGTATTTTCAGCTTATTTCCGTTACTTCCCATGAGTGCCGATTAGTAACTGTGAATGCATGATTCATACTACTTCAGTGCTTCAAGGATTCCCTGATAACTGTATTGATGTCTATTAGGTAGATCAAGGAGTGATAGTGTTATTGTCGGGAAGCAAAGGGTTGAGGTGCTAACATTTCAAGTTGTAACAAGACAAAATTGCAGATAAATACAAACCATTTCAAGCAAGCGAAGAAATACGAAAGGTTGTGATCATGAGTGTGGGAAAATTAACATGCATGGAAGCGAACAGCAGCGGATTAAAAACAAATGAGAAAGACTGGCCACCTATTTCTCTGCGTATTGAGACCTACAAATGTGGCGATGCCCCTGTCACATCAGCAGACTCCTAGATGATTCCTGCAGCTGAATATGTGTTGAAAAAAATATTAGAAAAACAATTCTGATTGATTCTTTGTGAAATTATTGCTAGGTCAAGTAGCTTATGCTTGATTTAGGTTCAAGCCCAAAGGTAGTTATTTTGGGATTGTTAAAGTATTCAGAAGTCGTATAAGATCGCTTTGGACGTTTTAAGATAACAAGCTGCTGTGTTTTATACTGTGAGTGTTACATTGGATTGTTCGTGTTATGTAGCACACGATAATGCGCATCATAAACTGGTGTAGAGTCTGGTGTGTCTTTGCTGTCGTGAGTTTCGATCTAAAGCGTGAGGGTACACACATATAAAACCTACCAGGATACCTACCAAGACAGGAACTGATGGCATTGCAGTCCTTGTCAGTTGCCAGTTAAATACATCAAAGAATACGCCTAGTTCACCTGTACTGATCGAAAGCGTGTATCAACATTGAACATCATGTTGTTGGGAAGAAGTGAAAACATTAACTTATTAGCCATTCTGAAGATACAACTTCAGAGTAACGACTATTTGTTAGGGAGTCGTTAGTTGTTACATTGATTTCTTTCAACTTCTTCACATTTAGCAACTATCTTTGCACAAAGCCAACAATGCGTGAAATATGCTACACCTCATCATCACGTGTATCGACCTATAACCTGAATACGGAAACAGACACGTCGTGTTTATCTTATGTTCTGTGTCCAGTGCTACCCATCGCCTGTTCTTGTCAGTATAAGACTCAACGGGGAGTCTCCGTGGCCACGTGGTTACGCCACATGCCTCGCGTTCCAAAGGTTGTGAGTTCGATTCCATGCTGTGTCGTTCGATTCACTGGTGTAGACTTCTCTAAGACTCCTTAGTGTCATCGCTGGAGCTACGGACTTCGTGCTTTGTGCAACGTTTTCAGCAGGCCGCGCCCGAAACATATGGGATAATTGATTTATATGTTGTTTTTTTTTTTCCCGGGATTTGAGATTTAAACATTGAGCACCACCCACTACTGACAACACTGATCGTATTCCGGTACGAACCTAAGGCCTTGTCCACGTCAATTTGGAAGCACTAGACTCGAGTTTCGCTCTCGTTTGAGCTCGTCGGCAGTGCATTATCTTGACTGAACCTGGGATCAAACCCGGATCACTGGCGTGTGAAGCGGGTGTGTAACCACTAAACCACGAGGCACATCTAGACGCGACCAAATTATCATACTAGAATATCACAATGTTACCCATTGTAGGCTATAGCTCAATATTTGCCCGATCGCTGCGACTGACATCCATCAATCGATGTGGCTCCGAATGATCAGGTCTTCTCGACTGGCAAGATAAACCCGCCTACAGTCCAGCGAGCAATAATCGAATTGATTTATTTGGTGTTTTTTTCCGGTATTTGAGATTTAAACAATGAGCAGAACCCATTACTGGTAACGCTGATCGTATTCAATGAAGTCGATCCTCTTGCATTTCAAACCTTTTTAATAAGATTCAACAACGAACGCTACTGATGCTGTACAGCTGAAACCTATCTGTGACACATGTCCACATTGCACGCACATTTTGTGACATTCACCCCCGACCTACTTCCATATTTGGAGGACGTCGAACGAGACATATGCGCCTATCTGAATCGTCTGTTCTGGTTATGTTGGTGTGAGAACACTGCTATTGGCTTTTGCGCGCGCTCTTTATTATCAGTTTCTACTTTACTGGTGCGATGATGTCATTTAGATCATGATTTTGTTTTACGTGTGTAACAATGTGTTATTATGGTATTATATGTTTAGACTAGAATATTTTACTCCATGGTGTGATATAAAATAGGAACGCAATTAAATTGATACAGGAAGTTCAGACCACAAGAGGACAGGACAAATATGTTTCGTGACCCAAACAGGATTGACATTTATAGATTCCGAGAAAGAAACGTTGTAAAGAGCGGAGATGGTCTTCTTTTGGCACATAAAGTTTCTGGGCCACTTCTTGCATACACTACAGATTTTGATAGACTTCCTGACTAACAGGTTTAACAAAATGAAAAAATAATATTACAATTAGACAAGTGAATCCACTAATAACTTCGTCAGAAAAGGATGAAATTTTGATTGGTACATTAGTTTATAATAGGTATTAGAAAATGTGGTGGAGGGGGGTCGGTGGGAGTGGGGCAATCGTAATAATACGGCTGGATTTATACCAGAAACTTTCAGATGAAAATAAAGCAAAAGAAGGTTACAAGATCCATTTGGTAAAGGACACAGAATAGAGTAAAAAGAGAGACGTCCAAGTTTACCTCGAAGACAATCTTTTAATCTCATCTCATCTCATCTAATCTCATTCTTCTTGTACCTTGCGGTTTCGAGGTGAAGTACAAACAGTGGGAGAGTGCCCGCTTATGGGTTTCTTGTATCGAGATAGGTCAGTGCGATTATACTTCTTAGTTTTTCTACGAGCAGTATGAAAATCCCATGCCGGCTTGCTAGTCCAGTCATAGGTTTCAGACAAAAGTCTGACCGAAGGGAGTCCGTCACCCCTTGCTAGCCAGAGCTCCGTTGGCCCATAACCTCGAGGTCATGGTTTCCTGGTCTACACCAAGGGGAGGTTTGGTTGACTTGTGTAGTCTGCGGGTCATCGGCAGGCTACTAATTTTCACTTTTCACCCCTCCTGGGAAAGGCTAGCCGATCCTAACCCTGCTGGCTGTAAGGCCAGTCGCAGTCCACACCTTGTAAACGATCGGCACTCTTCCGATTGACGGGTCTAAATAGTTCCGCAGTGAATAAGTCAGGGGTTAAGGGTTAGGGTTAGTGTTAAAATGTTATCTGGCCGACGCTCGGCGCTCGGAGGAAAGGCGAGACGGACATATAATCAGATTGCTACTGGAACTATTAGTGTTGGAACTCTTCGCTGGCTGCTGAGGATGGGGACGGAGCGCTTATGGGAATGTCCTGAATGCTGTGATGTCGGTTCCTAAATCAATCTATCAATCAATCAAAAAACAGTAATAGCATAAACACTACAAGTAATTTTCGATGAATGGGTTACACAGTTTAATAGAACATTAAGTCAAACAAAAAGTTCCCAGTGTTGATGGCAGTATAAGAAGATATGACCCCTGATAATCTAGTCACACAAACGAGACATATTCTCATCTCAACAGCAAGAAACATAATTTCTATTTTTTTTTTAAAGAAAAGAATGCAAGAAGTAAAGAAATAGAAAGAAACCTTAAAGCTAATTGAAGACAGAAGAAAATAAAAGCAAACAGGCATAAAAATTAATTGTCTCACTTACAAAAAAAATCAAAACAATTTCCACCTCCCAGTGGCTTGTATTATTCAGATATTTTCCCTCATAAACGCCTGTACAATGTTCTCACAACGTAAAGCCAAATGTGACCTTTTACCCTCAAGATGAAAGCTGTCAACAACCTGTTTTCGTGTGAACCCTTCATTCACCCCTCGAAATCACAAAACACATCGTTGGGTGAATGGACATTCCAAATTCCTGTTTAATTATGTTTCATACAACTCGCTCTCTGAGCAAACACAATTCACAATCATTATTCAATAGACTATCATTGATTAAGTGTAACTATGCTTTTTCTAAACTCTACACCATAAGGGAAAACACAGATGTCTTGTCACACCGGCTGTCAGTCTCCGTCTGACTCTATTCACATCTCGAGTCCAGTTACTCGTCCCCTTCTCTCGTGCAGTTAGCTGTGCGGCGTGCTGGCACACTTACCACGTTTGTCCAGTTGTCCAGTCCTCGTCCTACAGCTATACTAGAGTTCAGTCTGTTTACGGGTAATCCCCGTGCTTACGTTATTCTGTCTTATTACGGGAGTGAATCCCGTCATGTCCTAATTATGTCCTAGCTATGACACATGCGTGTCCTGTCTAGGTCTAGTCCTAACACTAGTTTGGAGGACTACCTCCTTCTACTGTCTCTCTCTATGTATACTCTTGTATAGAGTGCCTATCATGTCCTGTCTCTGTTCTTGACTTTCCTCTGTCCTTGTTCTCCATATATCTATGTCTATTCTAGTTCTATATCTGTCTCTCCCGGCACTCTGACACGCTCCATTCAACCGTCGCATTGTGTCACCAACTTTAACTAATGGGTGTGGCGCAATCTCTCGTAACAGTTAAAAATTAGTTTGGTCTAATTGTGTCAAGTGCTGGTAGGGTTATGTGCTCATGTCCTAGGTATACTCACTTCCGACTATCTGATGTCACATTGTCGTATCTACCCACTGGTTTAATAATCAGTGTACACAACTGTACTGTTGGCTAGAGTAGATACTCCTTTCATTACACATATAAGAGCTGTAACGAACCGAAGCCATTGCCTTCACGGCCTGCTTCTCACAATGCCAATTAACTGACACCCAGTCCAGATTGCACATTTTAGGGCACAATACATGAATATAAATTCATGCTCTCGAGTAATGTTTATCCAACTATATTACAAATTGTGTGTGTACTGATGTTCGCCTATCTAACTTCCGTTTGTGGCTAAATATTAAAATGTGTACCAAAGTATCAGTTAGTCTGTGATGTCCCCTGTTCATGTGGTTATTTCCCTTTCCATTTCATTGCTGTATGCATTTTTATCTGTTAGTATTTCTGGTTGTTTGCGTGTTTAGTTAAGGTTAATGTATGTTTAAATTAGACGCATAAGTGTATGTATCTAATTTAATGCGTAAGCATAATTTATGACCACTCTGCCGATCTAGGAAACTTAAAAATGTAGCTATGTCTCTAATGGAATAGTGGCGACTACACACAAAATGACGAAACACGTGTGTTACACTGAAGACGCAGACAAATTATAAAAACGCTTGGGCGCGGAAAAAAAACTCGCCCGCCCCTCACTCTCCTTGTATTTAATTCATTCATTCGTTCCTTGCATTCGTTTCTTTCACTCGCATTCGTTCTCACATGTTAAGAAGTTATGTTATGTCATTACATGATCATGACATAGAGCGATCATTGGATGACATGAAAGTAATAAAATAACACATAAAATAGAATAAACTAAAAAATAAAATAATAAAATATAGTGGAAAATAAATAGTACACTACAGTTTTGGCTCAGTTTTTCTGTAAGCTTTTGAGCCAATTACGAGTGCGAAAAAATTGCACTGTGTTTATATATACATTATGTACACGTTAAGTGGGTTGCTTACCCGTATTGTAAGTATTCTAACTAATCTTAACTATAATTTCGTGTACTGAGATTTGTTGACTAATGGGAGCTAATCTATTTAATTAACTAAAATGGGGAAAAGTGTGTTGGTTCCCTTAATCTAATTAAATCTAGATGGTTCAAAAAATAAAATAAAATTTTAGTGATGTTGTCTTTCTAACTAATTTACATTACTAACTAGAATGTTCTAATTACACTAAAGTAATGTATGGAACGCTAAGATGTACTAAATCTATATTATCTAATTATGTTAAGTCTATTTAGTTAGGAAATGGGGAAAAGGTGTATTTAATCTATACAAACTCAAGTTGTTGTGTTTCTTTCACCTATATACGCTAACTTAGTCCCGCTTTTACGTGTATTCATCTAACTATATCTACAAAAAATATTCTACTCTATGTAACTGTAATAAAATTCTGTATGATACATGGCAATTACATACATTTATATTTATATGCCGGTCTCTCTGGCTGTGGGGTTACAACACTTTCTCTCTGTAATCCCGTTTATCACGCAGAGTCTCGCAGCGGAGCGAGAACTGAGGTGGTTCGACCCCCGCTCGTGACTTGCGGATACTGAGCCGGCCGCTCAGAAAGCAATGGCAAACTACTGAGCGTAATCTTGCCAAGAGATCAACAGACAGCTGAAAGATGCTGCTGTTGACAGCTAAGTCCTGTAAAAGGATACGCAAAACATTTTATATTTATATACATAATAATATATACATTCATATTTATAACAATAACTAATTAAATTAAACTAGGCACACTGAAGATGTCGCGCTCTTTCCTTTTTGGAATATATTTCACAATATTTATATACATAGTCCAATGTTCCATAAGATGTTGCTGGAATATCTTATGATATAATATGTTGGGTTACCATTCACGGACTCAATGTACATAGTGGTACCATGAATGTTCTATGTCACATCTGTGTGATCGACGTTTGGTAAGATTGTCACAGATGGAGTAGTGTCGACTTCTGTTAACATAGTCCTGATACCGTTGTGTCGACTTCTGGTAACGTAGTTACCGGTAGATTTGTGTCGACTTTTGGTACTACCGTTACTGACGAAGCTGTGTCAACTTCTATTGGTAATATAGTTACTGACGAAGCTGTGTCGACTTCTGTTGGTAGTTCAGGCACATTAAAGTTTGTTGGCCTACTTAAACCGTCAGCTAGTAAGTTACTCTTGCCACTGATGTATCTGACAGTAAATGAGTAGTTTTGAAGTTCCAGGCACCACCTGTATATTCTGTTGTTTTTGTGGACACCTGTTTCCATGACAGTGAGCGGTGAGTTATCAGTCTCTATGACAAAGTGTTCCCTGCCAAGAATCGGTGGAGTTTATGGACACAGTACACAATCGATAGTGCTTCCAATTCTGACACTCCGTATCTGGCCTCAGTAGGAGTAATTTTACGACTTACGTACATTATTGGGTAAAGGATGTCGTTGTACTTCTGGCCTAGGACGTCTGCGATCGAGACTGTACTGGCATCCGTTCTAAGAAAGTAAATTAATTGCGGGTTAGGCAGGTGGAGTATTGGGACATTGCTAAACAAAGATTTAAGCTTTGATAAAGCATCAATTAGAGTGACATCTTTCACATCGATCTTTACAGTCTTTTTCGATAAATTAGAAAAGACACTGGTAATTTCCGCCAGATTGGGAATGAATTTGTTATAATAATTCACCAATCCAAGCAAACTCCTAACTTGTTTCTTGGTGACTGGTATTGTGAGATTTAGAATTTTTGTCACAATTTTGCTGTCTGTTTCCAAATGCCCTTTTGATATCGTATGGCCTAAGAAGTCTATTTTCTCCAAGCCCAATTCAACTTTGGTGGGCTTTACTGTAAGTCCAAATACTTTTATCCTTTCGAAGACTTGTCTACGTTTTTGTAAGTGTTTTGTCCAGTCAGTTGTATATACAACTATTTTGTTCGTAAGTTTCGTTTTTCTTTGTATGTTGTCCCTTGTTGTTGTTATTTCTATTGTTGGTTCTGGTTGTTCTATAAGGTTGTGTCGTGTCTGATACCATATTGTGGTTGTACTGAATGCGTTTTTTGATTAATTGGACGGTGTAGGTGCGTTGTGTTCGTTTTCTGTCTGACTACTGTCTGGTGTGGATGTATTATGTTTGTCTCCTGTCTGATGACTGGGTGTAATTGCATTATGTTGGTTTTCTGTTTGATGAATTGATGTGGTTGCATTCTGTTTGTCTTTTGTCTTGTGTTCTTGTTTAGCGACCAATGTTGTTGATGGGTCTTCTGCTGTCAAGTGGTTAGATTTCCTTTTTGAGTTGTAAAATAGGCTACATGATGGAGACATATAATTGATATCTCTAATAATTTTTTGCCAGTCAAAATGGGCTAATGTTCTGGCTCTAGTATAGTTATATTTTGCTTGGTTAGCATAGAACGAATGTCTCTGTTGCTCTTCGGCTGGTGGTAATGTTTGTTGGTGTTTGTGGTTGTCTCTCTTGTCAATTGTTAAGAGACTATCTTTGTGTATTTGAAAATCACATGACGGGTTTTTTGACATGTTTGGGTTTATACATTTTTCACAAAATGTAATGACTGTACTGACGCGTTGAGTCTATATCAAAGTTTGTTTCGTGGCGTTGCTTCTTGTACCACTTAATATTTTAGGGTGTACCTTTTTCACATGCAAGTTCTCTTGCTATTTATCTGGTTCAGATATTTTTACCGCATTAGCCTTATAGGTTTCTCTCCAGGCTAATATTTGTTTTGCGGTAGAGTTTGTCAACTGTGGCAGGCATCCTAGTATCAAATCCGTACAAGGATTCTCTAGAATGGCGCACGTAAATGTGCCGGATAGGAATGGAGTGTTTATACGGGCTTTTGCTAACGGGTATCTTTCTATTGTACCCGAGAATGTACAGCACTCTACTGAACTGCCCGTATAATCCTCTGGCATGGCCAATTCCTTCCTCAAGCCAATAAGGGTACTGCCGCTGTCTAGTAAACATTGACAAGGTTTGTTGTTCACCATGCCGTCATGAAACACTAGTTTGCCTCTGGAGGCTGTGACTGCGTTAGCACTCTCTGTAGAGCATGGAACTGTGTGCCCAAATTTCAGCACACAGTCTTCGTGAAATTGATGGCAAATATCACAATTATCAAAGTTTAACACATCAACAGCTGCTACAACATTATCAGTATATTGTATAACTTCCTCACTTTCACTCTCATGCTCACTTTCACTCTCAGAAGATGTATCAACCAGTACAGCATTGCTGGTTCTCAATTTCTTACGTCCAAGACATTTAGAGCTATAATGTCCGTACGAACGGCAGAAGAAGCATTTGACTGCACGTCTATACGTGTTTCTTTTGTTCTCTTGCTTCTTTATCATCATCTCTAGATGAGATGGATATCCTGGGTTCTGGTCGCACATTGAGTATTGTTCGTGAAACAAACGACAGTATGGACATTGAGGTGGCTTAGATTTCGGTTTGTCCCTCCTCTGAAGTGGTTTTTGAGGGTTACTACTAACAAATGATACAATTTCAGATTCTTCAACAGGTGTTTTAAAGATATCACGATTAGAAGAAAAATATGCGGACCCCCGTTTTTCTAACTGTTCTATTGATTCAATATCGGCTTGCTGTAAGAATTTTGCAAAGGGAGATGGTAGGGTGGAGATGACTTTGTCCATTATCATTAGATTTTTAAGTTTATCATAATTTTTTGTCTACCTTTCCTGCCGCTAGCCATCTACAAAATACACTTTGTACATTCGAAAGGTAGTCGATTAATGTTTCTGTTGGTTTGGGTTTTAGTTTGGAGTATTGTATTTGATAACCAAGAATCGCCATGGCGAAAGTAGCCTTTAGCAAGAAGAAAAACATTCTGACCAATAAAAAGATGTCAATTGAAACGAGAAAAAGAGTGTTGAGAGGATACATAGAGCCTGTTCTTTTGTATGGATGTGAAACTTGGAAAATGAGCAGTCAAGCTGAAAAGCATCTGATGGCTGCAGAAATGTGGTTTCTGAGGAAAATGCAAAGAATACCATGGACAGACTGAAAAACCAATGACCAAGTACTACAGGAGACAAATGAACATCGTAAAATGATTAGAGAAATTAGACGTAGACAGTCAAAATTTTTTGGACATGTTATGAGAAGAAATGGATTGGAGAACTTAGTGACAACTGGCAAGATCGAGGGGAACAGACCAAGAGGAAGACCGAGAGGAAAATACCTGGATGGCTTGGCCACATGGCATGGACAAGACAGGAACACTGAGCTGATCCACGACACTGGTGATCGAGTGAAATGGCGAGTCATGACCGCCCATGCTTTCCGGCATGGCACATGCTTGATTGATTGATTTGATAACCTGGGGCGTCTAGTAAGAAATGTTGCATAATGCGTTGTTTAATGTAGTCATAGTTATTTCTGAGCTCTTGGGGGATAGATTCTATCACTTTTAAAAGCTCCCCTGACAAGTTCTTCATATAGATGACCGCCCAGTGTATTCTTGGTACATCTTGGACTTTAAATTGGAACTCTACGTTTTCAGTCCATGCAGATATGGAATCTCCTTGGCAATATGGTTTGATAAACCCTTTGTACTTATTAAATTTGTTTTCCTCTTCTTTACTTCTTAACTTGGTGTTGGCAATCTGTGCATGAGATTCAATCTCCATTTCTTTTAACTTCATCTGTGTCTGTCACTTAATTTCTAGTTGTTTTTCCTTAACCTCTAACTCTTTTAATTTAGTGGCCTCAGCCAGTTCTATTTCCTTTAATTTAGTGGCCTCAGCCAGTTCTGCGAGATCTTTCTGATGCTGACGTTCCTGCGCTCGCTCATCTCTTTCAGCTGCTGCTTTCTTGTCTGTGTATTCTCTATATTTGTCACTTGCCCACTGCTCTAATTTATCTGCAGTAAATCCTAGCTCTTTACCTGCTTGTATAAATTCTCCTAAAGTTGACATTTTGTTAATGTTTGTACACACACTCGCATATACAATGAAATGAACAATCAATATTATATAACGATATTAAATGTATACAGTTTTCAAATTAAGATGTCATTCTAATCACTTTATCAGAACAAAATGTATACTCATCTGAAAGATACCTGAAGTTCTCTTGGGCCTATGGGAAGTACTTTTGAATTTCACGTTGGACTGATTTTCTAATTACACCTGCTCTGCAATCTGTTACGTAGAGCAGTAAAAGTTACTATTTGGAAAATACAGTACATACAAGATGTTAACACATTCAAACAATTTTGTGTCACTGTTCACTCGGACGGCTGCTGGAATGTGAAAAAAAAAATTAATTTATGTTAGTCTGTCGTCTGTCGTGTCGCTGTCGTTGTGTCTTCACCTCTGTTCGACCTCACCTGAAACGTCCTTGTGAAACATGTTCATATTCATTCTTTTACATTGACAACATTTACCACATATGAACTTATTTATCAGTTTGCTAAATACAATTAGCTGTGATTTTAGACTCAACTTTCTGATTTTATTTTCTTCAGCTTAATTCACTTCACTCTTCATTTCATCTTTTCGCTACACCACCCGAATACTTTCTAGATTAATCCATCTTTTGCCGGTAAATTCACCGCTCACTTTTGTGTACCAATTTGGGCAATCGATTCTCCTGGTGTGTTCACCTTGGTCATTCAATTTTTCTAGTGGGGTTAAGGCCCACTTATAACATCAACTCCTTTCTGATGGTGGGATCAAGCCCAACTTCTGACACCAACTGGTTTTCGTTGGTGGGATCAAGCCCAACTTCTGACACCAACTGGCTTTCGCTTGTCAACAACCTGTTTTCGTGCGAACCCTTCATTCCCCCCTCGAAATCACAAAACACATCGTTGGGTGAATGGACATTCCAAATTCCTGTTTAATTATGTTTCATACAACTCGCTCTCTGAGCAAACACAATTCCAATCATTATTCAATAGACTATCATTGATTAAGTGTAACTATGCTTGTTCTAAACTCTACACCATAAGGGAAAACACAGATGTCTTGTCACACCGGCTGTCAGTCTCCGTCTGACTCTATTCACATCTCGAGTCCAGTTACTCGTCCCCTTCTCTCGTGCAGTTAGCTGTGCGGCGTGCTGGCACACTTACCACGTTTGTCCAGTTGTCCAGTCCTCGTCCTACAGCTATACTAGAGTTCAGTCTGTTTACGGGTAATCCCCGTGCTTACGTTATTCTGTCTTATTACGGGAGTGAATCCCGTCATGTCCTAATTACGTCCTAGCTATGACACATGCGTGTCCTGTCTAGGTCTAGTCCTAACACTAGTTTGGAGGACTACCTCCTTCTACTGTCTCTCTCTATGTATACTCTTGTATAGAGTGCCTATCATGTCCTTTCTCTGTCCTTGACTTTCCTCTGTCCTTGTCCTCCTTATATCTATGTCTATTCTAGTTCTATCTCTGTCTCTCCCAGCACTCTGACAAAAGCCATCTGTAGATATGAAGGCACCATTTTCTCCTTTGAATCTCCTTAATTGTATAGTTGCATTGTCAAGTTTTACTAATGCATGCAAGTTTACGAAATGTATCCCGGTACTTTGTGCTCATTTGATAGTAAATAAATACATTTGCAGACGAGTTGATGGATTCTAGAACAAACCCCAGTCCGCCCAGCATAACCATCACGTAGATGTATTTACCGTTGAAAGATAACTCAGGCTCAAACGCAAGCGCTAACATAGTTATACTTAGTGGAATAAAACATATAATAAACAATGTTGAAATCATTACAACCATCTTGGCAATCTTTTGGTTGCGAGTAGAAACTCTGTCCAATGCCTTTTTGTTAGAAGATGTTGCTCTCCATTCTTCGGAGTTCTTTAGTTTAATAACCAATGTAAGTGTCGATGCTAAATTGATGAAAAACGCAGCAAACGACAAGCAGAAGTTATTTATGATAAATGATAGTTTCTCCACATTGTCCCGATCTTCAGTGTAGATTAAACCAAAGATTGTTTTATTTCTGAAGCTAGAAAATTTGAAGCTAAGCATGTTCACAGTGTACACGGGAGAAGAAATGCAGAAGAGGACAATAAAGACACATCCGATGATGAAAAACGCTCGTGTTGGTGTGATCAATTGTTTAATCTGAAATATAAAATTTAGTCCAATTTACACAACACATTTTGAAAAAATAACTCAAAAACAAAGCTTCTTAGGACTATTTTCACACGCCTTTATATGTATTGTCTCGTATATGTGTTGTCGACCACATTTTTATAAACCTATCGGCAGTCCAGAAGTGATGTGGTTAAAATAGCACAGCCGCTTGTACATCTCACCAAGACATTTCGTTGCATTCACTTTAGGCTGTAACGACCTGGGATTCAGATTAATTTGGAGAAATTGCCTGGAAACTTGTTGATAGTCTCGCTGTTTCAGGTGTTGGCGAAGTGTCTCTTTCCAAGACTTGTTGAAGTGTTGATCCAAATCTCGTAGGTTATCGGTTAGTGTGTCAGGTGGTACAGTATGTTTTTACCTCTCCTTCGCATGTTATTCAAATATGCCTTTAATTATATCCACATGTGTGTTTAGTTAACTCATTATTTCCTTCCCCCTGTGGGTTGCAGATTAAAGTTAGTCGCATATTAGTTGCAGGACGTCACAGTCAACCCGAGCATGTGTTTGCTGTTTGTAATGTCTTCGCAAGTTTACTTTCAGTAATTTGCCATTGCTTTCTGAACGACCAGCACTCGCACTTGTATGAAACCAGCGCAAGGCGGTCTGCTGCCAAATCCCCGGCAGGTGTGTTTCGAACACGCTTCCTGGCTTACGACCGTAACTTCCACGCCACAGCGCCCACTGTGAGACTGTTATCAATTCCAACACTTACGACACCTCAGACCATTCTTCACTTGTCTCACTGAACATGAAACGTCCATGTATCTTAATATTACACAACGCCTTATAATGAATCAAAGTGTATATACATTTCATTGGGAAACCATACATATTATTAATCTTCTCCATGTTTTACACACAAATATAAACTCAAACAGAAGTAAAAGACCCATTTACCTGTGTTGAGGCGTATTGGTTATATTATGATATTCTTCTTATTGTTATAGAATAGTTAGACACATATTGTCAATATTTGGCACATGTCTTTACTTCCCATAATATTTCTTGCTATGCTGGGTCAATCTATGAGCCCATATCATTTTTATTTAAAATACACTTCTATGCGGATTTGAACATATGACTCTCGTGCTGGCAGGAAAATGTCCTGGCAACTAAACTGCCGCGGTTCTCACTCATATACCTCTATCTGGCTGTAAATACCCTCGCACCCTCACAAATGGAACGTAATTTCTAAAAAACAATGTATTACATTACACTGACATGCAACCTTTAATGGCGCGGCCACGGACAGACATCTCTCTAGTGTGATTAACGCAGTGATCCAGCTAGTCACGCGAGAGAAGGTGAGATGTGGCGTGGCTGTAATTAGGTAGTTGACTTCAATCGGATCAAAGCTCAAATCTGCACCACTGAATCCTAATGTGACACAGATGTTGGTCACAAGTAAGGTTGCAAGGCAGCCAAGGTCAGATAACGACAAGCCTGTAAAGATAATAGTAATAATAATAATAATAATAATAATAATAATAATAATAATAATAATAATAATAATAATAATAATAATAATAATAATAATAATATTGCTTGCTTGCTTGCCTGTGTTCGCTGGCTGTGAACTCCAGCGTGAATTCCTGTATGTCGGATAAATACACCCTGTTGTGCAACATCAATGTGATGTCATACAGGACCTAAGGTTTGCGTGAGTATCCGTTGTCCCATGTCATGAGTCATGACCGCCCACGCTTTCCGGCATGGCACATGATTGATTGATTGATGTCTGGCTTATTGGTGTGCAGACTGGCGGTTCCTCGCCATGCAGGCAGATACTCTCAGGCTTCGGAGAATAATAATAATAATAATAATAATAATAATAATATATATATATATATATATATATATATATATATATATATATATATATATATATATATATATATATATATATTATAATTTTTTTTTTAATTCGCATATCCTTTTACAGGACATCGCTGTCAACAGCAGCATCTGTCAGCTGTCTGTTGATTTCTTGGCAAGATTACTCTCAGTAGTTTATATAGTATTATAGAAGAAGGAAATTAGTAAGTTAATTAGTCTTTCTTCTTGAGCCTAAGTCGGCGGTTCGCTGCTACCTGTTGTAGATCTTGGATATTTACTTGGCCATATAATGAGCCTTCTCTAATGATGGTTCTACTCAGGGTCTCTCTTGGTCTTCCCCGTTTTAGAAGAAGGAAATACCACAATGTAATATACAAGTAAATGGTCATATTCTTAAGCACGTGAATCGGCACAGTTATCTCGGAACAGTCATAATATTGATCGAACTGACAATTGATCCAGCCAAGAATGTGTACAATAACAAACTATTGATCGTAAACTGATTAGAGACATTAGACGTACACAGTCAACATTTTTGGCATGTTATGAGAAGAAATGAATTTGAGAACCACGTGACAACTGGCAAGATCGAAGGGAAGAGACCAAGGGGAGGACCGAGAAGCAAGTACCTGGATAGCCTGGCCACGTGGCGTGGTCGATAAAAAAACACTATGCTGATCCACGACTCTGGTAATCGAGTGAGATGCAAACCATGAACGCCCACGCTTATCGGCATGGCACATGATGGATGGATGGGTGGGTGGACAAATAATGGGTGTCAGACTTAATCAGATATGATGAGCTGTCATATGACAGTAGACTATACTACTTGTTTTCTGTTAGCGTCTAATGCTGGGCGACGTTCACCAAACACGACACGCCACATTGTGGCATGGGTTTCAGGCGGAGAAGTGCAATTTGGAGGGTACAAGCCTAACTCTAGTGTAAGGAAATGTAACCTAAAGACTAAATGTAATGGCAGGGCAGACCAGACCCTAAGTCTTGATCCGCAAATGATATGGAATAGAAGCTTTGTTAGGCGGATAGTTAGAGCATTGCTGTGCTGATCCGGCAGCTTCTGCAGCTTGTCTTGTTCCAGGAGTAATATTGTTACCTTTCCTCTGGAGTAAACTAGGCAGACCAAAAGAGGGATCGTGCTACATTGGCAACACATGGTCTCTAAACTCAGCCCAGGCTTTGAGTTATGGAGAGGTAGAACTCCATTTTACAAACTATCGTCTATGAAGACGGCCAGGTGTCAGTCAATATAAATAATAATAATAATAGTTATTATTATTATTATTATTATTATTATCATTATTATCAATAATAATCTGGCATATTAAAACGTTGCATATGCGACTGTTATAAATTACCATGGCAACAATGTATTATTCTTCTATTTTAAGATATGTAAGTATCTTTAAATGCCGTCTCCCTGGCGTAGGTGTTAAGGACGTTGATCGTAATCCCGTATACTCTCGTACGAAACGCAGTTGCGCGAGATTCGGCAGCGCATCGCATCGTGTTGGTTACTTACGGGGGTATGTGAGCCGGTCGTTCAGAAAACAATAGCAAACTATTTAAAGTAAAACTTACCAAGACATCAACAGCAGCTGAAAAAATGCTAGTGTTGACTGCAATGTCTTGTAAAGGATATGCGGAAAAAAATGTATCTTTAAATACAGAAGAAAGAACAATCATAACTGGCTACTAACCATTTGTGAGCCACAATTTGGTAGCGAAGTGGCTAAACACTCGCCTTCAGGCCTGGTGGTCATGGGTTTGATCGGGCATAGGGGCGGATTCGGATTGTACAACTGACCCAACCTACAATGTGTACCAGGAAATGCCTTAGGAAGTAAAGGCAGTCAGTGTGATACTGACTACACCATCCATGGAGTGTCGAATAGTATATGAGAATTTGGGTCTAGCACCATTTGTTTAGTGAACCTTAGAGAGGGGAAAAGACATCTGTATGTTTGTGTGTGTGTGTGTGTGTGTGTGTGTGTGTGTGTGTGTGTGTGTGTGTGTGTGTGTATGAGAGTGTATGTGAGAAAGTTTGACAGTGTGTGTGAGAGAGTATGAGAGTGTTCATGATAGAGTATGAGTGTGTGAATGAGAGAGGGAGTGTGTGTGAGAGAGTGTGTGTTAGAGATTATGAGAGTATGTTTGAGAGAGAGTGTGTGTGAGAGGGTATGAGAGTATGTGTGAGAGAGTATAAGAGTGTGTGTGAGAGAGTATGGGAGTGTGTGGGAGAAAGTATGAGAGTTCGTGTGAGAGAGAATGTGTGTGAGAGAGTATGAGAGTGTGTGTGAGAGATTATGAGAGTGTGTGTGAGAGAGTGTGTGAACGAGATTGTGAGAGAGAGTCTGTGAGAGAGTATTAGACTGTGTGAAAGAGTGTGTGTGAGAGTGTGTGTGTGTGAGAGTGTGTGTGTGAGAGTGTGTGTGTGTGAGAGAGAGTATGAGAGTGTATGAGAGAGTATGAGAGTGTGTGAGAGAGTATGTGAGTGTGTGTGTGAGAGTGTGTGAGAGTGTGTGTGATAGTGTGTGTGAGAGAGAGAGTGAGAGAGAGAGTGTGTGAGAGATAGTGTGTGGGAGAGAGAGTGTGAGAGAGAGTATGTGATAAAGAGTGTGTGAGAGATTGTGAGAGTGTATGTGTTAGATAGAGTCAGAAAGAGAATGAGAGAGTGTATGTGAGAGAGAGAGTGTGTGTGTGTGACAGACAGACAGACAGACAGACAGACAGACAGACAGACCGACCGACCGACCGACCGACCGACCGACCGACCGACAGACAGACAAACAGACAGACAGACAGACAGACAGATAACAGCAGATGTAAAGTCACTATCCTGTAGGAAGTCATTTGCAAACAGCCGTTCTCATCGCGGCGAGCCGACAAACCCCCTCGATCTCTGGCCATTTTGCCTCCCTCACACACCCTCATGCCAAAGGTATCTGCAATGGCTTATATCTGTTCTCGCGCTGGTCGACCCATATCCCTTCTTCCAGGTACCACGCCTTCCATCACTGTTCTCTTCCAGCCGCTGTGACGTCCAACATTGCCAAAATACACGGCCTGAGACGGTAGCGTGGAGACACATATCAGGAGCAGAACTGACCCAGAACACCAAGGACAGATCTGTAAACGCCTAAGCCAGAAGGCAGAGCACATGATGATGATGAAATTCTGGTCCAAGAGTGACATGTTATGTTATGGAGAGTTTGCACTATCACATGAATATACATCAGTCATATTCAGTATGATTATTCTAACAGGTAATCGCAATATTAACACAATGTGCACTAATATGTTATCATCAGAAGTTTAGTTTAGTTTAGATTAGTTTAGTCGTTGGATCAACATCACGGCACACGGTTTAACCCATAAGTGCTCCGTTTTCCTCCTAACTCAAACCTGAGTCTGGAGAAACTCAGCTCAATGCACGAACTCCGTTGCATCGGCGAGGATCCTGATATACTTTGGGTAGATTTTTAATTCGAAATTTTGCCCGGGCAGCGCCGTTAGGCTCCTCTTTTTCAATTTCCAACTGCCAAGGGATATTTTACGTGCGCAACAATACACACGGGCGTCCGATCTCACTACCCAGAGACCAGGGGAAATTTTATTACTGGAAGTCCAGGTGGATTTTTTAAATAAATCCCGGTCCTCACCGGAGGTCTGAACCCAGGACCTCCAGCACTCGAGGCGGACACCATACCTCGAGACCACTCAGCCCCCCTTTGTTATCATCAGAAACAACACAATAACAAAGTAAATAATTAGCATACCCAGAAGACTGACATTGATAGATTCCTTGAAACCTTGCCTTACAAAGCAAATGATATTGATAATGTTTGTTACTATTCCAAAAATAACAATTAATTGACATATTATACCATACACAAGCCATGTGAATATCAATATGGCCTCATGACTAATAATCGAAACTTTGGGCGTGGAAGCAACGTCATTGGATATGTTGGTTATATCATGAAATATGATCTCTGAATCGTGTTTCATTGTGGAGTAATTGTATCTCAAACTTCAAACGTTTACTTCGTCGCTATATAGAAAATATTAAACTATTGTTGTTATATATACATTAATATTAGCTGATAGGTAGAATCACAGCGAAAGTAAACCAAGCAAGAAAAAGTTACGATATTTATAAAGGAATCTTGTATTATGAATTTTGTTTATTAAAATTATATCCAAACACGAAAATTATGACAGCCTATTTACATGGTATACTATCATCTTAAATGCTGTTTAGTAAAATTATACGACTAGCGTAAATGTACTCTCGTGAACCCATAAGTAAAATAAATCATTGATGATATTATTAAAGTCTGACTTTGAATATTACTCACATGTTACTCGGAACTCTGAATAACATCTTGGGCACCTGTTTTAAATATAATTCTCATAATTGTGATCTTTAAATCGTCGGGCTTCGTATTCCCATGTCAGCATTGATTTTTAAAATGCCATGTTTCCTGTGATGTAGATTATACTTTCACAATTTATATTATTGTCCCTTCCCTGAAATAATTACTGTTTACTTTAAATCTATTTTTTAAGAACGTACTACATTCAATGCATTGAACAATAACTGTAGCGAAAGAGTGTATATTATCTTGACTAATTCTAAACAACTCATATATGTTGTTGAATTCTTATTTCTCTATATACTAAAATAACCGTTAAAAGTTTATGATATATGAAGTAATTAAAATGTTTAGACGTTTTAGTGTTAATGTATAATGGTTTAATAAAATAATAATATAACTGCTAAGTCAAATGAATGCCTGTGTAGCAAACAGCCCCCTCTACAGTTACCAAGAAAATCATGTTTCGATCAGGTTATGAGAAGAAATAAATGGAGGACTTAATGACAACTTACAAGATTGAGGGGAGAAGAGAAAGGGGTAGGCAGAGAAGGAAATACCCTTGCTGGGAACCAGACACGAATGATGGGATGCATAAATGTACGAGATGGATAACGATTTGTACTAGAATATGACATCAAGAGATGGATTTGAACCGAGGATGATAGACTGTTGCTTGTTGGTGAGACAAACAGTGAATCAGATCTAATGCAACCGACATTGCTTGAGAAGGTGTCAACTGTCTAATACATTTAAGTCAGTGAGATTTAAGATAGTATAAATAAATTCGCTACGTATTCAGAAACAATCAGTGAAGTGAAAATTGTTTTTAATGCGAAAATGTGTAATAGTGATGCAAGAAATGAGAGAATGACAGCTGTTTAATGACACAGCACGCAATGAGACAACACTGTACACACAGAAGAACATAAACTACAAACTGTAAGTAGGTGCATGTTGATTGCGGAGTTGTGTTAGATAAGTATCCAATTAGATACGGCATGGGTAGTCAGTATCTGTATGAAGAATGCTGGGGTAGGGAAAGGCGGAAAACGTATGGAAGTGTGCTGAGTACAGTTGTGTCCCTTTAGTTTACAGTAACTATAGTATGTTTGTTTGTTTTTTTGCCTCAATATAAAATTCAATATCTCAGTAACCAACTGAGGGAAAATGATGAGATTTAGTATATAACCTTATCATTATGTCCACCCAACAAACAAACAAATTTTCTCGAGATTTTACAGCAGATTTCAAAGTTTGTTTATATGCGGTATATAAATTACGACTTAGAGAATACGTCCATCATTTTAACGGTATTACAGCTTCACCAAGACACGTCCCCGCATTTTAAAAAATTTTCACGTGATTTCCGTTTTGAAACAAACAGCGCGAAGATTCAGAGGTGTCTCCAAATGGGGGTTCTTTCATGAAACGTGATTATAAAAATAAACTAGCTAACAAGGCCCGGCTTCTGGCGGGGATCTATCTATCTATCTGCCAAGTCGTGACTGAAGTTCATGACGCAAAAAAACAGAAAGAGCAGAACTCTCGATTAGAAACTGAGATATAAATACGAAACTAGCGCATCACGTCAGTTTTGTGAATAGATAGTTACGGCAGTGAGATCATGTATTCCAGCAGGGAAACAACACATTGAAATTGTCCGGATCTTGGAAAAGAATAGAACGAAGGCAACAGATCCAAAGATATATTACGGCAAGATCAATTAGAAGGGCGAGTGTTTTGAAGATTGATTACTCGTATGTATAGGTTTGAATTTACACAAGAAAATGATTTTATGTGCCGATCTTCAGTCCTTGTTGATTGCCGTTAAGTTTTCCTGTTTCAAGTTTGTTGAAAGAGTGTCACACCCTGGACACCTTATCTGTTAAATAGTTTGAGTGAATTTCGTTAAGACACTCTTCAGCAACATGGGGGACAATCTTATTGAAGTACAGGAAATCGAATGTTGCCAGCTCCTTTATCTTGGATACGTTACTGCGGCAGATATGCAAGAAGCAAGTCAACTCCACCATTATTAGTTGGGATTTGTCACCAGCTAGTAGACCAGGAACATACAACATTTCATTCGTTACTGGCGGAGAAGCTGTCAGCTATAAGTACCTATTACCAGCTACTGGACAACAAACTATTGACGTGGTTTTAGTGCTTTACTCTAGTTACACTGGAGCACCATTTTCGTGAAGGAATTTTAATCGGGAATACACAGGAACTTGTCAGATATCACGGATTGTCTACACCAGACGCAGATTCATAGATCTACACAACAACGCTGTTCGTCTTATCAACCTACGACACTACAGGAGTTTGGATACATCGGCACAAACACCAAGACCTGCACTACAACATATGTAGTATTTTATCACATACAGAATCAGGCCAGTATGAATTGTTTGAGTTGATTGAATATTCTGTTGGGTGTTATCAAAATTGAAATTGATATTCATTGTTGATATGGCCGAATTACTTGTATCGTAGTTCGTAAGCTGGGGTTGAAGTCCAGTATAGTTTATTTGTTTGTTCCTATCAGTGTTTGTAACTGAAATCTCTTGCTTTGCTTTTGAATTATAGCATTTTGATTCTCTTGACGTCGGATTTAAGTTTACGCTATTGACACTTTGAATTGCTGTTTTCATTCGAGTTTGTATCACATACAAATATACGGTTCATTATATTAGCTATATAATTGACAAGATTGTCTTAAACATGTCTACATTTCAAGAATTTATGGACATAGGTGAAAGGTCCGGATTAACAGGCCAAGACCTCAGGAATTGGGCGAAGCTTGAATTTAAGGAATTCCAGAAGCTACAACGTGAGGAGAGGGTTGCTGCCAAAGCAGTAGAAAAAGAAGAAAGAGAGAGAGAAATGGCAATGGAAAAAGAAAGACTAATGGCAAAAGATAAGGAAATGCAGTTGGAGAAAGAAAGACTATTGGCGAGAGATAAGGAGATGGAATTGGAAAGGGAGAAACTTACTTTGGAGAAAGAGAGCCAAGAAAAAGAGCTTGCGTTTCAGAAGATGAAGCTAGAAGCAGAGGTATTAATGAAGGACAAAGAGATTGAAGGAAATTTGAAAGTTAAGACGCTGGAGATGGAAAAAGAAGCAGAGATTGCACAGACGAAATTGCAATCGAAAACAGAAGACCCTATAAAACAAATATCAAGGAGCAATTAGAAACTTCACACAAGGCGATTCAGTCGGAGCATGGGTTTCCAACTTTGAACTGTTGGTACGATTCTATAAAATTCCAGAAGAAATGTGGCCCATCTTATTTCACCGTCACCTCGGGTTGGAGCCTTTAAAGGTCGTCGAGTTGATTCCTGAGAGTTTGCGGACCAATTACACATATGTTCGAGATCGTGTATTGAGTCATTTTTCGCTGGACGAAGCGGGATTAAGAACAAAGTTCAAAACCATCACACCTAAGTCAAACCAAACATTTCTGGACTACGTAGCTGAAACCGCATCTTTGTATGACAGATGGTTAAAAGCTGCAGAGGTGAATGGAAACTTTGACAAATTACGCGACCTAATGCTCAGGGATAAATTGTTATCATCGGTCCCCGATGTGATGGCTACGTTCCTGATTGAGAACAAGTGTAAATCAATACCTGAGATGGAATCTAGGGGTGAGTCATACTATAATGCACACCGTGAGGTATTTGCCGACAGCACACAACAAGAACTCGTGATAGGTGCAAGTGCAAAAGTAGAGAGCCAAAGAGGGTATGATAAAAGTAACAGGTCAGCACAACACAGAAACAAAGGACCATATCAAAATACACATAGAGAATCAGAACAGGCCTAGAAAGGGTCATTTCACACAATGTCCTCATTGCAGGCTAAACCACATTTCATCGGAAATGTGTGACCGTCACCCCGAATATGCAGCATATTTGAAAGAACTCATAAATAAGAGGAGGAATAAATACGAGTCACACAGAAGGAATATCAAATGTTTCTCGTGTTTAGCCTGGGGACATACCTCAAGGTCATGTACGATGAAGAGAACGTTGAAAGAAGCAAATGCTGCATATATATTTACTAGTAGTGACTCAGAAGTTACGGAAGAGGCACATGCGGCCATCATAGAACCATATACTAATGACAACCCGGAGAAAACAGATAAAGATTGTTCTGACGAGGAATGCCAAGTTACGATACAAGAGGCCAATGCGGCAAATATTCAAAATGGCACACTAAAGGTCCACCAAGCATGGGTTAATGGTACACCAACCACATGCGTGAGGGATAGCGCCGCCTCTATTGTTGGCGTTGACCAAAGGCTGGTGAAAGATCAAGATTACACAGGCAAAAGTGTTACCTGCAGAACCTTTGGTGGCACTTTGGAAAGATATAGAATTGCATCGATCAATATACAATCTCCCTACTTCAAAGGGATAGTGAACGCAGCGGTGCTACCAAACCCCTGTGCCGGGGTTCTCATTGGGAACATTCCTAAGGTAAAAGATTGCACTCATGAAGAGACCATGAAATGGGAGGCCGACCACACCCCAACAAATGCGCTCACCAGAGCTCATGTGCTTCGACAGAAAGAAGAAGAAGACAATGCACACTCCACAACCCCACAAACGAGGCACAATACACAAGACAGGTTAGTAATAACAACGGACCTAGCCACAGAACAAAAACAAGATCCAACGCTACAAAAATGTTGTAAAAATGTACACACACCTGCCAAAATTGCAAAACATAGTAAGTGGGAATTCATAATAGACAATAATATACGTACCATACAATACACCAAAGGAGCGACACTCCTGGTACAAACAGTGCTACCAAACCCTTGAACTGGGTTAATAATTGAGAGACATACGAGCGAGAATAAAATTGCCAGAGCACTCGCCAGAACCCAAGGTCACGAGATACAAGAAGACGAATATACGCAATGGACACAGGTTACTTCAACTAGTAATAAACACTGCCCTTTAACAAAAAAGGGAGACAACACAACAATACAAAAACGTCATGAGGTAAATAAAGTCAATAAAGCTAGTTCTCAATTAAACGAAGTTGTTCCCGTGATCGTAAGTGGAATACAAAAGCAAACAATCAAACTAACTCATCCGTTGACAAATAACAGCATTCAGAAACCACACAAAGAGACAACAAAAGTGACTGACACAGTGAACAAACGACATACACAACTGTGGAACGTCATAACCATGTGTATTCTCCGGATGATGATCTTAATTAAAAACACCCTCACTCACACTGATTGCGCGATTACTGACAGGTACACATGCGTCAAGAAACATATTACAGACATGTACACAAAAGTCAAGAAAGATGTCATAAAAATATGCGTACAAACAAGTAATTGTTATACAAACTGGCTGAATAAGTGCAAAGAACAATACAGAAAACAAAATGCTTTTGTCTTTGTTTGCTTCAATTATCTTTATTTCAGATATACCAAACTCATTTCCTTACTGCAAATTTGGTATATAGTATACACACGAGGAAAAACGATACCATTACGCATATCAGCAAAGCTAACATATAAAGAGAAAAATATACGTTCAGAAAAGACACGATACAAATGTCAAAAAGAGTATTGGTTGATACAGCTTCTTTATTCTTTTATTCGTCATACTATTCCAGTAAGAAGAAGCGTCGTTGTTAACAAACCTCAATTTACTTCGCAAAATCCTTACAATTTATTTATACCAACACCGGGAACAGAGGAAAACATGTGTTGTGATATGTAAACAACTATTATCTTATGTTGGTATGCAAATTGGGTAAATGAAATATACATACACACGACACACGACATATCAACATGTTAGTAACATTGGATTGTTTTCGGATTTTCCCGTTACATTGTTGATCCATGTTCATTATGCATTATATCGGAAATTTCCATACCAGAATAGAATACTAATCAATTTGTCCAAAGATTACTATTCTTAAAATTTTAACAGCAAGCCAAATATCTATTTGTTTTGATACGCCCCAGAAAAATATTCACACAAACAGTTCATATTTATAATATATTAATTATGTCAGATATATATATACATATTGCCTGATGTAATTGACAGATTAAATGAAGCAAATCGGCTTTCTCAGAAGACATAGGTGAACTGGACGGACGATTCACATTTCGCAGAATCGTATTGTGTCACTATGAATACTGGGACGATGAACTTGGGATTTCCGTGCTCCGAACATTTCGAAACCAGTTATCTATTTCAGAGGAACATAACAGACTGAATCAGAAGGAAATACAGTTATTAATTAAATGTATTTAATTTATGCGCATACTCCATATCAATCATCAGTTCACACATCACATGCATTGCATAATAGTGGAAACGCAAATTTACGTCATAACTCAATCATTCATTCATTTAAGTATATGACGCGATCATGCAATCATTAATGTGTTTATGCAATCAGTCATCCATTTGGTTAGTTATTTCATGACGCGATAAGTCATTCATTTATTTATACACATCGCGACATGATCATTCATTCAGTTGTGTACATACTTAATGATACCAATCATACGAAACATACATTTTGTGACATCATGACGCAATTATCATTCATCTGGGTATTGTAAATCATGATTCATTCATCTCGAAAACGATGAGAGAGTCATGATACTCATATAGTCACATAATTTTTAACATTCCATACATTATCATACATAAATCACGGAGAGAAAGGAAATATATAGTGATTAACTTTTACACCTCAGGCATACAATTACGAATAACAGTACAGACATATACAAAGGATGAATCGCATGTCAGAACGAAAGATATAAATTATGGATTATATGTTTTCTATTTCAAGTTAGATTAATTAGATATAAGTGGTTAAGTTGTTGACGTATTTGCTTGTGTTCATTCAAAATTTCTAGCACACCAGTTATAAACGAGTATGTCAATCTACACAGACCCAATAATAATGAAACACCACGAAAAAATTTCTAAGGTACCAGTATATGTTACATTGATAATGACAGAAGCTGCCTATATGATATGATACGCTAGTCTTTGTAGCTCATATATATAAGGCGTCAGCGACAAAAGCAAAAGACCTCTCTGAACAAATGGGACAGGAACAAATGTCACATTATAGCCGAATGGGACAACACAGAGAAGAATAAAAACATAGTCATATACTTGGAGGTTGTATATCAAAACTAATAGAGAAGGATATGGTCCAGTCAATCACATACATCCCTTAGTCAGGTTTTGTAAATTTGGTTGGCGATACATGCCCATTGGGGCATTTCAGGGATTAAACTTATAGTTTATTTAGCCTAGCTGTTTCATGAGCTGGTACTACACGACATTTACCGTAGTGCGTAGATAGGAAGTCGTGCCCTGTTAAATTTAATTCTAGGACTGTAGGTGGTTGATAGGAGACCATTCCTTCACAGTAGTAATAGATGATATAAGTATGACACACGAACTTTGTGCTACGTCTTGTCAGTCTAATATATAAGCTAAAATGGTAGCTACCATTTCAAAAGGGAGGGGCATGCTGCCAAGTCGTGACTGAAGTTCATGACGCGAAAAACAGAAAGAGCAGGACTCTCGATTAGAAACTGAGATATAAATAAGAAACTAGCGCATCACGTCAGTTTTGTGAATAGATAGTTACGGCAGTGAGATCATGTATTCCAGCAGGGAAACAACACATTGAAATTGTCCAGATCTTGGAAAAGAATAGAACGAAGGCAACAGATCCAAAGATATATTACGGCAAGATCAATTAGAAGGACGAGTGTTTTGAAGATTGATTACTCGTATGTATAGGTTTGAAATTACACAAGAAAATGATTTTATGTGCCGATCTTCAGTCCTTGTTGATTGCCGTTAAGTTTTCCTGTTTCAAGTTTGTTGAAAGAGTGTCACACCCTGGACACCTTTTCTATTAAATAGTTTGAGTGAATTTCGTTAAGACACTCTTCAGCACTATCTATCTATCTATCTATCTATCTATCTATCTATCTATCTATCTATCTATCTATCTATCTATCTATCTATCTATTTATCTTTCTATCTATCTATCTATCTATCTATCTATCTAGCTAGCTAGCTAGCTACCTTTCTGCCACCCACCTACCTTTCTGCCTACCTACCTACCTACCTTTCTGCCTACCTACCTACCTACCTACCTTTCTGTCTGTCTGTCTGTCTGTCTGTCCGCGCTATTAAATATTGATAAAAGTTACTGGAAAAAAATGTGAGGACCATGTGTTGAAAGAGGAAGAGGACTATTGGAGAAAGGGTGGATTGAATTTTATGCAACCGAGAGCAATCATCAACCTACTGGAATCGTCCGACACAGATTAAGGTCTGAGCAGATCGCAGACCTTAATCTACGTACAAACTTACTGGGATATTTTGCTCCAACTATTCAGACGAATTGCAGGCCCTAAACATTACAGCATCAGCATCAGCTGACGAAACAAGAAGGAAATGAAAAATAAGGTAAGAAATATAGTCGTTCTACTTTCCTGTTAATTTACAAATTATTTACCCCGTGCCTCTGTAAATTCTCTGTCTTTACTAATATTACACATTGCACCCCTCTCGGGATTCTCTGTGGTGAAGTGGTCAAGCCGTCTGACTCGGGCTCCGAAGGTTGCATGTTCGATTCCGGGCCGCGTCCTTCATTTCAAGAGTGCATTTCTTTTTCGGAGACTCCCGAGTGTCTTCGCTGGAGCTACGGAGTTCGTGCTTTATGCGACGCTTTCCGCGCTGCGGAAAGAAACTGAGCCATATGGGATAAAATCCCGGTGCAATGCAGCCGACCCTGTCGATTGTAAGCTACTTCTTTCATTGCACCCACTCCCATACGAATCCGGATACGCCTTTGTGTGTCATCTGAATTTGCAGGTCCCCATTACCGTAAACATAACTTTTTTAGCGAGAAATCACTAGTTGTTCAGCAAAACATCAAAGGAATGTCGCCGCTTTCAATGATTTATGTTGTTTTGGGACCTATCAAAGACATATTCCTTGGGTGGGGGTAAATATAAGACGGCTGGAAAAATTTCATAACGACGCAACAGATAGTTTTCAAAATAATTGATCGTGAATGAAGGCATTCAAATCGGAACATACTATAATCACTAAACGACATAGTGATTCAAATAGTGTGTTATTTAGGGGCGTTTAGGGGAGACAAGCAAGAGCAGACCAATGAACAATGATGGAGAATATCCTTACTTGCCTCCTCGTTTGGAGTAAAGAATTTGGTTTGTATTTTGTCTGTTTGCAACGTAACTACAATATTTTGATTTTTTACATGGGATATAGTCGATTTCAGCTTGGCAGTTTTGTGATTTGTTTAAAGAGAGATAGAAAATGACAGCGTGAGAACATTCTTGAGTCTTATGTCATGGCAAAGAAGGAGAGTAAAAACGAATTGGTCCAAGCCATCGGAGCTCGCAATTTGTAGAGAGGAATGATCGCCCACGCCAGCCGTCAAGCAATGGATGATGATGATGATTTTTATGACCAGGTCTGCCTTCCTTTTACGATTACTATTCTATAGGTCAGACTATAGTATTGAACCTTATCTTTCTAGTTATGTTACTAGTTTGGTGGATATATGGAGGGTGTGGAGGATGTGTGCGTGAGTGAGTGTGTGTTGGTGGACGGGTAGGGAATGCGTGTGTGGGTAGGGAGAGGTGTGTGATGTGTTGGTTGGGGATATTGTGTGGGTGAGGTATGTGTGTGTGGGTGGGGGTTTTTGGGTTGTGTGAGTGGGGTATGTGGGGTGGATGGGTAAGGGTATCTGTGTGGGTGTGGGTGGGAATATTGTATTGGGTGGGGGATATGTGTGTGGTGTGTAAGTGGGGATGTGTTGGTGAGGGATGTGTGTGTGTGGTGCGTGGGTTGGGAATATTGCGTGGTAGGGGTGTATGTGATGTGCGGGTGGGTGATTGTGTGGTGGGGGATTAGGTTAAGGCATGTGTGGGTGGGTGGAAGTTGTATGTGTGGGTGGTGGGGTGTGTGTGAGTGGATTGGATATGTATGGGTGGTTAGGGAGATGTGTGTGTGTGGGGGGGGGGGGGGGGGGGGGTAGGGACATGTCAGTTGGTGGGGATGTGTGTGTATTGTTTGGGGATGTGTGAGTGGATGTGCGATGTGTGGGTTGGTGGGGGATTGTGTGCGTGGGTGGGGAATATGTGGTCGATGGAGATGTGGCAGGGGGATGGGTGGTTTGAAGTGTGGGTGGGGAGAGGATGTGTGGGTCAGGATGTGTATGTGGATGGGTGTGGGATGTGTGGGTTGGTGGGGGAATGTTTGTGGGTGGCGAGTGTATTTTGGTTGGGGGATCAGGTGAGGGCAGTGTGTATGGGTGGGGGATGTGCGGGAGAGGGATGGGTAGGTTGGTGGGGTATGTATGTGTCCCTTGGTGTGCGTGTGTGTGGGTAGGTGGGGGTGTGTGTGTGGGTGGGGTGATGTATGGATAGGTGGGAGAAGGGCCTCATAACATGGTAATTAGCCTTGTTTATGTTTACAACATTCATTTCACAATGTTTATTTTTCTTCCTATGTAAATGTATAATGCTCTTGATGAACGAAAGACGAGTGATTGGAAGGGCCGAATGTAAGACGGGCCTGCGCGCCCAATTTGTGACCCTAATAAAGTTGATTTGATTTGATTTGATATAATTATGTTCCATTCTGGTTCGTTCAAAACAGTCACATAATATCTTGCAGATTACATGTGTTCCTTTTTCCTGAACACCAATCTCGGCTGTTTAAAATGAGTGACGTTTTGTATCTGTAAGAATTCTCATGTTGTAAGAAAGGTAAAGTACATGACCCTTCTAAATGTCTTAGGTGCACTGGGTATATAGTTCTAAACCATATTCGTTTAGACCTATATATATATATATATATATATATATATATATATATATATATATATATATATATATATATATATATATATATATATATATATATATATATATATATAGGAGATTCCTTGTATATATATATATATAAGAAAGGAAAGAGAGAGGAAGAGACGCCGGAATGGGGGTGGGGGGGGGGGGGGGTTACAGTATATCTGATGTGCCACATTGGCTAGGCGGAATTAGAAGGTCTAATAATATGAGGCTGCATGCATACTGTTCCACATGAAATAGGGTGACCAAAAAAAAAAAAAAACTTATAGAAACTTTATTAAATCCTACAAAGGTCAAGCAAATTTGGTGAACGTAAACTGCAGTCTGTGTACAATCATTTTCAAAAGTTCCAGTTACCTCGGCCACTTTGTATAAAATGTCTCTTCTTTTCTAAATATGCTCCAAATGGCCTCAGCAGTGTTGAATGCACACTTGCATACTTTGCGCTTAATTGTCAATTACTTGACCGCATTACTCTGTGGGGATTTCCCTGATCTTTGCTCACCAATCATTTGAGGTTTGTTCTGGTACACATTGTCCTTTTAGATACCCCCATAGATACAAATTTAGGATTTCAAGTCAGGTGAATGCGGTGCCCTTTGTCGGATGTTTTGGCAAAATCTCAAAGAGATAGAGGACAACTAGAGTTCTTCTTTCTCAGTGTGATCCTGCCCGTTGTAATTAAAAGGGACTACAATGGCTCACATTGCTTGAGTCCAAAATTAGAGTCCAGGACAGCCAAGGAAGTCCCCAAGGTGAACAAGGAAAAGATTTCCTTGAATAATAATAATCTTGTGGAGATTCCTTGTCCCTCTGCTCTCCGCTACTTAATTAATATCTAGGGTATATTAATTAATAACAACAATGATATAAACACTAAATGAATTCTTGTAACACTCAAGAGTGGAAATGACATATTTGTAACATTTTATTAATCATCAAGCTGGGGTTAGGGTTTGGCCATTTTGATCCAAACATTATCATCCAGTCTAAATGTATTATGTATACTCATTAATTTCACAATTATTCACTTGGTTGTTAAAACAACACAAATATAAACACCAACTCCCCAAATGAATAAATACTATACATCTATCAGTGGAGTTATAATAACTCAAGCTTCTCCATTCCAGGGTATTTGGAACGTACTTGTATAAAGAGTTCTGTAAATTTACCTAGAGTTGGTCCACAGTGTGAGTGACATTCTGGATCCATTCATGATGTGCCATGATGATAAGCGTGGGAGGTCAAGTTCTGCCATCTCACTCGATCACCAGAGTAGTGGATCAGTTCCGTGTTCCTGTCTCGACCATGCCACGTGGCCAAGCCATCCAGGTATGTACTTCTCGGTCTTCCCCTTGGTCTCTTCCCTTCGATCTTGCAAGTCGTCACGAAGTTCTCCAAGTCATTTCTTCTCATAACATACCCAACAAATGTTGACTGTCTACGTCTAATGACTCTAATCAGTTTGCGATCTTCATTTATTTCTTGATGGACTTGTTCATTGGTTTTTCTGTCTTTCCATGGTATTCTTTGCATTTTCCTCAGAAACCACATTTCCACAGCCATCAGCTGTTTATCAGCTAGACTGCTCTTTGTCCACGCTTCACATCCATATAAAAGTGAAGGTTCTTCTTCTTCTTTTCGTTCATCTGGAGTGTTGTTTTTTTTTCAGATGTGATTGCGGTGTGTCTGTTATGCGCCCTTGGGTCGAAACCCGTAGGCCAACACATCGACTTTAGCGTGCTTTTTTGACCAGGTAGCATTCCTGGGAGACTCTCACTTTTGTAGTGCCATCTACAACCATGCTGGCCAAGTTAGAACGGTCGAAGACAACGGTCATCCCTCAAAGGAAGGCGGGGACAGTCCATAGAATCCAAGGTTGCTTCCATAGTTGCAGGGCCGACACATAACGCCCTGGTTCTGGGCTAGCCGAAAGAATCGTCACGTCCTGCTCATGGCTGCTTTAAATCCTCACTTCAATATATTGGTCATTTCGTTTGCCCCGGGCCATTCCCGCACAAACCAGACAGATTTGCAGACGGTATCCACTCAGCGAGTTTTCGGACATGTGCTTGTCGTTGCGCCCGTCAGAGCTGTTCCAGGCACGACAGACATTCGGAAAACTACCTAGTCAGAGCTGTTCCGAACAAGAGCGGCATTCGGAAACTAGGTAGTCAGAGCTGTTCCTAGCACGAGAGACATTCGGACGAGACATTTCACTCGGACGTAAATGCGTAGTGTCAATTTTTAGTTTGCCACCCGTAGGACGACACTTCCGGCTTCCGGCGGGCATTTTTTAATGAGGTTAGCCTTCCTCGGGTTTCGAGACTCTTGTTTCGGCTTCCACGCAGCAAGCTTTCGCTTCGGGCTGCCACGTAATGGATTCGCAAGACAGGCGTTCCATTTCGTGTCAACGAGACAATTTTCCACCTTTGACTACACTCACTCCATGAGTGTGGTTACAGACTATCGGACGTCTGCGAAACGTGCGACCGAGGTGTTTTTCCACCTTTTGTACTCACTAACGAGGTAGGCTATATGTGCTGCCGGCTCAGCACCTTACCTCCGTGCGTCTGTGGGCGAGTAACGGTCAGGCCCTTTCATCCGGGGATACCTCATATCCCCCAGCTAAGAGCCATCAAACGAATCTGCGCCGAGCATGTAGCGTTCTAAGCACATCATCACAATTTTGATGTAGGTTTGTGTCGGCCAGGCTCTCACTGCCGAGAGTTTATGGCTTAGAGACGTTTAGCCATACACCTCGGATGGGAGCCTTAGAGGTTATGCCCGGACTGAGATTTAGGGATCGTTTGCCTGATTTTGACTGCTATCCTCAGTCTTACCTGCAGAGCAGCAGGTTGTGTCTCTCTTAGTCTGGTCCCTATCCCACGAGCCGTCCGATATGTAGTTTTCACCCATCGGCAAGCACATGGGGTCGATGGGACACGCAAGCTCCCCCACCACGGCAAGGTGGAGACACATCGGGGGAGAGTGAAGGTTCTATGTAGCACTTCAACACTCTTTTCCTCGTTTCAATTGATATCTTTATATTGAGCAGTATGTTTTTTCATCTTGCAAAAGGCTACCTTCGCAATGGCAATTCTTGTTCTAATCTCTTCAAGACATCTCCCAGCAGATGTTATGACTCTGCCGAGATAACCTTATCGATTCACATGCTTAAGAATGTGCCCATTTACTCGTATATCACATTGTGGTATTTCCTTCTTCCCAGTGGCGACCATAATCTGTGTCTTCTTAATATTCAGTTCTAACTCTAGCATCTACTAAATTTTGCAAGTTCTGTTCATTGTCTGCAATCAAGACTGTATCATCTATTTAATAGTATTGATGTATCGACCCCAATGTTGATTCCTTCCATATATTCTATATTTCTGACAATATTTTCACTTTACAGGGAAAAAAATCTGGAGACATTACATTAAGCAAAGATGTAGATCTGATATAGAACTGATCATTCTGGATCAGGTATGTTGATAGTTGAGTTGTCTCTCCACTTCTAGGTACAAGCTAAAATTCCCTTGATGTGCTCAAATTGATACAGATTTACCTGGTTTTTGTTGTTGGATGACCTCTTGCCTGTAAGTTCTTTCAAAAAGAGGCTTCATCATCACTCCAGTCAGGAGCTCCCATCAAGAGGCATGTCTGTATCTGGATGGATCTAACGACTACCTTCAACATAGTTGAACGTCCTCTTCAAGCATAACGTCGTCAGGTTTCAGACTCCAGACTAGGTTTTTTTTTTTTTTTCTGTCCTAGTTCGCTGGCTGCTTAATAAGGCTGACACTTCTCTCTCTTCCTCTATTGTAGTTGGCTAAACTTCAGATGGATTGTTAGTAGAGGGCACCAAGCCGTCAGTTCCAATGAATCTTCTCCCGTTGAGCGACTGTCGAAGGATTTTCGTTTTTCACACACTGCACTTCAGCCGCCCTTCACTCCATTGTAAAGACTCTCGGTTGTTGTTTCGTCATGCAGAGTCGTGACAAATGGCTGATCTCCTTTTCGGCTATATTTAGAATATTGTCATCCCCTTTTGGAATCAGTGCTCTTTTTCAAATTAAGATGATGTAAATTTCATCTTTAGTCTCGAAATATAGGAGCTCATTCCTTCATTTTCAAATGTGAATTTGATTCCAAGGATTGTGGTTCTTGGCGCTGTTGCTAACTGGAGGTTAGTGGGGGAAATTCAAACCAGCGATGTGGCGACTTGCAAGATGTATACTACACCCACTCCAAGTCACACTTCATGCTGACCAGTCTCCCCTAAAATCGCCCTCTCAGCCAGGGTAGAGAGTCATTTGATTATGTTGGCTGGCCACCGTCTTGCTGAAACCACTGTTGATCTCGATCCAATCCTCTGCGTCGTCCCAATGATGCCTAAAATGTTATCAATACCATGTTCTGATTTTTTTTTTTTTTAAAGCAAGATTGTTATACTGTATGGTGAATATGCGTAACACCCAGGTTTTTTCTTACTGTGTGTGAGTGCATATCGCATAATGAAAATCATGCAACAGCGTATACTAGAAACAGCCCGAATTATCGATATACTGGGGGTGTGTCAAACGCAGCTTCACTCGTTACTGTTCATTGTAAGAGATAAAGAATAGATAGGTATGTAAGGGAGACAATACGGATGATGTATATACTGTGGGTATAGCCCCTTCAGCTTCTCTCGTTGCTGTTGGGTGGGTGAGGAAGAAAACTAGGATGGGGGGGGGGGGGGTGCCACCAATTAAATGAAACTGTGCTGAGTGATGAGCCCTTCTGGTGATTGGTAACCCATTAAGAAGATGAGACTGTTTTCTATACTTTTCCTGTTTTTGTCAAGCGCGCATGGTTAGATGGCAGTGACCTGAACATCGGAAACCCCTTGGTGAACTGTGCTTTTGAATTTGGTAGAGAACAGCTTAGGGCTGTTGTTACGGCTATCCTGCAGGTGTTGAGGGAATTTGAATGCTAAACGGAGGACGATCTCACCAATATACTTCATATCACACATAAACTGTGCTGAGTGATGAGACCTTCTGGTGATAGGTAACCCATTAAGAAGATGAGACTGTTTTCTATATTTCTCCTGTTTTTGTCAAGCGCGCATGGTTAGATGGCAGTGACCTGAACATCGGAAACCCCTTGGTGAACTGTGCTTTTGAATTTGGTAGAGAACAGCTTAGGGCTGTTGTTACGGCTATCCTGCAGGTGTTGACGGAATTTGAATGCTAAACGGAGGACGATCTCACCAATATACTTCATATCACACAATTTGCAGATAATGGCATAAATTATATTATGATTCGTACAAGAAAATTCTTCCTTTATGTGAAAACTGCTGTTTGGGAATGGTACTACAGGTGTGTGTAGAACATATCTACAAATCTTGCAACGGGGTCTTAGGCAAGCCTTTGTATCCAGCTGGGATTAGTTGGGGTGGAGAACCTGTACCCTATTATGGACGAGTATATACATATTCTAAATTACTGCCCGGTCTTTACGCCACTAAGGGTTACTATGGAAATAATGCGCTAGTTCTAGCATTAGATAGAAGGATAGCAAATGTTGAAAGAGGACATTTTTAACTGAAATGTTATGCGGAAGGTAGGTTGGAGAAAGTATCGGTCGAAGGTTTTGAGCTGTACGCGTGAAGGTTTATATATATATATATATATATATATATATATATATATATATATATATATATATATATATATATATATATATATATATATATATATATATATATATATATAGAGAGAGAGAGAGAGAGAGAGAGAGAGAGAGAGAGAGAAAGAAAGAGAGAGAGAGACAGAGAGAGAGAGAGAGACAGAGAGAGAGAGAGAGAGAGAGAGAGAGAGAGAGAGAACATTTGTAAAGAAACCAGCCAATCTGAGATCGCAAGACCACCGCTTGACGAGAACACAGAAGAAGAATCATCTGCAAATTACACCATTACTGGAACTCCTGTTTGCGGACGACCAAGCACTAATAGCACATTCATAATCTGAATTACAAGACCACATAAATAGTTTAAACAAAATGTGTAGGGAACATAACATGAAAATTGACTGACTGACTGACTGGCACATTGCCGTCTTGATAGACGATAGTTTGTAAAATGGAGTTATACCTCTCCATAACACAAAGCCTGAGACCATGTGTTGCCCACGTAGCATGATCCCTCTCTCGGCCTGTCTAGTGTACTCCAGAGGAAAGGTAACACCAATATGTCTGGAACAAGACAAGCTTCAGGAGCTGCCGGATCAGCAAAGCAATGTTCCAACTGTCCGCCTGTCGGAGCTTCGATCCTAGACCAGTTGCCAACCAAGGCTTGGGGCCGGGTTTGCCCTGCCATGACATTCAGTCTTTAGGTTGCATTTCCTCGCACCAGGATAAGGCTTGTACCCTAACAATTACGCTCCTCCGCCCAAAGCCTTTGGCACAATGTGGGGTGTCGGGTTTGGTATGCATCGAACATGAAAATTAGCACAAGTAAAACAGAGGTAATGACTATAACTAGATATTAAAAAACAATAACAATTCATCTAAACGAACATCTCTTAAAACAAGTAATGAGTGTCAAGTACCTAGCAAGTATAATATCAGCAAATGGCAAAGCAGAAGACAAGATCGAAAATAGATGCAATAAGGCACACCAACTCATTGGACAAATTTCACAAATACGAAAGAACAAACATGTATCAATAACTCAATTTATAAAGAAGAGATAAGATCAGAAATGAAGAAATCAGGACTTTTAAAAAAAAAGGGGGGGGGGGGTTATAGCTGCACTAGATTTTATTAGATGTCAGAAAGTCAAATAGTTTGGCCATGCAAGTAGGTTACCAACTAACATTATACCACAACAAACAATGATGTACAGACCAGATTGAAGCAGGGGAATAGGCCGATCTCGTAAACGATGGGCGCAGGGAATAGCAGAGTCCATGATAATATCGATACATGAAGCCCATAAGCCGGCACTCTCCCGCCGTTTATACTTCACCTTGACAAAGCGAGGTACAAGATGAACATGATGAGATAAGATGATATATATGTAAATGTATATATAAGGGTCGTTCATTTGAAACCCGTTCCAACGGCTTTATTATAAAAGCATGAAAGAAACATTAACAGGTGTGGTAGTATTAAACAAAGCATTCATTTTGAATGAATTATGCACCATGGGTTGGTCAGAATAAGTGGCCCTAAGCATTCAGGCAAGCATCCCATTGCTTATGTAGGCGGCGAATGCCGTCAGCAAAAAAGGATTGTGGTTGCTCACTGAACCAAGTGTTTACCGCGTTCATTACGTCTGCATCTGTATGAAATCGTTGCCCCTTGAGAGCTTTGTTTAGAGGGCCGAACAAATGAAAATCACATGGTGACACATCAGGACTATAGGCTGGATGTTGCAGAATTTCCCACTTCTTCTTTGCTAATGCTTCCTGCACAATCTTTGCAACATGCGGACGAGCATTATCGTGCAACAAAATCACACCGCGAGAAAGCATGCCGGGTCGTTTATTCTTGATGGCTATTTGCAGCTTTTCTAGTGTTTGCAAGTAGTGGATAGAGTTGATGTTGACGCTAGGTTCTTTAAAGTTGGCCAACAATAGCCCTTCATGGTCAAAAATTGCGCTCAGCATAACCTTACCAGCTGAAAACTGTAACTTGAATTGTTTGGCTTTTGGTGATCCAGCATGCTTCCATTGCTTGCTCTGTCTTTTGTTGCTCGGCTCAAAGTGGTGACACTATGATTCATCGCCTGCCACTATGCGGAAGAGAAATGCATCACCCTCCACTCTGTAACGCAGCAAGTGGTTCAAACACTATCCCATACGTTCCTCTTGTTGGTGGTCGGTCAACATCCGTGGTACCCACTGTGAACACACCTTCCGATATTGCAGTTTCTTACGAACGACCTTTTGAATTGTCCCAATTGACACATCAAATTCTTTCGCTAGCGAACGTATGCTTTGACAACGGTTCATCTGTACTGCTGCATCAATTTTGGCGATGGTTTCATTTGTTTCAACAATATGCGCTTGACCCGGCCGTCAAAGATCTGTCGTGAACTGACGTCCTTTCCGAAACATTCGTGCCCGGTCTGTCACTGTTGTCTTCGGAACACATGTGTTACCGTATTCTGGCTGCATTCTTCGATGAATATCCACTGGTCGACACCCTTCAAATGAAAGAAACTGAATCACCGTGACAGAATCTCCGATGTCAGAACCTCTGAGGCTTCATCTCCCCCGCCTGGCAACGACCAGGTACAACAGTGAGCTCGACTAAAAGTGACCATGCAGGCGATGGCCAGAGGTCAGCGTGGTACACGCAGGCCATGAGGCGGAAAGCAGGGCCTACGAAGGAATCACTGCTGGTAGGACAGACAGCCTAGGACAGCGAGACCCGACGGACATGAAAGTGTGTTGCTGTGTATGAGTCGAGACGGATGGAAGAAAGCCTGTTTGCTTTGTTTGAGTAGAGTGAAGATTGCTTGAGTGAGATATTCATTTGTATTTATGATAATATTGATATCTTGCATTGTATGTTTTCTGACAATGGCATTATCGCTAAGTTTGAGCGATGTCTGATGTGACTGCGTTTTGAGAAGTGCGATTAAAGTGGTTGAGTGATATCGCCGTGTGTTCTTGTACACTCTTTATATGTGTGTGATAGTGTTTCACGCCTGTTAGTGAACACGAGCCTTTGGTCATCTAAGCAAGACCCTGACAGGAGTGAACGTGGGGGCTCGTCTGGCTTTTGAATCAAATGTAAATAGATTTGTGTGGAGAAGTGAACGTGGGTGCATCGTCCGTGTTTTTGGACCACATGTAAGATAGAAATAGGATTGAACGTGAGAAGCTCGTACGTGTTTGGACCAGTGTTCGTGTTGAGATGGAACGACTCTTGAACGAAAGCATCGGGAAATAAGTTATACTGAGCTAAAAATCTGAACGTACGACGAGACGAATATACAAACATACTTGACGTGCATACATACTAGGACAATGACAGACCACCTAACGACACTACGACAAACATTAGAACGCATCAGAAACCACGGCCTAACAGTGAAAACATCAAAGGTAGAAATTGCCTACCACGAAATCACTTTTCTAGGATATAGAATTTCTAATGGCTTTGTTACAACTGATGATAATATTGTTTCGAAAATTCTAAAATTGTCACTTCCTAAAACCAAGAAGGAAGTAAGGAGCATGCTAGGTCTACTGAATTACTACAGACGATTCATACCTAATTTTGCTAGTTTAACGGATAGTTTTACAAATTTACTAACCAAAAACCAACCAAATAAAATTGTGAACAGGGAAGGCCTGAGACCAGCATTTACAAAAGTATTATCGTATTTCTCATGTAATCCCATCCTTAAATTGCCAAATTTGGAAATTCCTGTCAGATTGAGAACTGACGCGAGTTCCATAGCCATCGGAGATGTGTTGTTACAATCTTATGATGGCATCTTACGGCCAATCTGTTACGTAAGTCGTAAACTGTCACCAAGAGAAAGGAGATGGTCAACGCCATAATTGGAAGCCCTGGCTTTAATTTATTCTGTAAAAAATATATCTGCATTTTTGTTAGGGAAACACTTCACCGTGGAGACAGACAAGAACCCATTAACTATGATTACTACAGGTACACCGAAAAACCATAGGATTGCAATATGGTCTTTGTTACTCCAAAGTTACAGCTTTGAGATCAGATATATCGTGGCTCCGGAAATACGATTGCAGACTTATTTTCCAGATGTCCTCTCGAGATGTCCGAAGACAGGCTGACTACGCCTGAGCGCAAAGATTAAGGCAGTGAACATAGCCTGTCCCCTATAGCGCTCAGAGAGCTATCACTATCCATCGAATTATTGAGTGATTTATCCAACGAACGCTGTGTCAAGTGATGTATTGTGATAAGGAAATAGTCCTCCAATTTATTTAAATAATATTTTTAACAAGTGAATATGATGAATATATGAACGAGTAGAATGAAGAGTGACAATATTTTAAATACTTTGTAATAGGCATACGAACAGTGCTCCAAGAAACAGTACTACGTGTGGTGTTTACAAACTTACCTTAAGCCAATTGGTGGTAATATCCGTAGTACCTGCTCTTATGAATACTAATGATATAAGCACAGCAGATTGTTCAAACATTTTAACATTATAACTGTGTGAGACAGACGACGATAGAGCAATTCGACATCCAGAACAGTGTGTTACTACAACAGCACTGTTTAATTCGTACTTCCATATAGAACAGTGTTATCCGAAGATGGGAAAGAACAGTGTGTTACTCTAACGTGTAAATACATCAATTGTGTATTTCCGTTTCATTTTGGAATTATTTAGTTAAATTTAGCAAAAGTAGTAGACTATAAAATAATAGTCACAAAGAAATGACACTTGTGAAAACTTTGTGACACCAAATTTACATAAGTTTAATTGTGTGAAAGGATTTATATATTTGTAATTTAAGAATCATTGATTGATTAATTTTTTCTCAATGGTGCCAACTGTGTCACTATTGAAAATAAATATCAAACTATGACGCTTAGAATAGAACTTACAAATGTACTTCATTTTTTTTTTTTTTTTTTTTTTTGGTAAGAATGTAGAAATTATCTCCCATAACGTTTCATCATTACATCAAGGGAAACAATTTGAAATATTGGGAATACGTAAGCATGTATATAATGTCTTGTTCAGAATAGTCAGAACAACTACATTTCATCATGTGACATCAACTATGCGTGGAAAATAACTACTGAAGTTGAGGACCAGAATGGAACTATCCGACCACATCGATTGGGGTCTAGTTCTGAAGTCATCTGAACTGTGATGACTTAAGGCCTGACATGTCTCTTTTTGTGATTTTTTTCATTTTTTCGGGAGGTAGCACGCTGCTTGAGAGATAGAGTAGGTCTCGGATAGCTACCGAATTGGCTGAGTCCATTTATCAACCTAAGTACAATTCCAACTAAGGGAAAGTACTTGATGAGAGTAGCCTTATGG
This sequence comes from Cepaea hortensis, assembly GCA_963921405.1. Classification (NCBI taxonomy): domain Eukaryota; kingdom Metazoa; phylum Mollusca; class Gastropoda; order Stylommatophora; family Helicidae; genus Cepaea; species Cepaea hortensis. Next base: position 96,217,904 of record OY992881.1, on the reverse strand, counting down.
CATGACTGAGGAAAACATATATATTGCAACTACCCAGTAATCTTCAATGAATACCAAAGAATCATGACAAACAGATCGTCGATTCTGACGTTACATTATAAATGTAACCAAACTATAAACATCAGTCATGAAAGGGTATGCCTTTCATAAGAGGGGGCTGCCGGAGAATGTCAGAATCTCCGATGTCAGAACCTCTGAGGCTTCATCTCCCCCGCCTGGTAACGACCAGGTACAACAGTGAGCTCGACTAAAAGTGACCATGCAGGCGATGGCCAGAGGTCAGCGTGGTGCACGCAGCCACGAGGCGGAAAGCAGGGCCTACGAAGGAATCACTGCTGGTAGGACAGACAGCCTAGGATAGCGAGACCGGACGGACATGACAGTGTGTTGCTGTGTATGAGTCGAGACGGATGGAAGAAAGCCTGTATGCTTTGTTTGAGTAGAGTGAAGATTGCTTGAGTGAGATATTCATTTGTATTTATGATATTATTGATATCTTGCATTGTATGTTTTCTGACAATGGCATTATCGCTAAGTTTGAGCGATGCCTGATGTGACTGCGTTTTGAGAAGTGCGATTAAAGTGGTTGAGTGATATCGCCGTGTGTTCTTGTACACTCATTATATGTGTGTGTGATAGTGTTTCACGCCTGTTAGTGAACACGATCCTTTGGTCATCTAATCAAGACCCTGACACACCGCTCTTTGAGCTTCTTTGGACGGCTTTTAGATCAACCCGGCCATTATCTCAACGGTCAGAAACAGAACCTATACATTAGGGGACGATAAGCACGTGTTCTTTTATTCATTGGTCAGTACTTATCACATGACTATGACATGATCATGTTCAAGGTACTCAATTACGTGCGGTGAGGCACGAGCGAATTTTAAATGAACACCCCTTATATATATATATATATATATATATATATATATATATATATATATATATATATATATATATATATATATATATATATATATATATATATATATATATATATATATATATATATATATATATATATATATATATATATATATATATATACATATACACATCGTTGTTTGTGCCCCTTCCCTCTGTAAATCCGCATTGTTCATTACGAATTTCGGGTTTATATTTTGTCTTATTCTTTTAATGTTTATTCGTATTTACAGCTTTGTCGTATTACTCATGAGACTTATTGTGCAATGATCTTCGTAATCTAAAGCGCCTGGTTTCCTTAGCAGAATTATAAAGACAGTGTAGGTGTCGTTTAATAGGTCACTAGACTATACCACTCGAGCCAGAGTGCAGTAAGAACACATGAATGTATATCTTATATATTTATAGTCAATTCAGACGTGAGACAGAGATGCAATTAAATACCTGCATAGACAGAATATCCCAAGAAACAAGTTTTGACAGAACTGATTCAGAACATGTCGAACTCTATACTTTAGATAAAACAAAAGATCCACCCGCAATTAATGACCTCTTATTTGAAACTTCGGTACCTGTTGTACAGCAACTATTGAATACTGCAAAATCACATACATAAGCTGAATTCAACAAGCGACAGGTACAATATGAATATAAATACAACCAACCCTGGAGTTCAGCAGATTAGCAGATCTCCTGGTCCACTAAATGTACTGATAAATAGTACACCTTTGAAACATTTTAAAGTATTTAAAAATATCTTGGAAGAACGATCACATAAGATGGCAGAATAGACTGAGAAATCGAAAACAGATGTCAAAAGCAAGTGCACTTATATATCAACTATCACTCATACTGAAACATCCAAATGTATCTATTTCCTCACATCGACATATAATAAATAGTATACTCACACAAACCCTATGCTATCAATGTCAACATGTGGTGTCTCATCTATTGCAAAGCAGAAGAGCAAATGTTTCGGCCATTTCGTTAGAATGCCACACCGTCAACTACCAGCACCAGAATGCAACACCATTAACTATCAGCACAGGCGCTACATCAAAGAAGATCCGATACCAGAGCAAGAAGACGCCAGAGAATAAAATGGATTGAGGACATCAAAGAACCAAAAACATTGTACAATCACATGGATTGACACTATCGGGTGCCACTCTTTGTGCGCTGGAACATCAACTATCCCCCCACACGACGCTTGACAGCAGAAGTGGACGAAGATTATAAAGATGATTACCGGGAATGTACCCAGTAGTGTAGGTGTCGTTTAGAGAATATGTCTATATATTGATTCTAAAATCTCCTAGGACCTCAGTTTCCTTTAACGTAATGTTGTCTTTCCTTTCTTTTTGTGGTGTTATGCATATAATCGTCGAGGACTGTGTTTGAATCAGGTGTTAATTATTACCATTTCATAATATTATTATTATTCTTCGGGAGACCCAGGTTCAAATCCTCGGTAAGGTGTGGAGTTTTTGTTTTCTGTCGGGGGCAACAAGAAAACTCTAATCTGCACAGTTCGCGGCGACTGTACTAGCCAGGCGGCGTTAATTCCGCAGGCTCAAGACCCCCCTGCCATACACCGCAAGGAACTATATTGGCAGTAAATGACAGATTTGACAGCTATTAGCTATTTGACAGCTATAATCTGTCACCTCTCTTATTCCTGTCACATATTCCATAACCATTTTTCACACCGCTCACCTTTGCATTGCCAACGTTGAGGTCACACCAGCCTCATAAAAATTGGTACCATAAACAATGTTCACAATTTTCTCAGAATTGTCTTGTAAAATAATGATGACGAGGAAGGGTACTGCTCCCCCAGTCTCATTTGTCGCGGCTTGGGATATGTGTTAACCTAACACATTGCATCCCATAGTAAGGGATAAGGTATATATATCAACATCATCATCATCCTCCTCTGCCGTTAATCGTCGTGGGGAGGAGATGGGCGGCACTGGATAGTGTCATTCAGTGTGATTGTACAATGTCTTTGATGTCGTCAATCTATTTGCTTCTTGGACGTCCTCTTGGTTTCGTCGTCGCAGATGATCTTTGATGTAAGACTAGTGATGGTAGTTATATATATATATATATATATATATATATATATATATATATATATATATATATATATATATATATATATATATATATATATATATATTATAAAGCACATTTCGTTGTAAACTGCAAGAGCGAGACAAAGTGATCACTTTTTAAAATTGTCCTTATTGGAAAGAAACCAACACGAAATATATACTTGCATGTCAATAAAATATATAAGAGTAGTTCTGCTTTGTTGCGAATGTTAGTAAGCTTGTGCACGAGAGTAAGAAGTTATCATGTTGGTCGTTTCGTTTCTATAGTTATGTGTGAAAGTAAAGTATATTCACTCCTTTCACTCGCTTTAAAATCCAGTGTAGTCTATGATGGACCGATTTTTGCGTGTGTTGTAGCTTTCCCTATGGTTGCAGGTGTTCCCCGCCATCAGGCGAACCCACTCCAACTTATGCGGTACTTGTAATTTACGACCCAAAGTCAAGATCGAGAAGTCAACATTGTATTTCAACTGACCGGTGTAGTTGTTGGTCCTGATAGCTCTTCATCAGCACACCGGATTTTTAAGTGTGAGCGATCTTATCCATTCGGCCATGCTGACTTCATGTAACTAAATACGTGTATTTTTATTGACCGTACAGTGTTTGAAAATATTGCCGCTCCAAGTTTTGTATTTACCTATTATGCTTCGTGAGCTTTAGAGAAAGTGAATACAAAACTTGGACTGGCAATATTTCCAAACACTGCACAGTCATTACAAATACACCCTATATGTTGTTTTTTTTTTCTATTTTGTCAGCGTCCACCGACTGCTGTGGGCAACATAAGCTGTGGTTTATTATAATTCTATAATTACGATGATATTTGTAAAATATATTTGTAAAAATAAGAAACATATGATGACCAGCAGATCAATATTCAGCAATTCCTGTCTGTGAAATGTAGACGCTGTCGTTACTTGATTTCAGGTTTACACTATCGACCAACGTGTCACCATTGTATAATAATGGTTTTGTATTAGAAACGTGTATTTCTGTTGTGAGCCTTGTGTAGCATTTTGTCAGCACTATTGTTGGTTAAAATAACACACTTATTACTTTAGTAAGATTATTTTTCAGTTGATTTTAGAAAATCTATAAAGAGACAAAATAACATTTTCAAATGGTATAATTCGAAAAGTAACTTCCGAGGCTACAGCATATAATTAAAACTGATGTAATCAAGACTATATCATTTCATTTACTTATTAATACTGGCGTTTTTCGGTCGAGGGAGTCTTTGTGGCGAAGTGGTCAAGCCATTTGACTCGTGCTTCGAAGGTTGTGGGTTCGATTCCGGGACGCGCCCTTCGGTTTACGAGTTAAATGTTTCGGAGACTCCTGTGGGTCGTCGCTAAAAGCTACGGAGTTCGTGCTTTGTGCGACGCTTTCTGCGCTGCGGAAAGAGACCGAACCTTATGGGATAAAACCCGGTGCGATGAAGTCGACCCTGTCGACTTTTAAGCGACTTTTTTTCGGTTGATGTTTAATAATATTAATGTTGCCTGGTTGTTGCTGTTTGTATTCAAGTCAACGTCATATAGATCAGGCAGCCTTGGCAGCGTAGCGGCTGGACGGTTGGTCTTGTGTTCGATCAGCATCAGAGTGGTTTCCAAGTTTAAAAATTGACCCGGACTCCCAGGTTGACCCAGCCTAAAATGAGAACTAGGAAGTTACTTGGGAAGTGAATGGGACCTGCGTGATACCGATAATATCACACATTGAGTTAGTCCATAAAGATATGGGACAAGCCCCCCCCCCTCCCCTCACCTCTCCTCTTTCTCCCATGAATCCATAGCGCCTTAGGTGTGCAGAATAGACGTTTAGTGCATTTACATATAAATAAGAATGTGTGCCGTGGTTGCCATCCAGTGTTTCCAGTTGTCAGAGATTTTAATCCTGTTTGTTTAAACACCTCATCCAAACATTTAAATATTGCTGATAATATAAATGAACTTTCCAAAGTGCTTAATCCTAGGCCTGGTCTCGTAGTATTTCCCAGCTGCGTTTTTATCCAGGCTTTTTGTCTTCTTCGATTTCCCTGCGCAATAAGTAATTGTCTGGCGGCTTCGTAAGCCTGATTTATTTTTCTTTAAATGTTAATTAGGTGGAGAACATCTCATCTCAGATGGTCATCTAAGGTCTCGTGGTTTCAGTTTCTCAGTGAGCACCAAGTTGGCGTGGGGTCGACAAAAGCCACACTCTGTCCTACTGGTGCAACATAGAATCAGCAGTCATTAGTCACATGTCAGTAATACCCCAATTACAAACTCCTCAGTAGAGAAACACTGAACACTGTTTAACACTATCTAAAAGGATCCACTGCCAGTAATGTAGTCGTGCCGGGACACAACAGGCTGACGCCTCTTTGCTTGTTTGTGTAAGCAGTGCTCGCCCTGCCTTTAAAGAAAATATTTTAAATAAGAAAGACACAAACTATAGGTTGTACAATTTATTACCTTAATTGTTCGCTATATTCCGTCTGGTGCATACTGGATAAGTGGTTCAACATAAAATAAATCACAGTAGCTAACCCTTCAAACTGAAATACACAACACAAAAACATCCACGGTAATTTAAACTGTCCACTGTAATTAATAATTCAGAACTGATTCAAGACACAGAATCGTCTTGCCAAACGAAAAACGTATACACTCAAAATGTGTATTTTCAGATTCCCTCCTTGTATTTTGATAGAGATGTGACAGAGTGAAAAAAGAGAGGAGAAGAGAGAGAGAGAGAGAGAGAGAGAGAGAGAGAGAGAGAGAGAGAGAGAGAAAGGGAGGGGAGAGAGGGGAGAAAGAAGAGGGGATTGAGGGAAATAATATAAATAGTGTGAAGCCTAAAAGTTCGTTCCTCAGTCGAACTCTCCCTACAACGCACTATCTTTGATAATAAGGAAAGAGGGGGAGAGAGAGAGAAGGAGAAAGAGGATGAGAGTAAGGGATACGACAGATTAGGTTTGTGTCTCCGCGTGAGAACAATAGTTAATTATACTATTGCACCATCAATGTCTCGCGGTGTATGTTAGGTTATAGAAGAATTGTAAAGCCTCACAAGGTCTCTAAGCTACTCTAAATTATATTACTTCAGACTGACAAGTCGAAATGAAAGGCAACTCAAACATATATTTATTTCCTTCTGAACAGTAACAGAGTGACAATCTACAACATAATCGCATAGAGTAACCAGTACATGCATTGCAGACACATAATGCATAATCAACTCTAATAATACAATACTGCATGACCTCACAAGGGAGAGATAGATAATATAATAGACTATGCGACCGGATGTTAAGGAAATACTACTTACAACCACCTACTAACCGCATGAAGCAAAGAACTAAAGCTAGGATTTCCACCGGCCTTTTGTCTGCCTCGCAGTAACCGTTCTGCGGGCCTATAAGTGGCCCATTTACTTAGTCCGAATACCCAGGGATCATTTTGTTCAGATGAATATCTGTTTATTCAGATATGCCCGGTATGCTTGGGTTTCTCCAGTTTACCCAGGCAATGCCTGAAACATTATAAAACAATACCCGTGAGTGTTATGTCAAAATAAACCTTAGTCTGTCACTACCTATAAAGTCCCTAACATCTATTGCTTCCCTATCTATACTAGTATTAAGCCTTATCAGCAACATCACCATTATGTATAGCCATAACATAAATTAACAACAGTATTTTAAACACAGTAATTTATCGTCTATTTATATTTCACCAACGTTATTATTTCCTATCTCCCAGTACGCCGACTACAGTCAAACCCAACATAAAAGTATTTAACCATTTACCCGGACCTTCGTGTAGATTTGAACTCGATGCCTGTACCCCGCAGGGCCAACTTAACTACGCAACAACAGAAACGCGACCCTGCTTCACCTCCTTCTAGTCAGACAAAAGACACGCATTCCATTCCATACCACTCCGTCCCTGGCGAGTATTGTCCTCCGGTCTCATAGTTTGGGTTGACCGAGTGATCGCTTCTCAGTCGCCTGCTAGACCCGATTTCGGTGTTTGTTTATATTATTGCTGTAGCCTTTCGTTCCATATTTACATGCTGTTGCACTCGCCTAGTTCTCATTAATTGTATACGTCTGTAAGCAGTCTGTAAGGGCTTATATGTAAGCAATGGTGTAAGTGCCGGTGTGTAAGCGAGAGTCAGTGTAAGCATGGCTGAGGTCAAGGGCAGTAGGAGACATCACGGCTTGGCTAACGGACGGTCAGGCAAGAAGTCCGTGGATAGACCCACGTGATGTGGGAAGGTCAAGGAGAATGGGGAGCAGTGTGTGTGAGACAGCGAATAGAGACGGACGTGTGGAGATCTGGAGAGCGATAGAACGATAGAACGAGAGAGTTGTGACTGATAGATGGAGATGAACGTTGTGTGTTGATATTCGAGGAATGTAATAACTGTGATATGTGCGGGATGATGTGAGGCGGTGATTGCGAATAGTTATACGGGCGACAGTGTGAATATCGCCCATGTGAGCTAGCGCGTGGCTGCTGGTGTTGAACGATTGTTTGAGCGTGAAGTGCGACCATGTTGTCAGCCTGTAATATATTGTAATAAATGTTGTTCAGGATATAGCTCCTGCGAGTTTCCGATTGCAGTCATGTGTTATTAGTATATGTGTCGTAGATGTTGTAATTTGCCTGTCCAAGTCCCGTGAGCTAGAAGGAGCTAATAGTTAGGACTCTGACAGGTATAATGGTGTCAGAAGTACACATAAACCACATTCCCATGTAAATTGCATAAAAGAACGCTACTTTTGTAAAGAAGAAGATAAATTACAGAATTTTGTAAAAATTTGTAAATCGGAGATTTGTTAACAAAAGCAGAACGAAAATAACATCATTTCTTTCCACAGCAGGTTTCAATTCTACAAAGCGACCGACGTAACCAGAACAGGTCAGCGGTAACCAGCACGAGAATCACGTTCCTGTACATCAAGCGTTCGAGTAAACAGCAGATAAAGATAAGTCGATTAATTTTGATTGCTAAGTACCCAAATCTGCATTCTTTGATTTGCTTGAATAGATATCATCATTTGCACATTTGAATATTAATTAAATACTTAGAAATTAAACTAGGTCCAAAATGGCTTCATATGACGACCTCAAAGAACTAGCCTTACAATATGCAAGCACTCCGGAACAATTAACATACTGGTGCACAAAACATTACGAAACATTGAAGGGCTATTTAAACGATACAAAGTCTCAACTCAAGGAAGACTTGAAGCAGATTGTAAACAGAAATAGGAAAAATAACCTTATCCGTGAGTGGACACAGGAATTCGAAACGAAAATGCAAGACTATAAAATTCCAAAAATTAGATGGTATACATGGTATAGGGAATCCTTACCAATACGAGACAGACATCTGCAAGAGTTCATACCAGATATGTCAAGGGAAGACTATGATTATTACAAAACAAACATATTATCAAACTACTTAAACGACCTCGACACCCTAATATTAGTGTTACAAGACCTGAAACCAGTCCCAGACATGTCGTTTACCCATTATATAAAGGAAATAAAAAGCAGGTACATGAGGCTACTATCTGAAATTAGAGACACAAACAATGATCAGGCAGCAGTAGATTTCTTCCTAATGGAAAAGCTAAAAGCAACACTCCCAGCCGAAGGCAGAAAATATTTAGAAGAACACAACACAGAACCTATCAAAAACTTACTAGAAAAATGCCGTGAATATTACAACCAAAGTATGAACCTGGTTAAGAACACTCAACAGAAGAGTACTGTGAAAGCAACGGCATCTGCAGCCACAGATTGTCAAAATAAATCACAGAAAACAAAACCAGTACTGTGCAAACATTGTAGCACTCCACATACAGAAAATGGAATATGCGATAAGAATCCCACTTATCAAGAATACCTAAATACTATTATAGCACAAAAACTGGGGAGGGTAAATCAAAGGAAATATAGAACAAAATGTCATTTTTGCCTTGCGTATGGCCACAGACGTTTTGAATATGAAGGAGTAAAAAGAATACAGAAAGCAAAAGCAAATGCAGCCATATACATTACAACAGACAGTTCAGTAAAGAACTTAGAAAAAGTAAACATCACAGAGACGAAAACAAGACCAAACACTGCAAATTCAGAAAAGACTGAGTTTTACCCAACAGACTTCGTACCATATTTTAATAATGTTGTTAATATCACTCAGCCTCATTCCTTATTTAACAACGGCAATACTCAGCAAGAAAGTGAGGAAATGTACAAAACCTCCAGACTATCGGTAGGAAAGCTAACATTCCATGAGGGATACATTAATGACACAGTATGCACATGTGTACGCGACACAGGGTCCTGTATTATCGGTCTTCGAAAGACCCTAGCTGATCCTAAAGATTACCTAGATGAGTACATCTATTGCAGAACTGTTTCAGGGACAATAGAGAAATATCCTATGGCATGGGCCAATATAAAATCACCATTCCTAACAGGCAGAGTAACTTGCGCATTATTAGACAATCCATGCTGTGATTTATTAATTGGAAATGTATTAAATGTAATAGACCACACAGATTCCACAACCCAGACATGGCAGAAAGTTAACACCACAACAAACACTGCCTTAACTACACCACTCATCATACAACAACATGATGAACAAACCAAAGTACCACACCATACCAACGTGATTACCATCTCACAACAAGAAAAAACAGAAACTGGTGTGTATCAACAAAGAAAAGAAAGTACAGATAACAAGCATTTCACAAGGGCGAGAAAAGATCAAAAATCATCATGGTACATACTATTTCTCCTGTACCCCCTGTTAACTGCACACATGCCCAAGTGCACACAATGGATGATTCTACTCGCACTACTCATGTTAAATGCAAAACAAATGTCTTCACAAACAATTTTATTCACACACCATCATGACGCAACACAGATGATATTGCTCATGACAAAACAGCTGGCTTTGTTACTTATATCATTACTGTTGAACCAAGGTTTGTTGTTGCCACTGATAAACTCTATGTTAAGTCAACTCAGACACATACTTATGCTGAACAATGTAAATCATCTGTCGGTGGAATTACTGACAAAAATCAGCAACAAATTACCCTACATATTTTGGAAAATATACACAAATTGCAGAAACGCATACAAACATGCACGATTACATTTCAAAACTATACATGGTGTATTATTATTATTATTTGAACTATTGAATGTATACACACATGTACGAGTGCAGGTTTGGAGATAGCACTCAAAATGATCTCAACATGAAATTTGAAAATCCCCACCCTTCGGAAAATTAATTTTAACCGTAACCCACTTTATATCCGTAGATCGAGTAACTCCAGAGTTGCCTTGTCTGCTGTACGACTCCAGCGCTATGATACTAGCACACTCCATTGTACAGACCAACATAAAAGTTCCTTCAACGTGAAAAGTGTCATCGACAGAACAGTAAGACTCAACATGTGATTTCAGGTATCAAACAGTAAGATATACCAATATTGACTTTGTTTCAAACGAGTATCTACAGAATCCACCTTTTGAAATCGACTAACAACGACAAGAACTTCACAAGTACAGACACTGATTTCTAGTGAACAGTTTAATGAACCAGATGCCAACCTACAAACTATGGCAAAGACAGTCACAGACAGGCACACCATGGCCACACTCATAATTATATTTTATATGTGTGAATTCCAGCAATTTTACAGAACGGACTTACAAATTGTCCAAACTTGGTGAAAAGTTTTAATCACTATACAGAAGGAAAGACAATATCATGATATACAGAATACGTCAATAATCGGGTCAGAAAGAAGAAATGCCAAACATTTAAGCACCACTATGAACATTGAACACTGATAATTTAATTCCGTGTGCATAACTTTCACAGGACAATAACAGTATCCTATTCGTGTATAAAGGCAGCGACGATGAATATTTTATTGTAAATGTATTAACTATATTACATCCAATGTCTAATTTTATTATTATATTAGTTAGTATTGTTAGAATATGATGTGTAAATATAAACGTAAGTACAGTGTGAAAGGTATAAAGTGTAATGCTGAGAATCAACGCCTGGCAATCCCAATACGCGAGTATTACCAAACTTGCTTTCGCGTATGGTGGATAGCCCGACGAATGACGCTTAGCAATAGTGGTACAGAAGTAACATCAAAATATTGTAACAAGAAGGAACATACCAACAGGGTGATGCCAACCAAAGAGATTAATAACTCTCCACAACAGTAAACGAGGTGTACCCAAAAAGGGAAACAACTCACGGTCTGACATAAGATGAGGTAAGGGGGACTAGTATATACATGAAGTATATTCGAACCATGACCACAACATTGACATAGTGTGCTCATAAAGAATCGATGGGAGTGCATTAAATAGAGACGAGGGGGACCACGTCTGAATAGAGAGAAAATTTAAGAATGCTGTAAGAGGAAGTTGTAGCCTTATTCGAGGCGTGAATCAATGGAGAATCCTTAAACCAGCATAGCCACAATAACTATGAGATGATAATGCACAGCGAATCGATTGCGAAACATGAACAGAATGTAATGTCACGGGTGGGGAGTGAAGAATATAACGAGGTATGACGAATAGACCCAACCAGAACATTTGCCAGACCACGACAAAACCTTGAGAGAAACCTCAGTACTGAAAAAGAGAGAAGAATAGTAATTTAATCTCGAAAAAAAGATCAGAGCAAAAATGGACGCAAGCGTAGACTTATGATCATATAATCCCCTGACAAGGTTAGAAAGATGTACCAAGAGTAACAACAGCAGAATGTGTCACATTTCCAAGAGAAAGTGCCACATTGTTTGTGCGGGGGGAGAGTGTCAGGGGCTTATATGTAAGCAATGGTGTAAGTGCCGGTATGTAAGCAAGAGTCAGTGTAAGCATGGCTGAGGTCAAGGGCAGTAGGAGACATCACGGCTTGGCTAACGGACGGTCAGGCAAGAAGTCCGTGGATAGACCCACGTGATGTGGGAAGGTCAAGGAGAACGGGGAGCAGTGTGTGTGAGACAGCGAATAGAGACAGACGTGTGGAGATCTGGAGAGCGATAGAACGATAGAACGAGAGAGTTGTGACTGATAGATGGAGATGAACGTTGTGTGTTGATATTCGAGGAATGTACTAACTGTGATATGTGCGGGATGATGTGAGGCGGTGATTGCGAATGGTTATACGGGCGACAGTGTGAATATCGCCCATGTGAGCTAGCGCGTGGCTGCTGGTGTTGAACGATTGTTTGAGCGTAAAGTGCGACCATGTTGTCAGCCTGTAATATATTGTAATAAATGTTGTTCAGGAGATAGCTCCTGCGAGTTTCCGATTGCAGTCATGTGTTATTAGTATATGTGTCGTAGATGTTGTAATTTGCCTGTCCAAGTCCCGTGAGCTAGAAGGAGCTAATAGTTAGGACTCTGACACGTCTAATTGCTTAGTTTACATATACATACATAGTTTATCGACACTCAGCTAATATAATCGATTAATTTGACTCCCATCACTATAGATCAACCAGTTAGATATTGGTCATTTGCAGGACGTCGCATTCAATTCTGATCCTTGTCGGGTCGTGGTTCCTTAGCGGGTTAACGTTCAGTAGTTTGTCAATGCTTCATTGCTTATACTGCTATTATAGTTAGCTAGCTAGTTAGATGTGGGTCCTTTGCAGGACCTTGCACTCAGTCCTGACATTCGTCGGTCGTTCATGACTACGCGGTAAGTTCACCTACGGTAGTTTGCTATAGCTTTCCAAACTAAGATACCTTATTATAATATAGCGAATATTCTAAATCATACTAATTAGGTCTAAGTCTTACGTCAACTTACATTCAGCTTCTATCGTCCAGTCGATCTTCTGGTTGTCCTTCTGGGTTTCATAGTTGAAATATAATTGATCTCTTCAACCTCTCGTTTGTTGTGATTCTCACCAGACGTTTTCCAGTCATGTCTGGCATTAGTTTCCTGTGTGATTCCGATTGACCTTAGTCTCCTGTGTGATTCCGATCGCAGTGTCTCTGGTTAATGCTTGTCCTATCTGACGTTAGCCATCATCTGCAACTAATGAGCGGTTTCCTTAGCCAACAGTCCCTCTCAAATGGCTTGCACGCCATTTTGTGATCCTCGGAATTTGCGTTCCTCTCCGTCAGGCCTAATTTGCCTGGAATAAATGATACACAGATCCTTGACCATCTGCTTTTCACGGCGGTCCAGACGGAACTGTGATATGTGCATCTTTTCCGTCTTTAAAACCGCCTCCCCATCTTCTTAGAAGTTGCTAAATCGTACTTTTGCTCGTTCCACACTGTCCTAACTGACTGGATCCTAAAGTATATATCACCTCTTGAGTTGGCGCCTTTCTGGAATCACGTGACCATGCTCTCTCCTTGTCGTGAAGTTCTACCCAATCAGCTTTTAGCCATACCGCATAATTAATTCGCCTTAATCCGCTTTATTCTAGATCCTTTGACCCCACTAGGTTGCAGCTTGAGGTTGAAGACCTTATCTTTCCGCCGTTGCCTGTTTTGGGTCATGGGGTGTGTCCGTCCCCATATACCCGCCGCATCCTTTGTATTTCTTGCCCATTTGACAGTTCCCGACAAAGCCTATGCTAAGTTTGGCTTCATGTTTCCTGAATTTCTTATTTCATTAACAACGAAAGGTAAACTGACGGTTAGCGGGCCGTGTCCCAGTCAGTGCCCGGTCACTCACTATTTGTGAACTTATACTGGTCGGTGAACTTTCTGTTTCAAATTTATTCCAGTCAATGTCCTCTGGTAAACTTAGGCGGTATGTGAAAGCTATTTCCCCAAACCGTCTCAGAGACTTTTAATACATGTCATAATGATATAAATTAACAATCACTAAATAATGGTCATCATACAAATGTGAACACTCTTATATATCCAGTTACTTTAAAGAAAAATATAATGTAGTTTTATGGTCGTTTGATAATGGTAAAATTAGTGTCAATATAGTACCAGCAGGCGATGGCATGGACCAAGCTACATGGGATAGCTAAGAACAGGACCACTTGGAGTCATTTGATTTAGAGAGTATGCCCCAATGAGAGATAAAGGGCCAAAGAAGAAAGAAGATGACCACTCTGGAATAAGTACAATGTAGATAGTGATGTACACATACTTAACCGATTCAGTGCCAAATAAAAAGTAGGTTTAGACCAAACAAAAATGGATGGCGGAAAGTGGGAAGTAAGAGTATGTTATAGTCATTATTTTAAAGTTGTTAATATAATGTACAATATATCAAATAAAAAGGGGTTGCATAGAGAAAACAACGAAGATATCGGAACTAGCGTCAGAAGATTAATCATCAAATGGGACTTCATCAGTTAAGACGCATGTACTTTTGGTGCAGATGTGCTCAGCGGAAGGAGCAACTGGTAGAAAGATAATAAAGTTTACAACCCAGTAGCTTGGAGTGTCCAGCAGTGTCTGTAGCGTAGTTAGGTTCACACACTATAAAGTTTACAACCCAGTAGCTTGGAGTGTCCAGCAGTGTCTGTAGCGTAGTTAGGTTCACATACTATAAAGTGTACAACCCAGTAGCTTGGAGTGTCCAGCAGTGTCTGTAGGGTAGTTAGGTTCACACACTATAAAATGACCTGTATTATTTATAGACACAGTTTTAAAGGGGTAACGATTGCGATTCGTAATCCCGCATACTGCGTTCGAATTCTGCAGCAGGCGATTTGGAAGCAAATCGCCTTGTATTCATTTAACAATTCTACGAGTGTAGGCCGTTCAGAAAGCTATGGCAAACTACAGAACGTAAACTTCCCTAGCAAATTACAAACAGTCAAATATGTTGGAGTTGATTGCGACCTCCTGTAATGATAAGTTACACATTTACTGCTAAATATATATTGAAACAACAATATCTATTTTGCAATTCGTTGTTCTATTGTCGTTATTTAATAACCAGCATGCTGGAGAAACTGCAAAGTATATTTTGTACAACTAACATCTGAATGTCTAGTTGAGATGAGGTTTCCATGTTGTTTGAAAAATCATAATGTTTTAAGTTTGTGTTGTCCCCCTCCTAGAACAAGTATTAAGACAAAGAACTTAAAACGTAATCCATTTTGCCGATATGGGTGATATATATAAAAACATTAGCAGTGCACTCGAGTATAACTTGTTTGAAATAAGCCGCGAGACAATAGACATGTTTATGTGGGTTGCCTATTGCGGTGTGTGTCAAGCAATCGGTGTTTTTGGCATAGTCACCAACACTATGAGCATCACATGCTTCGTCAAGCAAGGTTTCAAGGAGCCAATCAGCGTCAGTCTTTTAGGTAAGAAGGAACGTCAGAATAAAATAACATGTGCATAACTAAACTTCTAATATTCCAAGATTTTGGTGCTAATCATTATTTACACGGTCCTTACTAATACCCAAAAAAAACCTACCCTGAATTATTTAAAATGTAGGAGAATTACATAATAGTGTTGCTGGTGTAAATGATCTCAAAGCTTTTGAAGAAAGCAAATCCGTGGAAACATAATGGTGTTGTGTACATTTACTCTCAGGTGTCGATATATACTTTACTTTGTACTTACTTTATACACCGGAAAATCTTACTTAATAACACAAACGGGCTGTTAAGAAATAATTCCATTAGGGGATGTAAGGATCCAACAGTTTGCGTATGAGCAACAGCAACTACAAAATGGCTGATCCACTGTAGACTTGCATCTTGGAAGAACCACGAGGAGTAATTCGTTTTTTTTTTTTAAATCCAAAGCTGTGAGACCTTGTAAAATCTGCAGAAGAATGATGGTTCTGTATGGAGACAGTCGTTTGAGTCGGGGGAGAATGTATAAATGGGTAGACAGATTTCAAAATGGAAGAAAAAATAAAGGTTATTGATAGAGGACTGCAAGAGTTGCAAATGACACAGTGAAACGGTAGATCGACCATCTAGTTCATGACAACAGGAGACTCACTAGTGATGAAACAGCCATGGATTTCAACATATGTCGCGGTGCTGCCTAAATAGTGTCCATGACTATCTCGGATATTGGAAAGCATGTAGAAAACAGGTCTCAATACAGCTTTTCAAAAAAAAAAAAACGTGCACGGCTGACGATTTGTTAAAAGCATTTGGATCGTCATGCTTAAGAAGGAGATGCTTTTCTCTATCACAGTATGACGAGAGACGAGTGCTGGTTTCATCAATACGAACAAGAGAGTAAGAGACAGTCCATCCCATGAAAACATCCTGTGTCTCCAATTAAGAAACAATTTTAGAAACAGAAATGAGCTAGTCAGTCATGATAATTATCTTATGGGATATCAAGGGCCCTATATTGGTGTATATCTAGGAAAAGGGTGGAACTTTGACTAATGATCGGACAATGACGTGCTAGTGAGCAAATTGAAGCCTGCCGATTGAAAAGTCGGGAACTTCTCTCAAAATGAGTACTGTTGCTGCACGACAACGCCCTCCCTAAAACGGCTGCGCATTCAGTGGATACACTATGTTCTCGGAAATGTGCGGTCTTGAAAGATCCAACATACAGTCTTGACTTGGTAATATTGGATTTTCACTTGTTTAAACCCTTGAAAGAACATTAACTGGGTCAGAGGCGTGTCTATATGATGGAAGCAGTGCAAAATGTGTTGAAGACCACGCCCAAACTTATCCCTAGAAGGCATCAATAAGCTAGTGGACAGGTAGACCAAGTGTGTTGCCAGGCAAGACGGCTATGTTGAGAAATAACAAACACACAATTTCTGGTTCGCACTATTAGTGTACGTTATTCATAAAATGCATGTTACTAAAGGACTTCCCCTAGTAGTATTCTCACCTAAGGACGACAGACAAGATGTTTTGTGTTCAAGCTGCAAGTTGCATAGATTTATTACTGACATATTATTTCTCTATTAAACAGGTCTTTCAATTTCTGATCTGGGCTGCCTGATGACTCTCTCCATGATAATTATATTCCTTACTCCAGCTGTGTCAGTCGCAGACCTGCCGTTCGAGCCAGCAGAAGTCTATTACCTGATTGCTGCAACGCCACATCTGTTGTTTACGCGAATCACAAGTTGGATCACTGCTATAATAACACTGGAGAGATGTATATGCGTTATGTCGCCTTTAAAGGTAGATTATATATATATATATATATATATATATATATATATATATATATATATATATATATATATATATATACATGTGTGTGTGTGTGTGTGTGTGTGTGTGTGTGTGTGTGTGTGTGTGTGTGTGTGTGTGTGTGTGTGTGTGTGTGTGTGTGTGCAAGAAAACTAGACAGACAACCTCATTCATACAATTGGAAACGGAAGCCAGGGATCGATCTGTTTTTGTTTTTTTTTAATTTGGCTGTAAAAATTGAACAGATCAGGTAATAGAACACAAACCTGTCTAACACCTTCTTTCATGTGTTGAAAATTTTTCAATTAATTGTAAGGTAAAGAACATATGTATTATTTTTCGATGTAGTCACCTCTGCGTTCAGTGCAAGTTTTCCATCTCCTGCATTAAAAAAAAAAAACAACAAAAACTCTTTGTCGCGTATGTAACCACTCATGCAGCACCAGCTGTACCTCTTCACAAAGTTACTCCGTTTTCAAACTTCCTAATTCACGAATATACTTGCTGGACTGACATACATCACATTACTGGACCTTCATTTGCCGATGAATTACTAAAGCCTCCCCCCCCCCTTTTTTTTTCACTGAGCGAAGAACGGATAACAGAAGTATGCACCTGTTTCATGTATGTTAAAGGTGAGGCGACCATTTTACACTGTCCTTATGACGTCACCGTCTTCGTCAGCAAGTTTACGTTCATTAGTTTATCATTGCTTTCTGAACAACCTGCTGCCATGCCACCACTTTAATACCCAGCGAGACACGGTCTGCTGCCAAATCGGTCCCAGCTGTGTTTCGAACGCAGGTAAGCAGAATAACGAACCGCATCCGTAACGCCTTTGCTTGGGAGACCGGCAGGTCTATGTTAGGCTGCTATATAATTTAGAATGATGGTCTTCTATTTATTACCCATTCGAAAAACTCCTCTAAGTCTGTATTTCTTAACATGATGTTGGGCTATCTCAATACTAGTACTTTGCCGTCTTGACAGACGATAGTTTTCTTATGAAAACACCATTTTAGGGGTGTTTAGTTGGTCATGCGTCGAAGTACACTTGTTCCTGCAGCAAGGCGCTGTCGTCATTTGGAGGTGACAGGTTCGAGTCCCGATCGGTATCTATAGCTTTCAATGTTTATACTTTTTAAAGCGTCCTCTAGTCTCTAATTCTTTCCCCCACTTCTACTAGCGCCAAACAATACGTGAGTATCTATTTATGAACTGTCCTAAAGTAGTCTCAAAGGGTTCCACAATTAATAGTTTGCTACATTGTGCTTCAAATAAGGTATAACAACTACAATAAATGGCAGTAGCTAATGTGACTGATCAAACCAACTCTCTCGGTAAATGTTCTAAATCCGTGTGAACACATTTATTTGAACCACCACGCATCATCTTATGTCTCACTCTCTCGATGTGTGACCTATATGCAATCATTTTCTCATTCGTCTTTATTACAATCAATCAATCATGTGCCGTGCCGGAAAGCGTGGGCGGTCATGACTCACCATTTCACTCGATCACCAGAGTCGTGGATAAGCTCTGTGTTCCTGTCTCGACCATGCCATGTGGCCAAGCCATCCAGGTATTTACTTCTCGGTCTTCCCCTTGGCCTGTTCCCTTCGATCTTGCCAGTTGTCACTAATTTCTCCAATTCATTTCTTCTCATAACATGTCCAAATAATTTTGACTGTCTACGTCTAATTTCTCTAATCAATTTACAATTTTCATTTGTCTCCTGTAGTACTGTAGCTTGTCGTCCCTGGGGGAAAGTGGAGTCAACAAACACACTTTTAAAATCCTTCTTATACTTTGGAACTATGGTCAGACCTTTGTCTACACTCCCCCGTTATGTCTTTTACTCACTATCTATCTCTATCTCTCTCTCTCTCTCTTTTATTCATTCATAACATTCCCCGACAACAGTTTCTTCAAACAATTAATAGCATATTTAATGCTGAAAACTATGTCAGGAGTAGGTATTGAATGTGTATATGTAATCTGTGGTGTAGTCTATTGTGTAGGTGAGATAAGATTGACAGTCCAAGATTCATCTCACAGTGCTCATCACATAACGGCATATATTGTCACCACAGCACAGAACTTGTTTACTCTCACCCAGTATAGTGTCTCTCAGACTGATGATGATGATGTCTTCACAATATCCTTGACAACGTTAGAATTGAACAGTTAGTTCACCACTGCGTGTTTTAGTAGATAATGTCTTTCCTTGTGAACTATCCAATCACATGAACCACATGATATTCAAGGTAATGTTTATACCTCCGATATCATCGAATGACTTATCGTCTCTATATGGATACATAATTCCAACAAACACTGTCTATAGAATATCACTGATTCACGGTGTTCGTCTATTCGTTACTGTTCTGTTTATCAAATAATAAATTCTGGCCTTATAGCCTCTTCATTTAAAGATAGTTCAGGTGCACAATATTGAGCTTCCGATCTATGTTTAGTTGCACTTTATTCTGCTGTAAGTCTCTTAGCCAGAATGCCTTATAGGTATCCGTTAATGCTAGAACTGGCTGACCTGTATGTCTGACATCCGACTTCAATCTGGCCGATATTTATTACTTTACCAGATTAGAGTCCATTCTTTCTTTTCAGGAGTGTTGCTATTGCTTTGTTCATGGGAACCTGTCGAAAAGACAGGTGCTATCAACCTAACTCAAACTCATTAGAAGTGAGAGTAGGCTTATGGCCGTTATCAGTGTTACTTCTATAGATTCAGAGAACTTACCTCTGACATAAGACATAGGAGTTATAACCATAACCTAAGACTAGGTAAAGAATGAAATGTCATAAAAGAGCTCAGAAATTCCAGTAACCAGCTATACTAGAATCTCGTATCATACTTATCCTATATTATCATAGTACTTATTCTATCGAGTGCACTGGTACTTTACACAATCAACTCCGTTACTTCTCAGCTAAATTCGGCCGACACCTATTATTACGGTCTCACACTCAAATACACTATGTTAGATTATTACTCCACACCACAACTACCTTATAATTATCCTCGGCTGAATCGGGAATACTAATTGCACAATAAATACAAAATCGTCAGTATTATCCGACTTGAAACATTGTAACTCCCTTTTCATAATCACTCAAGAATAAACCACCACTTCTCGTGGAAGCCAAATAGCACACTAAATTCCACTAGAATATCC
Organism: Cepaea hortensis; assembly: GCA_963921405.1. NCBI lineage: Eukaryota > Metazoa > Mollusca > Gastropoda > Stylommatophora > Helicidae > Cepaea > Cepaea hortensis. The sequence goes on along the minus strand of OY992881.1, from coordinate 96,197,472 downwards.
AGCCTATTAATACTCTGGCTCTGTACGACTATATGGGCTTATTCCCCCAATTTCCCCCTGTCCTCTTCATCTGTTTCTCAATAACAACCGAATTGTTCTTTTGATGTCCGGTCATTTCGGGACATCAATGATTATCTACTCGTTTCCTCCGACCCCAGATATTCTTCTCCATTATCACAAACGACCGTGATACGGCGTGATCGCGAATCTCCGTTTCTCACTTCAAAGGTTTCTTGCAATTGCTTTATCGCGATACATCGGTGTTCAAAGTGTTGGACCTCGTCGTATTCCGTTGTCCGTTAGTTCCCGTAGACTTCGCTCCCGTCTTCAATCATTCCGATCGTTCAATCAAGTCTCTCTCAACAAACAAAATGCCGCGGCTGAGGACGCCGTTCGTTGTTCTAGTAACATTTTGGATCGTTGACCTCTAGTATCGTGACAAGTACTTGGTCATTGGTTTTTCTATCTGTCCATGATGTTCTTTTCATTTTCCTCAGAAACCACATTTCTGCAGCCATCAGATGTTTTTCAGCTTGACTGCTCATTGTCCAAGTTTCACATCCATACAAAAGAACAGGCTCTATGCAGCACCTCAAGACTCTTTTTCTCGTTTCAATTGACATGTTTGTATTGGTCAGTATGTTTTTCATCTTGCTAAAGGCTACTTTCACCATGGCGATTCTTGTTCTAATCTCTACAAGGCATCTCCCATCAGATGTTTTGACTATTCCGAGATAATTGTACCGATTCACTTGTTGAATATTCCCATTTACTTGTATATTACATTGCGGTATTTCATTCTTCCTAGTGACGACCATAATCTGTGTCTTTTTACAATTTAATTATAATCCCAGTTGTTCACTGTGTGCACCAACCGCATCTACTAATTGTTGCAGATCCTTCTCATTGTCTGCAATCAATAATGTATCATCTGCATGTCTAATGTTATTGATGTTTCGTCCTCCAATGCTGATTCCATTTACATCTTCTACATTTCTGAAAGTATTTTCACTGTACAGGGAAAAAAGATCTGGAGACATTACACATCCCTGCCTAACACCTCTCTGAATAGGCTGGTATTGTCCCACTTCATTATCAATCCTTATGGCAGCTTATTGTTTCCAATATATGTTTTGTATAAGTCTAGTGTCTTTCCCATCAATTTGTAGATCTGCAAGCATATCTACCATGTTGACATGTCTTACTCTATCGAAAGCCTTTGTATAGTCAATAAAGCAAAGATGTATATCTTTGTTTACTTCTATAGAACGTTCAATAACTGAACGCATCATATACACAGCATTTACTGTACCCTTTCCTTCTACAAACCGACATTGTTCTTCCCCTATTTCAGGTTGTATTTTCTTCCTCACATAATACTAATTGTTGTATGTTTATCACATTCCAAGGCTCCTGATTTATTTAGGATTGCAATAAATTCAGAATTACATAATTCAGAAGGTATATGTCTGATATCATATAATGCAGGGATGGGCAAACTACGGCCCGCTGGCCGCATGCGGCCCGCCATGTGATTTTATGCGGCCCACGAGGGCATTTAGAAATAAAAATTTTACATTCGTTTTTAAGTTATTTTGTTGAATTTTACAGAATTTCATATACCGTTATGATGAGTGTCAATAACAAACGTAAGATTGAAGATGAATGCCGTGTTTTTATTGATGAATGGACAACTAAGTACTGCTTTATAAAAGTTGGTAGCAAATCAGTTTACTTGTTGTGTCGTGGTCAGTGGCTGTCTTCGAGGAGTACAATTTCAAAAGACATTATCAAACAAAACATTCCGATTTCGGATACAGTTTAACGACCGAAGAGATGGAAAGGAAATGCCTTGAGTTGGTGAAAAATTTTGAGAAACAGCATACTGTTTTCACTAAACAGTCTTTAATTCAAGATGCTGCAACTGAAGCTAGTCTTGTGCTGTCACACAGAATTGTAAAACAGAACAAGCCATTGTTTGATGGCGAGTTCATCAAGGAATGTTTGCTAGATGCAGCAAACATTATGTGTCCAGAACAAACAAAAAACAGATTTGACAACATTACTTTATCAAGGAGAACTGTGGTCAGACGTGTTGACAAGAGCAGTGACAATTTGATGCATAAACTTCAAGATGCAAGTAAACAATTTTTGTGGTCCTCTCTTGCATTGGATGAGAGTACCGATGTACATGATACTGCCCAATTATTGATATTTATACGTGGAATAAACACTTCTTTCAAACTAACTGAAGAGTTACTGAGTGTTGAGTCACTCAAAGACAACCACAGGCCATGATATATTCAATGCTGTTACTAACTGTATTGAAAGAAATGGGTTGGTTTGGAACAAGATGGCAAGTGTTACAACTGACGGAGCTCGTGATTTGACTGGAAAAAATTTAGGTCTGGTAAAGTTGATAAGTGATAAGATTAAAGCAGAATATCCAGACCACACATTATTACCACTTCACTATGGGATTCATCAAGAAAGTCTGTGTAAAACTGTTTTGAATCTCAAGCATGTTATTGACCCAGTTGTCAGTGTCATCAACCTCATCAGATCAAGAGGACTTAATCACAGACAGTTCAAGGCATTACTTGACGATTTGAAAACTGAACATTCCGATGTCCTGAACCACACCAATATTCGATGGCTGAGTCTCGGCAAGGTGTTGAGGCGAGTGTGGGAACTCAGAGAAGAAATAGTGATGTTCCTAGAGATGAAGGGCATTGCAAGTGACTTTAATACTAACATTGTCAATAAAGAGTGGCAGTTAGACTTTATGTTTGCCATTGAAATTATGGAAAAGTAAAATGAACTGAATGTCAAACTTCAGGGCAATGGTATGCTTGCACATGAATTGTATGTATATGTGAAATCATTTCAGGCAAAACTCTCACTGTTCTCCAGACAAGCAAGTGAAAAACGATTTTGTCACTTCCCTTTGCTAAAACAAAAAACCATTTCTGGTGAAATGACTGAAAAATACAAAGCCCAATGCATTGATTGAAGCATTTGGATGGAGATTCCAAGATTTCAAGAAATTAGAGCCATAGTTCAATATTCTCAGTTCACCTTTTAGTGCAGAAGCTGATACAGCCACAGAGGACATACAGTTTTAGCTGCTTGACTTACAAGCAGATCATGACCTGAAAGAGAAATTCAAAACAGATGGTTTGCTGGATTTCTATGGAACTATATCAAAAGAATCATTTTCCAAATTGAAAAACTTTGCAGCTAAGCTTTTATCATTGTTAGGATCACCATACATTTGCGAACAAGCATTCTCTTGCTTGAAGATCAACAAATCTAAGAATAGGTCTTTATTTTCGGATTTCAACTTCAACTTCAAAAGTAAACTTGCTCCAGATTTCAAGAATATTGTCAAAAATTGCAAGCAGTTACATACATCTCATTAGAAATCAACAACTGTAGTGACAATGTAGTCGCTGTGTGTCTAAATTAAAGTCATTGATAGATAATAAAGAATATTTGTTATAATAACAAGTTGTAAAATCGTGTTAACAAATTAGTAAAAGCTTTTCTCCATATTGTCAAATATAATGTATACGAGTATAAGTAAAATAAAATTGCAATAATTAGTTATTTATACTGTTTAATAACCTATACATAATTAATAATTACTTAATGTGATAGGTTGCTGTAAACAAAATGGATATATATATATATATATATATATATATATATATATATATATATATATATATATATATATATATGCGGCCCGCCAATAGCTTTACATTTGTCAATGCGGCCCTCCGCACGAAAAGTTTGCCCACCTCTGATATAATGAGTTCAGCAGCCTGGTGACTTGATATATTCCATATTCTTCTAAAGCTTCAATCATTTTTTTGTGATGTTATCTGAACCGGGTGCTTTGCCAGCTTTCATATGTTTAAGAACATTTCGAACCTCCATCTTCAAAATTGGCGGTCCTTCATTATTAAATGGAATATCATACTGTTCATCTCTGTTATCATCATAAAGGTTTTTCACATAGTCTGACCATACATGTAGAATCTGATCTTTTTCTATTATGATTTTGCCATCTTTAGTTTTTAGACAGCCAGCTGATGTACTTGTTCTTGTATTAGTAAGTTCCTGAATTCTTTTGTGCACTAATTTGGTTTTTTAACTGTTGTGTTGTTTTTCAATTTCTAAGCAATTTTTCTCCAGCCATGCTTCTTTTGCCTCCTTACATAATATTCTGACTTGTCTGTGAATTTCTTCATATTTGGCAGAATTATGTTTGTTGAGTCTTCTTGTTTCCATTAGTTATAAAATTTCTTCAGTCATCCATTTCTTACGACCCACCTTCTTTAATTTTGGAATAATTGTTTCTGCAGCCAAACTGATTGAATTCTTCAACATTTCCTATTTGTCATCCACATCCTGGAACAGGATCTCTAGATCCGACAATATATCAAATCTGTTCTGTATTTCTATGTTGAATTTGTTTTGTATTTCCTTGTCGTTACTCAATGTACACAAATCATATCTAGTGTTTCCTGTTTTATACTTGACTTTCTTTAACTTTATCCTCAATGTTCCTCTAAGTAATCTGTGGTCAATATAACAATAACATTCCATTTTATAATCTTTTCCCTCCATACAATGCAATCAGGGACAACTGGCTCCAGTGTGCATTACCAATGCTTGTATCGATCATGTTCCGTTTACACACATATTTGTACCGTTGCAGAGGTCAACCGCGAGATCATTTACCCGTCTGTAATTCACCAAAAGAGATGTCCTTTGGTATTCTATCATTGTCCATCTTAATAATGTGTCATATCCATCTAATTCTATGAAGAATAAGCATAGAAAAACACCATCACACTACCCAGTCAGCGATAGACAAAGATGTTCGAAAATCTAACTATAAATAATTTCCAAAAGCAATTATTTAACCCGTCGCCACCCTTTTTCATGAGTATTGAACATCCCTTAAGAACAGTAAGAAACTAGACAATAATTAGTGAACAGTTCATAAATTTTCATAATTAAATGAAGAATATGTAATTAGTACCTTTCTACCAAGGTTTTAAGTAGAGGCACAATTACAGGGATAGTCATGACGTAATGCTGACATAATTTAGTCATTGATGGATATTGGGCATTCAAGTTGCAAACCGTCAGAAGACACAACATTACGGTAAGTGCGTGGTTGAACAGGTCATGACAACATCACTAGTTCTGGTAACTGGAAAAACGTATTCCCCATCTTGCAGCACTGGTGGATTATCTCAAATTTCGCTGCAGAATCAACCAAATTGTCCTTATGCCCACCTTCTTCATCTTGAGTAGTAATGAAGTATTAACAAAACATACAGTCTTACGGTATGGCATTGATCACTTTACAGCTACGAGGCTTAGTTTGGAGGGCATGAATATTCATCATTCTCGTATCTGTTGAGAGTAATGGAAACCTCTAAGGTCTCATTATGGTTGGTGCAACACGTCACTGCTACTGGCTTCAGTTTTTCATGTACACTGTGTGTGACAGAGCTTTATTCATGGAACCTTTTGACAGAGCTTTATTCATAGAACCTTTTGATAAAGCAAACATGTACACTTTTATGATTAAATGATCAATCAGTGGTCCTACAACTGACAAGCATATTAAGAAGGAAAACAATGATTACTGGTCCTCGGCCATGGAGGGTATATGTCACTAAAGTTCTACTGACTTGTGTTATATTCCCAGTACATACTAGATGGATGTATAGTCACTTTTCTATAGATGAAAATTGAGACACTTTAACATACCAAAACTTGTAAAGCTCATTCAACAGGAATGTAATTACCTTCCATTCAGAAAGTAATTTCTTACAACATCACATCCAAACACACTTAAAATTATTTTATATAGCAAGAGTTTTAGAAGACATGTTAAGTAAAATGTTGAAGAAATAAGCGTAGAAGATGCCATTTACCATCTTCTCAGAATAGACATCATTCATGTATTAAAGATATAGATGCATGATGTGTTGAGGTATGCATGTTTGTGTAGGTCTATATGAGCCTCTTTTATTAATTAACCTTATATGAAGCTAACAAACGTTTATTAATCATATACTACATATTAAAATTGTTTGTTTACATCTTCAGGATATCATAGTGATTATGGTTTCATTCTGTACTCTTTCGGTGTGAGATTGTTTTCTCCCTAACATGTTCACCCATTTGACTCCCATCATGACCTCAGTATATTATAAACCATGGTCTTTAATTCTCCGTGTGTTTTATGCCTTATTCTGTTTCATTTATCATCTATTTTCCAGAATTAGGGCTGTCTAGTTATACTATCAGATATTCTCAAAGCGTTACTATCAATCTCCAGCGTCTTTTCCACACCTCTAGATTCACTAGCGTGTATCTATTTATATCCCTACCATTCTCTTTAGGATCTTCATAATCAAGACAAGTCGCCTTAACTAGTCAAGAAGCCTGATACGGGGGGAAATGGCACTCAAGAACAACAAGAAGCAGCAGTCCCACAAGATTTGTAGCGTGGGAGCCGCCAAGACCGGACAGAAGACGAATGTGGAGAACCTACCTGCAAGCTGCAACCAAGAACCTGTAACTACAGTCACATCAACTGAAGCTACCATGAGAAAGATTGATGTCAGCCCACCACAGACAAGAGCCAAGACAGCTGAGAAGAAGGAGGAGAAAGACACCAGAGCCGGTAACACCGACTCCAAAACAGCCAGATGGGTTGTAAAACGTGTTCAAGTGGAGCTGTCAGACGACGAAATCCTGAAGCAGCTACAGGAAGAAAACATCCACATCAGAATCTTGAAGGCGCAGCGGATCTTGAAATATTCAAAGATACCTACTACGCTGGCGGTGGTGACGACTGAGGGCAACGAGATTCCAGACCATGTGTCAATCAACAATATAACTCAACAGCCTGAATGGTTTATACCAAGAATCAACCAATGCTCAAGATGCCAGAGGGCCGGTCACAGTCGAACAAAATGCCACAGCAAAACTGAAATCTGCCGTTACTGCGCCGATCACCACGCCTTCAATGAGTGTCCGCTGGCCAAGCATAACACCGACTTCAGAGCACCCAATAACAAGAGGAAGTGCGCCAACTGGCTGGGCAAGCATGGAACAAGGTACCTGGGATGTCCAAAGACACAGGGACGCCCTAAAGATCGCAATTAACACGAGAACACCATGTAAGGAAGCCATGCGGAGGGGCGAGACAGCCACATATGTATCAAGAGCTAAATGAGATCGACTTCAAATCCAGATTGATGAACTTAAGAAGCAAATCAAATTACTCCAAGCACCGACCAACGACAACGAAAAGCTGCATGCTGAAATAAAAGATATTCAGCAACACATCACACAAGAAGTTGAGACCATGGTTCAAGCATCGAAGAAGAATGAAGAGATTCTACGAGACATCAAGCCGGAGAGAGAGATGCTACAAAAGGATAGGGAGCTAACCCAAAGTAAACCAGCAGAAGCAACGGAAAAGATCACAGAAAAACCGCAACAAACGACTAAGCCGGAACCGCAAGCTATAGCCAGCAGCCCAGCCACAACGCCCAAAAAACTCAAGGGGAAGCCAATGCACTACAAGACCTTGGAAGAAAACCTAGACGAGCACAAGAACGACAACATAGAGCAAACTTCGCCCAGCACAGAATCTACATTGGAATACCTTATCGCGATGTGCAGAGAAAATGAGCGGCTAGAGCCACTCAGGCGACAGGAATACAGAAGACGCATCGGAAAAAAGGCGGAAACGTATCCCAAGAAATTCAAGCACTGGCAGACCTCTCCAGAATACCCAGAGCTACACCTAACTGACGAATACCCAAATGGGTGCTATTAGATAACGGTGAATGCGTCCCATGGTTTACAAGAGATAATGAAATCGAAAGGCAACAGAAACTCAAACTCAAGAGAGAACAAAAGCGCAAGGAAGAAAGTGAAAACATCGACAAGCTCCTAAAGAAAATATACAGAATAGGAGGCAAATTTACCAAATAAAAAGTCCTTATAAGGACCAAAACCAGACAAAGTAAAACGCACAAGGAGCCCACACTGGCAAACGAAATCACTGGAGGGGACGGATCCACAGACAAACTTGCCGGCCAACCTACCTTAAGCTGACGTCACAGGCATAAAGTCTTCAATAGCGATAAGCCAGTAGAAAAACTGGCACATAAAAAAACTAACTCATTCCGCACAATGAACCACCAGTATTATAACCGATGCCGCACGGGCTGGTTGAGAGAAGGTGGAAAGTTTTTTTGTTTTTTTTTCCCCCGAAAATGGGAAGTGTAATTTAGGATCTTCAAAATGGGGTTCAGTTCGATAAGGAGATCTGTCATTATACATCATTGCAGGATCTATTGATCGGGGTAGGGCCTGTTTATCACTTAGTTATTTATCATTGACATTTTTAATCTCTCAAGAAGGATTCTCCCTTATGTTACCAAGAACGGACAATAGTTTATTTCTTCTATAGATTTCGCAAACATGCAAAACCTCTTTTTTTTTGGGGGGGGGGAGGGGGGGAAGCTTCACTGTATATCCTCCTATCGAGTTGGCTTATATTTCTTCGGTCTTCCATAATGCCATACAATTTGTGCAGAAATGCAATTGTGGTGTATATTTTTACTTAAACAGCCTATGCTGGAATACTATCTGGATAGTAGCTTTCCTATCTTTCGAAATTGTATTAGCTTTCATAACTATTTCTTAATGCTCATATCTAACTCTAAGCAGGCTAGGCATTTGAAGGGTCTCTAGTTTCAAGACATTAGTCCCAGTTTTCATGTCATCTTTAATATTAGTGAGCATTGTTCCATTGCTACCTTTTTATTATTGCACTTGAGTGATGATATGTTTTTGATATTTTCCCCACAATGCTGTAAATGTCTCTGGGGTTTCTTTTCGTTGCGGCTACGTCTGCTCCTCTTGTTAAAGACGGAGTAAATACTGTATTTTATCCGCCCATATTCACCGCTTCCTAATTTCTTTAGTATTTTCTGTGTGATTTCCGTGAGCTCTTGTTTTAGCAGCTCTGGTTTTGCTATTATTTATTTGTTGTTGCTTTTTTTTTCTTCCTCCATCCTTTCTTTTATTTTGTAATCGTTTACGGCGCTATCAGGTTTTATGTTTTCGTTATATTTTCCCCCAAGACTTTCTATACAAGATTTATTGCAATTGCTATTAACCTGCTGACTGCAGTTTTCCGTTTTGATATCGTTTAATAATCATTGAAATCCTGGTACTTAACAGAAACTGTGACCATCAACTTGGATTCTTGGTTTCTGAGACATACACCATTGCATAGGTTTATAGGATATTGTGTACATGTATGTTTCAATGTAATTTTACGAATCGGCGGCACATGGTGATCTAAATCTAGATTTGAACATCTTAAACCTTATATCGAATAGAGGATCCGAATGTATTATTTTTACCAATTGGGTCGATTTGATTTTCTGTATTGTGCTGGGGTGATTGTCACGGAAAAAAACTGCAGTTTAGTGATTCCTTGATAACTTGCATATTAAAATACAAGGAAGGAGGAGGGTTAACCATTGTGTACGTCGTTCTGAGAGGAGGAATAATATTAACGATCATTGACCTACGAATATAAAAATAGGATCCAGGTGTTCGCCGAGTCATTGCTTGACGATCTGACCGGACACGGGAAACGGTACGATCGCGCTGGGGGAAACTTCGACACCGGACAAACACAGCGGGAGACGGTGATCAGAGAATAGATTTCTTTGAAGTATTTCGCGTACGGGGAACGGAGGAACAGCGTAACAACGGAGGAAACGAACAACTAACCACTACGTGATTTCTCCGCTGTTTGATGGGCAGGATACGGCAAATTTGATTGTAGATCAAACAATCAACGATGGATTGGACACTTGTTATAAATAAGTAACAACTGGGGTTGCTAGTTAGTGTGTGTTCCTAACTGGGCTGAATGAGATATGCTCCTGAGTGGGGAAAGAAATACACGTCCCTAATGGTTTAAAGAAGAGGGGATATTAGTGTGTTATTCGCTAGTGTATTTCGATTCCAGGAGCATAAGTGCATATATAAGGTATTAATATCTTAGTGTAATAGTAGCATAGGGATATAGGTGTTTGTTCTTAACGTGTGAAATTGCATTCGTTTATCTAGTCGTGTAAACTTTAGTGCACTCAGAAATCGTATGTCCGTATGTTTTTCGGAGGCTTTTCAGTATGGCTAGAGAAGGACTCTCACATAAGAACATTATATGAAGCAGACTCATATCACCAGATTACCTATCTTCTCCACAGGTTCAAATCCCCCTATTGAAATCAGAGAAGAGATGAAGGTTACTGCACTTGAGCAAATAAAGTACCTACTTAGAACCAACAAGAACATAGACATGTTTTAATATGAAGAAGTGATAACTTAACGTCAAATACAGAACACTGTATGCTCAAACGAATATACAACTAAAACCCTTAAAAGGAAAAGACGTTAACCTGTGGCAAGCAGGGATACTAAAACTGCATGCAATTGCACTGTGCCGAAACATTAAACTTTATTAACAATAGACATGGTGTAGAACATTCATAGTAACTCTAGACAATGTTGGATAGTGGCGGTGTGTATTCAGAGGTGGATTATAATACCTTCCAAAACGGGAAATATATGAACTTCAGTGACTTACCAAATCGGATTATTTTCTGGTGATAAGACATTGAGCAGTTGTTTTCTTCAAGAATTGGATTAAGTCCAGACTCAAGCAGGAGGAGATCATTCAGGGTGAGATCACTCCATTTCTGTGTGTGCTGTCCTGTGTTTTGGCCGACAGAAAAGGCGAGAAGAACTACGGCACATACGAAGTCAACCGTCCTATCTTGCATTCACACTAGCAGACAATACCAACTACATATACACAGTCCATACATATACCAGACATAGTTTTTTTTATTAATAAATCTTTTATTTATCGTTGAAAGGAACTGTTGTCGGAGTATGTGTTGAGGGAATAACCGAGAGAGTGAAAGAAATAGATATATGGAAGGGAAGACAGAAGGGAGGAGTGTAGACAGAAGTCAGTCAATAATCCCAACAGATAATAAGTTTGAAGATGTTCTTGTTGATTCCACATTCCTCTCGGGAAAACAAGTGACATAATTGGTGGAGCGAGCGGGGTAGAACATAATACCCATATGAACTGGAGGCATAACAGGGCATATGCATAGAGGGGTACCTGCATATTGGCACAGGCATAGCGGAGTACCTGCATGTTGGGACATACTGATTGGAATAAATATAAGTATACATTGATGACTTTTAATGGAAGGACGTCCATTGGATATATGGTGCCATTACATTTATGGTAGAAACATTTCATTAATGCTGGTGACTTTACAGTGAGAAAGTTCCAGACAGGGTGAATGTGGATAGGTGGTAAGACACACTACATACCTAGTCACACGGTCACACGTCTACATAAGTATTTATCCTATATCTCCTCTTGTGGATGAGAGAGTGGTTGTGATGTACTGTGTGGTGTTGTAGACATTATAATATTAGATATACATAGGGGAAAATGATATAGTTTCTAGGTAGATTATCTGTTTATAGGAAGGACTTCTTTATTGCTTTGAGGTGTCTGTACTCAACTTGCTGACTTACCTGCTTTAACTATGGCAACTCCTAAAGTAACTACAGCCGAACTGAGGGCCAACGGGGAGGCAATTGGTTTAGCTGGTTCGAAACTAACTGATTACATGCAGGAAAGAGAGCGAGAGATTCGTCAAGCGGAACGAGAAGATCGGAAGGCCGAGTTGGAATTGATAAGAATAGAGGTGGAGACCAAGCGACTGGAAATGGAACAAGAGGCCAAGCGACTGGACAGGGACCAGGAGACCAAGAAACTGGAAATGGAACAGACTGCCAGGAGACAAGAAATGAAACATGAAAGAGTTACAAAGAGCTTGAAAGAGTTAGAACTCAAGACACAAACTAAGGGTGAAATAGATGCAGCAGAAGGAAGTTCATCTTCACATGGGCAACCCACATGATTGGACAGGGTTACCATGCCATGAAGTTTCCCTTGGCGGTCTTTGATGAAAGTAAAGAGAAGATATACCAGTTTTTGGATCGGTTCGACGCCATGGCAGTCGCTATGGGACTGGATAGAATCCGATGGGCTCTTAAATTATCCCAGGCTTTACGTGGTTCAGGGAACGAGGTCTACACACGCCTACCACCAGGACATGAAAATCAGTATGAGGAATTTAAAAGCCGCTTTGATGAAACATTATGAAGTCACAGCACAAACGTATCGGAAGAAGTTTAGATCGTCTAGACGAGAGCCGGGAGAACTATTCGCCGCCTACAGTCTGAGGCTGAAATCTTATCTCCAGAAATGGATGGACTTGGCAGAATTCAAGAGGGATTATGAGAGTCTCGAAGAGATGATGGTGGTCGACCAGATGCGAAAGCAAATGTCGAAACCTCTCAGAACCTTCTTGGGAGAACAAGGGGCGGAACGGATTGATGTTGTGAATAAGCTGGCGGAACGATTCGTAGAGGTACATGGGGAGGCTGCGGAACTCAGTATTCAAACCAAAGGTCAGGAGAAACAAGAGAAAAAGAAACCTATGAACTGGGAAGGAGAAAAAGTGGAACCTTATATAAAGCACACAGAGGAGAGTTCAGAGAAGGTGAAGGAAGGAAACCAGAACACCTCGAATTCTCCAGCGAAACGACAGTGGTCCGAGAAGTGGTGTTCATTCTGCAAGGTGCCATCTCATAACACGAAGGACTGCAGATCGAAACCTAAAAGTTCTTACTTCGCAGCATGCAAAGTGATTCCTACGAAGGTGATCACAGACAAGGCTGAGGTCGGCGAAGGAGATAGGAACAAAAAGGACGCACGGAAACCTAGGAAGGGAACATGGTGCACTCACTGCCAGTCGACAACACATAATACTGTGGACTGCAGATGCAAGGCAGAAGACGCCAATTGCATAACCAACCTCGAGGAATCAAAAGAGGAAGGCAAGGAAACGGTCAAGGAGATGGAAGACACTCAGGACCAAGAGAGACCACCTGTGGTTGAACTGATTGAAGTAAATGGCCAACAGGTTGCTTGTCTCTACGATACCGATTTGGATGGGGAAGCTGTGATAGACGCCAGCTTGGTACGCCCAGACCAACTTACAGGGGAGACCATAGAAATACAGCCGGCAATGAGGAGTGCGGTTACCATGACGCTGCCAATCGCCAAGGTGGAGATTAAATCCAGGTACGTCACGGGCATTATTCCTGCGGCCGTATTAGCTGACTCCCTATTCCCAATGATCATTGGCACGAAATATGTCTTTTTGGGGATGCCCAAACAGCCAGCCCACAAGGGAACAGTAGTCAGTGGATCTCAAGGGAAGGAAAAAGCGACAGAGACACTATGCGACAACTCAGGGATAGGAGAATTGCATACTGCCCAGAGGAAGGATACTAAGTTGCGTCCTTGCTACAAGAAGCTGCAAAGAAGTGCTGAGCCACCAGAACGGGGACAGTACGTTCTGAAGAATCGACTACACTATCGGAGAGCTGGGAGGGGAGATAACCTGCACGAGCAGTGGGTGGTTCCAGAGACCCACCGTCCTCACATTCTTCAGAGTGGACACATCATAGGCGAGAATCGACATATGGATGTCAGAGAGACCTTGCAGCAGATTTCCGGCCATTATTGCTGGCCAGGAATGACCGGAGATGTACGCCGGTGGTTGAAGTCTTGTTCGGAGTGCCAGAACGCACCACCCAACAAGCGGATTAAGAGGAAACTAGCTCTTAAGGTGGAAGACAAAGTGGAAGTATGGGGTCCAAAAAAGACTAATATACTACAAGTAAGATGGAAAGGACCTTATCCTGTGGAAAAGGTTGTGTCCAAGAACATCTACAAAATCCGGATCGGGGAAGAGCAGAAAAATCTCCCTAGACATCTCATTAGGAAATATGAGGACAGATCCGGGAGCAAAGCTTCGCACTTTATGGTGATGGCAGCCATTGGGACAAAAGTTACCAGTCCAGACGAAGACCAAAGATCGCAAGTACAACATAGGAGAGCCTATGGGACAGTACGTGATAGGTCAGATTTACCCAACGGAGGGAGGAGGGAAATCACACGTCAGGGAAAGGACAAGAGGGAAACTTTCCCCAGTAACCAAGTTCAAAAGGGGTGGGTAACGTCGGAAAAGACGCGGAATACCCAGGACTCCAACCGAAGATTGGCTGACCAGATACAATATCGCCCAAGATGGTCCTGGAAGCAAACGTCCAGGAGATTTGGGAAAGACGACTCGGTCCAACGAGAACGAGGCGGAAGAACCCCAGAGGCAAAGCCTGGGGAAACCAAGAGGACATGGAAGCAGTGTTACAATCAGGATGGGACGATGCGTCTGTATTGTGAGCCATCGCTTACGCCAGGGGAAAGGAGGTCGACTGAACGTACAGGAGCGATGAGCCAACACTAGTTTCAGTCATGAGTAGTATGGTAGGGTGCATATGAGGTCGCCTACTGGATGAGGTGTTGATCCATGTGAGGATCCAATCATATCATCAACAAGTGATGTTAATAGCTACTTCGCAGAAGTTCAACGCACGGTGGATGTGATGGTCGTTGTTGATGCAACAGGACAACTTCACAGTGGAACATCCCTGGTAAGGAAAATGTAGGAACGGATTTCTTATCTAGACATCCAACTCCAGAGGAAGAGGAATAAGTTGGAGGATCATAGGAATCAAAACTACAGGGATGAAGAGTCGACGCGGTCAACTCTCTTAATAGGAGGCCTATGTCACGGAAAAAACTGCAGTTTAGTGATTCCTTGATAACTTACATATTAAAATACAAGGAAGGAGGAGGGTTAATCATTGTGTACGTCATTCTGGGAGGAGGAATAAAATTAACGATCATTGACCTACGAATATAAAAATAGGATCCAGGTGTTCGCCGAGTCATTGCTTGACGATCTGACCGGACACGGGAAACGGTACGATCGCGCTGGGGGAAACTTCGACACCGGACAAACACAGCGGGAGACGGTGATCATAGAATAGATTTCTATGAAGTATTTCGCGTACGGGGAACGGAGGAACAGCGTAACAACGGCGGAAACGAACAACTAACCACTACGTGATTTCTCCGCTGTTTGATGGGCAGGATACGGCAAATTTGATTGTAGATCAAACAATCAACGATGGATTGGACACTTGTTATAAATAATTAACAACTGGGGTTGCTAGTTAGTGTGTGTTCCTAACTGGGCTGAATGAGATATGCTCCTGAGTGGGGAAAGAAATACACGTCCCTAATGGTTTAAAGAAGAGGGGATATTAATGTCTTATTCGCTAGTGTATTTCGATTCCAGGAGCATAAGTGCATATATAAGGTATTAATATCTTAGTGTAATAGTAGCATAGGGATATAGGTGTTTGTTCTTAACGTGTGAAATTGCATTCGTTTATCTAGTCGTGTAAACTTTAGTGCACTCAGAAATCGTATGTCCGTATGTTTTTCGGAGGCTTTTCAGTATGGCTAGAGAAGGACTCTCACATAAGAACATTATATGAAGCAGACTCATATCACCAGATTACCTATCTTCTCCACAGGTTCAAATCCCCCTATTGAAATCAGAGAAGAGATGAAGGTTACTGCACTTGAGCAAATAAAGTACCTACTTAGAACCAACAAGAACATAGACATGTTTTAATATGAAGAAGTGATAACTTAACGTCAAATACAGAACACTGTATGCTCAAACGAATATACAACTAAAACCCTTAAAAGGAAAAGACGTTAACCTGTGGCAAGCAGGGATACTTAAAACTGCATGCAATTGCACTGTGCCGAAACATTAAACTTTATTAACAATAGACATGGTGTAGAACATTCATAGTAACTCTAGACAATGTTGGATAGTGGCGGTGTGTATTCAGAGGTGGATTATAATACCTTCCAAAACGGGAAATATATGAACTTCAGTGACTTACCAAATCGGATTATTTTCTGGTGATAAGACATTGAGCAGTTGTTTTCTTCAAGAATTGGATTAAGTCCAGACTCAAGCAGGAGGAGATCATTCAGGGTGAGATCACTCCATTTCTGTGTGTGCTGTCCTGTGTTTTGGCCGACAGAAAAGGCGAGAAGAACTACGGCACATACGAAGTCAACCGTCCTATCTTGCATTCACACTAGCAGACAATACCAACTACATATACACAGTCCATACATATACCAGACATAGTTTTTTTTATTAATAAATCTTTTATTTATCGTTGAAAGGAACTGTTGTCGGAGTATGTGTTGAGGGAATAACCGAGAGAGTGAAAGAAATAGATATATGGAAGGGAAGACAGAAGGGAGGAGTGTAGACAGAAGTCAGTCAATAATCCCAACAGATAATAAGTTTGAAGATGTGCTTGTTGATTCCACATTCCTCTCGGGAAAACAAGTGACAGTGATAACAACGTTTGTTTTTCTAAATTGTTATTGGGAAACCACTTCAGCCTATGACATGTTGGTTGACAGCTCAACAATTGGTCAGTAAGTCTCCATTGTCATTTATGACCCAAGTCTATTTTGTTTTAGTGATATCTCCATATCTTGTGCTGTTCAATATTGGCAAATAGATTTTCCAACTATATTGTGTGCATGCCATTTCTTTGATTACCTTTAGTACTATAGAATTTCATGTAAATTTCGTCTCTAACTGATTCATCATGATCACTTGTTGTTGCTTTAACACTGTATTCTGTATATGTATTACTTTCGTTTGTGTTTTTCTAAATATCCAAAGAACAACAATGTTTCACCTATGATTAGGTGAATTTTGCCTAATCTATTCCACCTTATTACATTGTTAGTATTATGTGCTTCAGTTAGGCGGCCTCAGTAACACATGGGCGGAATAAGCAATTGGGACATTGAATTCGGAACATCGAAATATCGATATACCGGTTAGTAGGTCATTTTTCATTAAAACAAAAAGAATTTAATAAACATTGGAAAAGCTGGAAATCAAAAGGGAGTTCATGGAAGAAATACAAAAGCAACAAGTCAAATATGTTGGCCTCATGAATTATATAGTGTTATACACAATATAGTTTTGGGATAAGTCCAAATCAAACAACAAAAGGTCATCAACGATACGAGTTTGAAGATATCATCAGGAAATTAACGAACATTAGGATAGAAATTCATTTGTCAAAGCGTAAAACCACACCACGATACATAAAGTGCTGAAATTCTATTGCATCCAACCTGCATATGCAGATTGTACTTATTAATTTATTATCATGCCATGTGATGAAATCTCATCTGTTATTACATAATTCATGAATTCCAATGTCTCTATTTTACAGATTAAAGACTTAGTTACCTCAAAAAGAATGACAACTACAATCGTCATTGTCTACGCTGTCAACATTTTCAGTGTTCTTCCCATTTACTATGTTAACAAACTGGACATGAAATACTCCATTGCAAGAAACAAGACTCTGGTTGGGCTTATATCACTGGAAGGTCGGGAATACGTGGAGTATATATCTTTCATTATCAACAATTTCACTTCTCCCATGGTGGCATTTATTGTTATTCTTACATGTACTCTACTATTGACTATCAAACTACAGAAAACAACCAAATGGAGACAGAGTGCAACAAAAGCTTCTCTAGTTGACGCCACATCAAATCGTCATCAGAAAGTGTCCAAGCTAGTTGTGGTAATTTCTTCTATGTTCATCGTTAGCTTTATTCCCATCTGTATCTGTTTACTTGCAGCCGCCATTGAACCTGAACTGTATCTTAGCGGCAAATATTTTAATGTATCACTAATAGCGGGTGGATTTGGTTTCATTCTGGAGTCTGTTAACTCATCTGTAAATATTTTTATTTACTATAAAATGAGCAGTAAATACAGAACTACATTCCTTCACATTTTCAGAACGAGGTGATTTTTTTTTTTTTTTTTTTTTTTTTGTAAAGGATAATTTCATTGTACACGGATACCTCCATATATACCCAGTTTTATTTTTTTTTCTTCTATAAATCACACAAGGAAAATCTAAGTACAGTTCACGAACTCCGTAACAGTGAAGTGCATCCAAACGTGTAAATAACGGAATCATACTTGTTTTTTGTGGGTACGTGACCTGATGTTGAAATGTTGACGTGGTAGGATCTACCCGGCCTGCTACATGGCGAGAGGGTTACGGGCGTAGTTCGTAATCCCGCATACCGCGTTCGAAGCACAGCGGTGGGCGATTTGGCAGCAGACCGCCTTGCGTTAGTTTTTAATGAAATGATATGGGTGTCCGTCGTACAGAAAGCAATGGCAAACTACTGAACGAAAACATGCCAAGAGATCACGAACAGCATAAAGATGGTGGGGTTCATAGCAACGTCCTATTAAAGAATATGCAAATAACTTAACTTACGATCTCTTCGACGTGCATTTTTCAATGGCAAATCTCTGAAAGATTGTTAACGTTGCCTCCTCCTTGTTTATCGAACCTGTGAAAGAAGGCTAGGTGTCCTACACGCTACTTTATAATCAGGGAATATAATACAATCTTTAACTTATACTGTAGAAATTATTTCTGTCAACGCCATGAATAATAATACTGTCTACTCGCGTCATTTATAAAATCAGACGGAATGTGCTCAACAGAGGTTAAAAGCAGAATAGGGCAAGCAAAAGGTGCATTTCAGACAATGATGAGTATCGTATGCAATAAATCACTATCATTGAATGTAAGAAAGAGGGTGCTGAAGTCATGTAAATAACCTGTCATGCTGTGTGGCAGTGAATCTTGGAATGTAAATGAACAAATTACGAAGAAATTGGAAGCAGCTTAGATATGGTTCCTATGACGAATGTTGCAAATTCCTTAGACTGTCATAGTAACTAATGACGATTGCCTGAAAGAGGCTAATAAAACTAGAAAATTATATACAACCATAAGAAAGAGACAAACAGCTTTCCTTGGTCATTTTGTGAGAAGAGAGGCATTGGATAACATCCTGACAACTGGAAAGATTGAGGGGAAGAAAGGCGTAGGCCGAACAAGAGAAATGATGCTGGATGGATTGAGGGTGGCATGGAAGAATATCAACAGCAGAGTTGATCGAGAACACCAAAGACCAAGATATGTGAAGAGACATGAACGTCCAAGCCAGATGGCATGGCACTTGATGATGATGATGACTCTGGTAAAATGTGCACGGTATGCCTCATTAGCATCTGCACTCCTGTATGAATGCATTTCATAGTCAAACATGTTAGTTTTTTTTTATAAACCTAGAATTTTAACTCCATCATTCCCAGGAAAGTTTTACTCTGTAATATTAAACAACATTGGTGTAATCTTTATCCGAAACTAAGAGCTACGTTAATAGTTAGGCCAGAATCGTTTCACATAACAACGGGAACGGAGTGGATAAGATTTAATATATTTGACTGAAGAAGATGAAAAAAGAAATGTATTCTACCACATAAATAATATTTATATGGCATTTTATTATTATGTGTATTTCGGACTGTCTCTTTTTTGAGGATTTTCATTATGTGATTTATGTTTTACATTATGGAGTCCGTTGTAATTTATGCACACTGTGTCCGTGTTTAGTAAGTCTCATCTTTCCTCGAGAGCGATACATACCTAACTGTTTGTATTTCCTATACATATAAATAATACCTGGCCATGGTATACTTGGTACATAATGAGATAACACTGTTGCTCCAGGTATCCATGGTGACGGTTCACTGTGTTTCTGTCATTGTTATTTGATGTACACTTGGATAATAAACTATCTTAGCTGCATAGTCCTAAATATTTGACTGGGAAATAAGTGTGCCTTAATTTCATAGTTATTTGTTCATGGAATTATAGATCTGGCTAGTGATGGACATCATATGTAGTCTGAGATTTCTGTCGTGGTACAAATGTTCCATCATTTCTCAGCTTCATCATTTCACCGAACTTCTACATTATCTTTCCCGTTTCGTCTGTAACGTCTTTGTCGAATAATAAATAAAATAATAAATAAAAATAAAAGTGAGAAATAAAAAAGTAAAAAATAAAAGTAAAGAATAAAATAATAAATAAATAAAAATTTAAAAATATATATGTAAAACTACTCTTGGTATTTATTGTGGTGCTCTTGGCTGGTTTGGCCTCTGGTTGTTTTCTACACACTTCCACATCAATATGCAACAGTTCCAGTTTACTACTCCAGTATGGTTTATAATGTTTACGGGCTCCTCGTGGTATTGTTTCTCATGCTGCCTGTAGTATGCATTTCACAGACTCTTCATCTATCTACTTTATTTATGTCTTTCTCGCTGTTCAGGCTTCTAACCAGTATGCTGGTGCGATGCATGTACATTGCCCAGTCTGCTTTCTTGTAGTTCTACCTCGAGAGGGTGCTGCTTTCACTTACAAGCTCATTTTCTACAGTTAGAAAGACTGGCCGATGGTCACTGCCACCAAGTTGTTTCCCAGCTATTCGTGTAATGTTCCACTCCAGGTCTGGTGAATGAAAAGCCAGGTCATATGTAGTAGCAGTGTGCCATGATCTCGAGTAGAAAGTATGTGGGTCAGACGGCTTGTTAATCACGATGAATCTATTCTCATCCTGCCAGTCTTCCAGTCTCTCTCCTCTCTGGTCTATGTGATCATATCCCCCAGCTCTGCGAGTGGCTGTTGAAATAGCCACACACAATCATAATTTTCTTTTAATGGTAGTGTTTCCGATGCCTGTGTGCGGTCACTTGGAAAGTAGTAATTGATCAGATGTATGTCTGCATTGCCTGTCTTAAGTTTAAGTGTCTGATACTCAGCCCCTGCCATGTAAACTTCAATTAGGGAGGTAGTGATGTTATTTTTGAACAAGGGTCAGTACCCCTCTGACTTTGAAGGCTATATTTTCGTTGAGCTAAATTTCTTGCACGCACCATACGCTCACTTATTCTTGGTGCAAGACGTTTCCATTTTTTTTATTTTTTGCTGACTCCCTCCGCAAACCAGTCCATTATTTTTAGTCTTTATTTGGTATGGCCAGACGCTCTATTCTCATGCCCCCCTTCCCCCCCCCCTAGGTCTCCAGCTGTTTTGGTTGGACCCTTTCGAGGTATAGGGCACGGCACTGCACCTGCCTTGAGGTCCAAATCAGGGCGAGAACCATAACATTTTGCAGTAGCCGACATATTTGTGATAATTGTGTTGCATCCTGATTTCTGTGTTGCGCCTCCTGGCTTGTTGCCACCGTCTTTAGCACATTTCCTTTGCTAGAGCAGACTTTGGTCTTACTCGAGTTTAGATGTGCAGGCGTGCACACGCTTGTCTGCGCATGCAACTACATATGTACATGCATACACATCTGGAGCGTTCTGGTTATTTTTCGGCGCCAGAGACTCACCCCGCCCCTTCTCCTGTTAGTTAAAACGGTTCCGCCACGTGGAGGCCAGGAGTTGGACTTTTAGTGTAGAGGTGATGAATGCACTAGCCATAGGGTATTTTTGCAAGGTTGGGCGCTCACCCAAAATCTGCACCCCCAGCTACATAACAGCAACATTTTGAACCATCAAATATTCTATTTATTGCATCTCTCATTTCCTCCTTGCACACTTGGGTGTGAGAGAGCCGTATGAGCATATTGGCTAAGTGCTCACCTGCTGGCTAAGCTGGCATCGGTTGGAAGCCGCAAATGTGCCGAAATCTAACTTTAAAATACGCTTCCAGCGCTTCGACTGAGCCAAACATGGAAACAGGAAATGTATTGGGAAGCAAAGGCGGCCGAAATGATAGGGACCAAATCAACCAGCGAGTGCCACAGGTTTATATAAGCTAGTGTCTATCACCATATTCCCCTTGCGTCTTAAGGTGTGTAGCAGGGCCATTTACTTACTTACTGAAACGAGAACTGACCACCTAAGCTTATATGACATGTCATAGAATAAGTGAGTGTCTAAAACTTCAATTTTCACCGGCAGTATTTTTGTGAGGCTACATTTTCCGTGTTTGTCTGTATGCCTGTCTCATAAAGTTGAATTATGAATTCTTTAAGATTGGTTTGTGTTTACAGCATTCATTATACAATGTTTGTTTGTTTGTTTGTTTTCAATGGAAATGTAACATGCACAATAGATCATTGATATACGAAAGCTGAGTAATTGGAAGGGCCGAGTGTAGACGACCCTAGGTGCCCAATTTGTTACGCTTTGGGGAAAAAATGTACATTCGTATATATAAACGGTAACGTTATCTTCTTCGCGCTTCGAAGGTCGAAGCTTTGTGTCTCTGCCATTCGGTTCACGGTGCATTCTTAGGATATTCGATATTCCTAGAGTTGCTCACTGGAGCTATGAAGTTCGAGCTCTGACAATTTCGGCAGCCACTCTGTGGACAAATGAGATGCAATTTTGTGAAATGAAGACGAACCTCTTGCTATTGCTTTTAAACAATATAAAAGAAGACAAAGCAATGCCACTATACAGAACACAATTGCAAAAAACATAGGAAGTTGCAGGAACAAGTCTTCATCAGCACAAACACCAAAGAAAACGCCCTTATAAATACCTTGAAGACACTACAGTGATTGCATTAAGACATAATAAACGAATTATGGGAATAGAAAGGTGAAACAAAATTAGAACAATGAAAAAGAAGAGACCAAAAAAGTTAACAAAATGGGCTACGTATCTCATAATTCCAGATTGTAGAACATCGAAGTAAATCCAAGCAATGGTGGTTAAACAGAATCATTGTAAAACACACGTCGTGTTCTTTTATATAATTTACATTGTACAGTTTCATCGCAGTTCCACTAACTTTCTTTATGACTTTGCCTTTTTGCAAACTGGCGCAGCTATTGTACCGAAATCCCTGTAAGGTTAATCCGGTTAAAAAATTCCCGCAGAAGTCGGATGTGTCGGCCTAACGGCGCAAGAACGCAGCTCTGCTGTAAAGAGGCACAACGCGATCACGTCTGAAAAGAAAAATAAATCTCCGTATGAACGCAGAAGAAGAAGAAAGAAGAAGTACCGAAATGATATGATATCTGAGGCATCTGTACAGGAGGCGATTACTCGCAGCCGAATATGACAGTCCACATGCTTTAAGCATGTCATGAGAAGAAGAAAGACGGAGTATGTCGTCACAACAGGAATTCTAGAAGAAAAAAGAGGTAAACCAAGAGAGAAGATACTGGACAGTTTGACATTATGGCATGAAGGAAAGTTGGTATCAAAAATGACCTGAAACAGCAAGACAGAAGGATATGGTCAGATTAGTCAACAATGCCTTACGGCAAGGAGTATAAGAACCTTCGGTTGTAATCGGGTGGTAGGGTTATCATAAATTTGTATAGAGGTCAGCATGGCCGAATGGATAAGAACGCGTGTTCTTAAACATCCGGAGTGCTGATGCCGAGGTTAGGGGTTCAATCCCTACACCAGTTAGTTGGACTAAAATGTTGATCTCTCATTCTTGACTTGGGGACGTAAAATACAAGAACCTCTGAAGTCCGAGTGGGTTCGTCTGATGGCGAGGGACACTGTTAATAGGGAAAGCAAATACACACGCAAAATTCAGTCCATCACCACTAGAAGTGTGTATGGACTACGCTTGAGTTCAAAGCGAGTGAGGGCAAAGTTAACAAAATGAATATTACATATAAATAGAAAATCCCAAGTGCCAAAAATTATAACATTTCCGTCTGATGGACGACTTACCAACAGATAAGACAAAGAGACAAAATTGTTTATGTTATTCCAGATCGATTGAGCCAAACATGGGAACTAGTAAATTTATTGGGAAATAAAGGCGACCGGTGTTATACTGATCAAATCAACCACCGAGTGTCGATTGGTTTATTTAAAAAACAAACATGCGTTCATCACCATATGCAAAATGCGCCTGAAGGTGTGTGTGTGGCAGGGTCTTTTACTTACTTCCTGGAAAGAGGACTGACCTCCCTATCTTATATGGCATGGTCTATAATATGTCAGGTCTAAATCTTCGCATATTATCGGTAGTATATTTTATTAGGCTAGCTATCTGCAAGAATATATCTGATGTTTTTTTCATTCAGATAGCAAAAGCTAATAAATATCGATCCTGCTATCCTGCAGCTGCATTGTAAAATTAAATAGTTTGTTTATATTCTGTCAAAGCCTAGAGACTAATGTCGGAAGCGGTGTATACAATTACTTGTACAATGAGATATAATTTGTTTACTTCTATCATTTGGATGACAATAGTAAAATTCTCTTCTTCTTCTTCTTCAGCGTTCCGAGCCATTGAGGTTCTTTGCTGCAAATACAATCCGTCTCCATTCGTCTCTCTGGTGGACCTTCTCTTGCCAGTCGTTGATTCCAAGTGCTTGTAAAATACTTCTGTTAAAATTAGAAACAAGTAATCACCAGAGTTTAATATTCTGCAATTCCGTTCAGTGAATAGTGGACTCTTTGTATCACATAATTCCCAGTTACAACAAGAATCATCGTGTCAAAGCTTTATAATAATCGTTTTTGTAATATACATGTGTATTACCAATGTGTGTTTTGCGTCTCTATGACCACCGCTGCTTCGTAAAATAACAAACTTTATTTTACTTTAATCAGATTATTTTCCAAGTAGGCAATAGATGCTTCATATATTATAATACAACAAGTAACTATATAGTGTACCACATATAATTAAAAGTGAGGTTTTCAATACACTATTTTACGTCATTTATTTATGTGTGCTAGTGTTTGTGGACTGTTGTAAGAATGCCGATGTCGCCTTGTCGTTGAAGGCTAAGTATGATATTTTATCTCCTATAATTGCGAATGATTGTCGTGCTTGACAACCAATGCCTCCAGTTGTCATGAGTTTAAATCCTGGCTGTACAAACATCTACTCCAAATGTAAACCATTGCCAAACATTTTAATATACTTTCTACAGTGTTTAGCATAGAGAGCGTAGTGTGGTTTTCATGCTATTATATTTTTTTCACAAGTTTCTAACCATGATATATATATATATATATATATATATATATATATATATATATATATATATATATATATATATGTGTGTGTGTGTGTGTGTGTGTGTGTGTGTGTGTGTGTGTGTGTGTGTGTTTCTATTCATGCTATGTTGCTGTGTTGCTAACCATACTATGTGTCTCTCCATGATATTTTTGAGGGTTAGTCGACAGGTCATCCTTATTGCACATAGAACCATTCAATTCATAAGTTTTCGGATCCCTCCTCAATAAATAACGCATGGTGTGGGGGGATCACGACACCAGTTCTGTGTTGGTTTTAAATGGTTTATTAATCTTCTTTGGCTTTATGAATAGTACATTATTTTTGGCCACACATATTTAACTTGCTGTTCTCGCAGCCTAACCATGATTGTAGATTCACAGTCATCACTTATTTCTCGCTAACGGCTTCCTTCTCGTAGAGCATTCAGTATATCAGTCTGGTCTATAGCTCGTCCGCCCTCCACAGTAGCCACACCTGCAAGCCTGTCAGCCGACTCATTTTCTTGTACACCCGCATCCCCTGGCGAGAAAATGAAACTAATCTGTGCCAGTCGTGAACACCCCAGAGACACTAAACCCTATCTTCGGATACAACCCATCTCTATCTTGCTAAGAATGCTCATTGAGTTACTAAGGACACATGCCGGAGTGATGGTTTGTGTTTCGAGTCATGTTATTGCCTTACTTACTGCCATGACGTCCATAGTCAGACTAATTGTGGTCAGAGACAAAGCAACTGAATCTTAATTCAAAATTCTACCTCGACTCTGAACCGTAAAAACCCACGAACTTTTCACGCGTCGAACGACCGACCCATTTGTGTATATGACAGCATCACCCTCTATAGAATTCTCAAAGATTAAAACCTATACTTCCACCTCCACAGCAGCAGGATTTTCTTGTCTACATTTTCTGTCTATGTAGATGCCCACTGAAAAGGACGTGCAGAACTATGTTGGCACTTGTACCCACTCCTCACCAGGTTCTGAGTGAACACATCTGTTGAAGAATGTCCTCTGCTAGACCCATCCACGACTTTTCCCTGTTTAACCTGCTGCCCTTTACCAATTTTATGTTACTGTGCAGTGGACGTTGTGTGTTTGCGTTGACTATGAGGTAGGCACGTGCTTGACAAATTTGTATGTTGTCCCCGAAGGTTGGAAAATCAAGAAGGTAGCGCATCGCCCTGCATACGGTATCTTTTGTACACCCAAGTATAATACGCATAGCTTCGTTCTGTATCCTCTCCATCCTTTCCATCTGCATATGACTGAGAGTTAGGATCGCCATTGCATACTCAAAAATAGAAAGGGCTAGGCCCTCATAGAGAAGACATAGATGGTGCTGCTCACAGTTTTCAGCCACCATCACCCTCATCGCAGTCACACCCCACTTCGCCTTTGTTATCACCTGGTCTATGTGCTCAGTATAAGCAAGGCATCGATTAAATCGTACCCCCATGTATTTTATTGCCTGCGTTCTTTCTACAATCTCTGAGTACAGATTTACAGTTGGTGTTGGAGTGTTGATAATATGGTTATTCAAAGAGAATCATATCACTGCTGCGTCGTTTGGTTGACAATACACGCTGAAAGATAAACTCAAGGATGATTTCGCTCAGATGCACGAACTCCGTAGCACCGGCGAAAAGGCGAAAATTTTGAAAAGAAAGGAAACGCCTGGTTTACATCCTGGCACTAATAATTACACGCAAGAAATTAAACTATCCATCTTTTATGTGAAAAAAGCGATTACGAAAAGCACACCTGTCCGCTGCCATTTTTATGACTCTAACATATCCATGATATTTTGTTATCCATGATATGTTCCTCTCCATGGTTTATTTCATATATCCGTTATATCTATATTTATATCCATGATGTCTATGTTTCTATCCATTATATCTATGTTTCTATCCATGCTATAATATTATGTGGCACGAAAATGCATAGGTTTAGTAAATATCCATGATCATACCTTGTTTTACTGTGTAGCCATGGACATAAAAGGATTTATTATCTAGACATGAGCATGTGTATTTTTTTGTCAAGCCATGAGAATATTGAGTTTATTGTCTAGCCATGAGAATACTTTGTTTACTGTCTGCAATGAGGATATGTGAGTTGACTGTCTAGCTGTTACCACACGTGTATTTACTATCTAGCAATGCGACAACAGTAATAGTCAAAAAGTCGACATGAAAGCAACGAAAGTTTTTTTTTTTTTTTTTTGGCTTTAGGTTATTAAACACATGTCGTCATCATTAAGCAGGTCATTTGCAGAACTTCGATCTTAACACGGCCAGACGAAAGATACATTTTTCCAATTCCCCTGCTTCACCCGTTCTCATGCTCAAAGTGCCTATTATGACCTGTGTTTCCCTTTGTGCTGCGCAACTAATGCCTCTGTTTTCGGGAACTATGTCTTCTGTCAACTGCTTTTTCTAACCAATGGTGACGATTTATATGATCAAAGAATTCAGTTTCCGAGACAAGATGCTGGTTATGAGTCAGTTTATTTTCTTTGCTGTTAAAATCTTTTAGAATGTCGTATTTTTCTTTTTCTGGTTTATTCTAAGACATGTATTTAACTTTTAAATTCAAAAGTCACTTCCAATCCTATCTAATTTTGTTTTAAGATATACCGGCCCCGTTCAATCGTCGATACTCTCAATTGTTTATCATCATCATCATCATCAAGTGCCCTGCCAGCTGGCGTAGGCGTTCATGGCTCTCCACAGATCTCGGTCTTTGGTTTTCTGGATCAACTCTGCTGCTGATATTCTTCCGTGCCACCGTCTCAATCCATCTAGCATCATTTCTCTTGGCCTGCCTCTGCCTCTCTTCCCCTCGATCTTTCCAGTTGTCACGATGTTCTCCAATGCGTCTCTTCTCATTACATGACCAAAGAAAGCTGTTTGTCTCTTTCTTACTGTTGTATATAGTGTTCTAGTTTCATTAGAATGAATTAACCAATCACCGAGTTTCTGGCTGTACTGACCTTTAGACAGTTGACCCCTTTAACACAACATCCGTTCCATTCCAGCCATGGATAGCCGTCTAAAGCTTGGACACAGATGAGTTGATATTTAGATATTCATGTAGTGTTGATCGTGTATTAGTTTAATCGATTTTTGTTTGTTTGTTCTGTGCTGACGAAGGCTTTGGCCGCAACGTTCATTGTTTTTTGTAGTTGTCTTTGGTAAAGCTCTCAACCTACTTCTCGTTTTTCAGTGATTCATTCTAGTTTCATTAGCATGTTTCAGGCAGTCGTCGTTAGTTACTCTGGCAGTCCAAGAAATTCTCAACATTCGTCTCAGGAACAACATCACTATTGCTTCTAATTTCTTCTTAATTTGTTCATTTACATTCCAAGATTCACTGCCATACAGCAAAACTGGTTCTACATAGCATTTCAGCACTCTCTTTCTTACACTCAGTGATAGTGACCTATTGCACAAGATACACTTCATTTTCTGAAATGCGGCCTTTGCCTGCCCTATTCTGCTCTTGATCTCTGTTGTACATCTTCCATCTGATGTTATAAATGTCCCTAGGTATCTAAACTTATCCACTTGATTAAGAATTTTTCCTTCTATTTCTATGTCACATTTTTTGTCACCATTTTCTTTGATATCACCATTGTTACTGTTTTCTTGATATTCAAGGAGAGTCCTTTCCTTGCACTCTCTGTTACTACAGTGTCCAACAATTGTTGTAGGTCTGTTGATTTATCTGCCACCAATACTGTGTCATCTGCATAGCGTATATTATTTATATTATAATCTCCAACTAGTATTCCTGACATCTCTGTGATCTCTCTCATTATTACTTCACTATATAGGGAGAAGAGATCTGGTGACAAGACACAGCCCTGTCGTACTCCTAGCTTTATGTGTTCGTAACTACTTTCTTTATTTCCAATTTTAATTGCTGCTACTTGGTTCCAGTAAATATTCTTTATTATTCTTAAATCTTTCCCATCAATGTTGATATCTTCCAACATTTTAATCAGTTCATCATGTTTTGCTTTATCAAATACCTTAGTATAATCTATGAAGCATAAATATACGTCTTTCCGTTTCTCTATTGACCTTTCTATTAGTGTCCGTAATGTATATATTGCATTGTTTGTGCCCTTTCCCTCCACAAATCCATACTGTTCTTCACTAATTTCCATTTTTATTTTCTTTCTGGTTCTTCTCATTATGATTCTGAGCAGAAGTTTAGTGATATGGTTTATGAGGTTAATTGTGCGAAAATCTTCACATTCAATTGCTCCTGGTCTTTTTGGTATAGCTATAAATACAGATTTCAGCATATCACTGGGTAGATATCCACTGCTGTAAATATCATTTAACATTTTGGTTAATATATCTACTCCAAATTCTCCCAATACTTCTAATTCTTCTATTGTGATTTCATCTGGTCCAGCTGTTTTTCCTTTCTTCATATATTTCATAGCGTCAGCGACTTCTTCTTTTAGAATAGGTGGACCTTCTAAGTTACTTTCTTCTGTTAATTCTTCCCTTTCCCCATCATATAATTCTTTTATATACTCATTCCACCTCTTCGTTATATCATCTTCCTCCAATAATATCTTTCCTGTTTTTGATTTCAAACACCTTGTATTTATTCTTATTTTTCTTCCCGTGAGCTCATTGATTTGTCTGTGCATATATTTTGTATCTTTAATGGCATTTAATTCAATTTTTTTTGCACTGCTCATTTAACCAACTTTCTTTTGCCTTCCCACATTTATCTTTTATTTCTTTACTTATATCTTAGCGTATTCTTGTTTGTCATTTTTACTCTGTTTTCTTTTGTCCATCAGCATTAAGATTTCTTCATTCATCCATTATTTTCTTAGCTATTTGACTTCTCTTCGGTAATATTTCTTTGCTAGTTTGGTGAATGGAGTCCCTTAACATTTCCCATTGTTCATTTATACTTTGTATTTTAGCTATTGCATTGTACCTATTTTTCACAGTCACTATGTATTGTTCTTGAATTTCTTTATCTACTTTCAGAACCTCTTTATTAAGTCTCATGTTCCTAACCATTTGTTTTCCTCTCTTTAATCTTACTTTTATTTGTCCACATAGTGGTACATGATCACTATTACAGTCGGCGCCAGGCATTGTTTTTACATTAATTAGAGCATTTCTAAATCTTTTATTAATTAGTATGTAGTCAATTTGGTTGCGTATTTTCTGATCAGGGCTTTTCCATGTGTATAGACGTCTTTTATGGTGTTTTAACCACGTGTTTCCAATTATCATATCATTAATATTTGCCCATTCTATTAGCTTTTCCCCTCTGTCATTTCTTGTACTTAAACCATAATTCCCCACTACATCCTCCATTTTCCCCTTTCCTACTTTTGCATTAAAATCTCCAAGTATTATTTTTATTTCCTGTGATCCAATTTGAGCCATCGCCATTTCTATTTCCTCGTAAAAGTGTTGTACTTCTTCATCACTACTGCTTGTTGTTTGTGCATATACTTGTATAATATTTATATCTATTGGTTTGCCTTTGATTTTGACCAAAATAACTCTATCTGAAATACACCAGTATCCATTAAGTGACTTGGCTGTTTCTTCGTCAAGTATTATTCCTACACCTTTTTCATGTGTATCCCCTCCAGAATAAATTATTGTGTGGTTGTCAGCTATAATTTTGCCCGATCCCTTCCATCTCATCTCACTAACGCCTAGTATATTCATTTTCATGCTATCCACCTCTCTTAGAACATTGGTCAACTTTCCTAGCTCATTTAATGTCCTAACATTCCATGTTCCTACTCTAAATTTATTTATTTTATTTATGATTTTGCCATCAGTAGCTGGATGACGGTCTGGTGTCACCTGTGGCTCATGACTGTCCCTACCGGACGAGGATGTTCTAAGACAGCCATTAATTGTTTATATTTAGGGATATAATTGTGTTCCTTTCTCTGCACGCCTAGATAGGGCTGAGTGTTTTTGCTTCCGGATTCTGATTAGTTGTCTTTGTGTTCTTTTCATCCTTGTCATGGTTTCACATGTCTGGTCGAGTCACACACTTGTAAGGCCTGGAGTAGTTCGCTTCCCATCCCATGATGTTTTCTTTCAGGGAGTGGTCTAACAGTCGTCTCCCTCTTGAGACTCCATCTGTTTCTCCTGTGTCTCGGTCTGTCTTTGACTCTACGTGGTCTGTCGCTTCGTGCATATCTTGTGAGGTGGACAACTTTAACTCTCCATCTTGGTGGAGTGTAGTCTCTTCTCCTGGTCACCATACGTTCTTCGTCGCTTTCGTTTTCACTTTCTTTTTCCTCTTCTGTTGCTTCCTCTTCGGTCTGGGACTTGCTCTTGATATCGTCTGTTTGTGATGTTTCATTCTTCGTCGTCTATTCCTTGAGCCGTTCTAGCTGTTCTGTCTCTTATTACATCTTCGTCAGAGTCTCCCCGGACTCGGCCTTTATTGCAGCCATTCGAGCCACATCCTGCTCAGTCCGTTGCTGCAAAAGCTTCCATTTGTCCAGGATGCACTGAATGGCTGTTATCTGTGTTTCTTGAATGTCACAAAATGCGCCTGGAGAATGCGACCAGGAGATGCGGAATTGAACAGACACACAAGATCTCACGGCCTACGACAAAGTTCACGATTTATAGCACCGTTTGTGGTCAAAGGGAGATAATCCAAGTAATTTTACCCCTAAGGAAGTGTAGGATTACGGCCAATGGATTCTGGATGATGACACCGGAAGTAGTGTCTTAACTGCGCAATCGCAATAACCGGACGAGAACTGATGGTTGTTCTGGCCGGCTGGCTAGAGAACTTCTGTGTGGCTGCAGTTTGTCAGAAGGAAGAAATGGTTCCCAATGTCAACATGTCGTTTAAAGACTTTTGACAGTATGTCCCTAAGTTGGACTGAAGTTCCATGCTTCTAACTGCATGCCAAACGAAAAGATTCTACCTTCCGGAGAGGAGTGATGGATAGTCAGTAAAACCATCATTCTGGGCCAGCATCAGCAGTCTGGACAAACCAGTCATCGTGAGGTGATCATACTGCCCACTACCCAGTCAGTCGTCTATACCCTCAGAGTAGGTCCAAGGTGACTAAACAACCAGTTTAAGATAGAAACAACGTCTGGGCAAGTATACTGTTCGTGTGATTGTCCGGATGTGCCACTTATGACCTATTCGACCACCACTCAACTATCGATGATATAAATCCACATTTATTTCAAACGGATTATGGTTCTGATCATAAATATAGCCAAAGACTTTAGGCCTTGTGACTTTAACCAGGGACAATGTTTTAAGGGAAATTTAGCACTGAACATTGTGCTTTGATAAACTGTAATTCATAAACTGTGCTACTAAAATTGTGCACCTATGAGTGAGGTATCTACCTGATGGGATGTGAATGGAAATTCAGTGTTTCATTTGGACACACGCTCAGATTCCCAGTGTCATTATCCTAACGGGCTACAATTCGGAGGAGGTGCTGTCTGGTCAAAGACTGAGGTCCTACACTTAGAAGATAAGTGACATTACCGTCTTATGTGGAACTCTGACATTAGCGTTGTACCATGATTACCTTCTTCATGTGGCTGCCTCAGCTGACTGTCGTGTAGCAATTGGCACACCAGACAGATCTGCACTACATCCACATTATCTTCACTTTCCTTTGTACAATACACTTTTATCGTTGAGTTTGTTGATACCGGAGTTGCATCATTTGTTCAGGACGATGTTTGAAAGGGTAACATTCCTTGGTTGGCTGTGAGAGAGATAGGTATCTGAAGACTGGTGGGGTCGCAGACTGAAAGTGTCCCAGTCCAAGATCTGAAGTCATCCCGAGATTTATACATATACATATATAAACAAATATAGAGATATATGTATGAATAGGTATTCATAAATAAATGCGATAGCCTGTTCCCTTCACCCCAGGGAAGCTATATGACATTTAACATGGTCGACTTTTTCCTACATGCTGGTCACTTAGATCTCAGGTTCTTCAGTTGGCCTTACAATTGCGTTTTGTCCCATTTCATAAGGCAGGTTGTCGCCTTGTACTGCCCCCTAGCCTCTTTATAGGGCAGATTTGCTTTGACACAATTTCCATTGCTTCATTGCTGTCTTTGTGGCAGGGGATGCCGAGGTATCTAGCACCGAGGTTGCCGAGGCAGTTGGTGCATTTTCTGTTGGCGTTCGGCCTCCTGAAGTCCGTGCCGATCTTGGCATGAGGGAACTTGTTGTTTGGGTGTGGTCGAGAGCAGTTTCTGTAGACCTCCAATTCACTTTTACAATTGTCACGGGTGTGCCAAATCTTCTGGCACCTGAAGCACTGCAGCACACTAAGAATGTAGTGCCCCGGAGCTTGATGTCTCTTGTCCCATCTGATTGTTTGAGGTATCATCCTGTCATCTGTTGTTATTATAAAGAGAGTGAAGGGGGTGTTGTTCTTTGCGATGATCATATCAGCACCGGTGATCTTTAGTGCCGAGTTTTCTCTCGACAGCATCACCCTCTTGATGTTTTCGTTTGTGAGATGGGTCTTGATCCTCTTGATGATCCATCGTTTGATTATGTGGTGCCTTGTGGCTTCCATTGTGATGCTGTTGTGAAGTTTAATGTCGGCTTTCTCTTGCAATGAAATTATTTGCAATTGTGCGGCGGTCTTTATTGTTGATGAAGACCACCATTTCACGCGGTGTCTTGCTTAGCTGAGCGATGTTGTGTCTTCCCAGTTCGTTCTCAAACAGACTAAGTATCTTGTCTGTTGGTAGCGTCGACAGTTTAGCCTTCCCAATGCTGGTTTGCCTCAACAGGATTTTGCTGGCGAAGTCCTCGGTTGTGTTGTCCTCCTCTGCGGAGACCCTTGGTGAGCTGCTTGGCTGCTTCTCATTGGTGGGGTTGTGAGCTTCTCCACTGTTGCTGGCCTCAGCTGTGGTCTCTGGCATCGGTTGTTTGTCGGGAACAGCTTCGGCTGGTGTAGAAGTGGGACTGCTGTGTGTCGCCACAGGATCAGCTGCACTACCAGTTGTCCTCGCGTTCTTTGCCTTCTTCTTCCCGGCTGTACACATCTCGTGTCTTTCCGTGGCTTTTTTAGTGCGGGCCATGCTCTGCACTGTTAGTTTGTGATCTTCTTCTCTATAGAGCGTCTAGTTGGAACAAATTACACACACAAAAAAGCCAGATTACTACCACCGTAAAGTGTATGACATTAAGTCACTAATACATCCTGATAATCAAACCTGGTCAAAGCAAACAAACAACCGCTGGTTTTCCAACGAGTTAATATGACCTCCATGTTTGAGGAATTTGTCTAGATTGAATATCTAAATATAATTTTCAATTAATGTCATGAGTGACGGTCATCTACATCATTCAGTAATGATGCATCTCTATATGTCTAAAGTAGCATTTATATGACTTACATGTTCAGGCAGCGCTCAACATCTGTTCAGATTTCTGCTAAGTAATTTATCAAGGCATTGTCATGTTGTTGTCTCAGCACTACAGATCTCAACGTATGGAGTCAGCCAGATTACTGATGTCGTCACTGCTTTGTTTGGGGCTCAACTATCTACCTGCGAGAGTTATTTTTCCGTTGTGTAGTGACTTTAACTATGCAGTATATACTATTTGTTATATATTGTATGAAATTGGTATCCATGTATCTACTGTGTTCGCCAGGAATGAGGCGCTGGAACCTCTTGCCCCGAGTAGATTGGGCCCGTTAGCTATTACAGCGGCCAATATAGGAGATGGAAAACTCCGAGTATAAACCCCCAAGTTAAGGTGGACCAACGTGCCGAGGACTGAATGGCCACGGGTGAGCTGGTCGTGACCGTGGAACGTCTGGTATGCGGGCGGGGCGGCGCCAGGCATATGGGCTCCTGAGGGACATCCCCTGCCCCTTCCCTAGCAAGCAGGCTCTACTAGGGTGACCGATTATATCCTGCCGTCATATCTAACCAACTATGAATAATACAAAGAATTATCGCCGAAGCAACGGAGTACGTGCTTTGTGCTCGATACCTTTGACAACAGCCAGCGGGGAGAGAATGAAGCGGAGGAGAAGAGGTAGGGGAGAGGGGGGAAGGAAAAAGAAGGAAAAAGGGATCGTTTGGGACTCAAAAATGTACGGGTTGGGTATTTGAATTGTCGTAGTGCAAAGCAACGATGACCAATACTGGAGAAACTGGTCTGCGATTTTGATGTCCTGATGTTACAGGAACTGAATACGAACTCTTTTAAGTGCCCTGGCTATACATGTTACATCAACCCAACTGGACCGGGATGACATTGGCAGGCTCTGGTAGTCAAGGATGGTTTACAGCATTCAATACTGGATATGAGTGAGTGGGGTCAGGAGAGTAAAGAGGTGCAGGGAATGCGGATACAAATCGGCCGATACAGCTGAAATCTTATAAATATATATGTGAGTGGGGAATCTTGCATAAGCAGAGAGAGTTGGGACTGGTTGAAAGGTTTAGTGGACACCCCAGGTTCCAGGTATCTGATATGTGGTGATTTCAACGCCCGCTCCAAGGAATGGGACAGGTCGGGAGAGAACAGACAGGGTACTGCTCTTGATGAGGCCTTGCTTGAGACGAATGTTGTCTGTCTAAATGACGGGACACCCACTAGGCTAGAAATGAGACCGGGGGACCCTGACATGGCCATCGACCTGGCGTTTGTATCCCAAGCAGATATAAAATGGAGCGTCCTTGGAGACTATGGAAGTGACCACCTCCCATGTTATGTGCTGATACCTAAGTCCAACACAGTTAAGACTATAAGAGCTCGCAGTGCATTCATTTATGATCGCGACCACTCTTCGCTCTTGGGGCGTCTTAGATCACAGGGAAGATCAAAACCAACAAGAAGAATCTTTACCCAACCACCATGGTTGACACCAGAGGTCGAGAATTCATGGAGAGAAAAGAGGGCAGCCATAAGGAATTGGCAGAGGGTGCGGAGAGCAACTAATTCAGTTGACACAGAATTGGAAGAGGCTGACAGGTATAAAAAAAGTAAAGGTGCAGGATTTTAAACTCCAGGCAGCTGAGACAAAGAGGATTAAGTGGGAACAGTTTATCAATGAAGTCGGTGGGGATGTGACATTTGGAAAATTCTGGAGGCTGCACCGGCAGATGAAGAGACAGGTGATGCCTGGTACACATGGCACCGTTTATGATGATAACAACCGACCTATGACAACTGACAAGGACAAAGGGGAGGCTCTTCTTGCGTGATTTTTAAAACAGACGGATCAGCAAAATAGGGCTATTAGAGATAACGTCAGAGAAGCCTTGTCACGTGTCACTAGGAAGGAGGACTGTGAGATTAAAGTGGAGGATATTAGACGGGTACTGAAACGGGCTAAAAACACAGCGCCAGGTCCGGATGGGGTGAGGTACTCACATATGAGAAACATTAATGATGGGGACTTGGAGGAGATGGCTCTTTGTTTCAACTTAAGCATCAATACGGCGGAAATACCCCACGATTGGCTGCATAGCTACCTAGTCCCCCTCCCAAAGCCAGGTAAGTATCACTCCAGACTTAATGGATACCGAATCATAAACCTGCAAAACACGTATGGCAAAGTCCTCGAAAAAATAGTAGCACGCAGGCTCCAGCAATATTTGGAAAGTCGGAATCTGCTTCCCCATGTACTCGGGAGCTACCGGCCGGGAAAGGACACCTGGGCCAATGCTGCAAATTTTGAATTCGATGTCTATGACGGCTTCCAGGATAACAAGGAGACAGTGGCGGTAGCTCTTGACCTGGAGGATGCGTATAACAGGGTTAGGTATGATCGGTTAATACACACACTGTTGGACATGGAGGTCTGCCCTTGCCTTGTTAGATGGGTTGCGGCAGTCCTTTATGAGCGTAAGGTTGCATTGCGCTTGGGCTCCTGGACTGACTTCTGACCCTGTACTATAACACCTGGGTTGCCGCAGGGATCTACCTTGTCCCCAGTGCTCTTTAATATCTACACCAGCAAAATCGCAGCTATTGAGACACCAGGTGTGGGTAGAATCTTGACATTTGCAGATGATGTGCTGGTGTACAGACAGGGCAGAGACAGGGCCAGTTTGGCGAAAGACTTACAGGTGACGGTAAACAGGGTGGCGGAGTGGTGCAGGGACGCAGGGGCCATTATAAACCCAGACAAGGCATCGGTTGTGTGGTACTCCTTGGATAACCGGATCGTCAATGCAGACGTCCCAGATATTATGTTGAATGGATGTCCTCTTAGTCGAGAGAGTAAACTGAAGTACCTGGGTATCACCTTTTACAGGTGTTTGTCTTTTAAGGATCATGTGGAGGCTTTGGTGGTGAAGGCTGGTAGGGGACTTAATGCATTGAGGGCTATGGCAGCAACCGGGGTAGATCAGAGGATGCTGTACAGGCTCTTTCAACAGTTAATAATTTGTGTCATTGAGTATGGTTTGGGGCTGCTGACAGTATCAAAGAGCCAGCTTCAAAGGTTGGAGCGCATACCAGAATTCTGCCATACGGTTAATCCTGGGATGCACAAAGGGCACACCAATTATATGCATGAGGCATATTCTGGCGCTACCAACAATGACGGATAGGCATAGGGTCCTTCAGCCCAAATGGTACCTGAGAGTTGCCGCAGACAGGGATCACCCGCTGCATGCAGCAATGGATATGGTTAAGGGTCATAGACTAAGACGAGGCAGGTCCTGAATGGCACAGGCGGAACTTTCTATACGCCAGGTGTGTGATCTAGAGACCATCAATCGTGAAAGAGAGTGGGTTGAAGTTCCGGAAGACATGACGGGCTGGCACAATGTAATAATAACACTGGGTCGTGAGTGCAGAGAATGGGCAGCGGGCCGCACTGAGTTTGAAGTGCAACAGCTAATCCAGAGCAACATACATGAAGGTGATATAGTCATCTACACCGATGGGTCAGTGGTGAGAAACAGACGTAGTAGTTGGGGCTTTATTGCAAAGGCTAATGGGCGAGTCTTGAAAAAGGAGAGTCTCGCATATGAGACTACGACCTCCAGCATGAGAATGTAGGTGGAGGCAGTAACAGCGGCATTCCGGTGGTTAGAGGAGACTACTGCAACACACGTTGTATTCATTACGGATTCAAGGAGTATGCTTAGTAAGGTGGAGAAAGGAACGTTTCGTGTGGAATGGCTCTCGTCGCTTCAGAGGTCACAGGTTGTGAGAATTGTATGGATATTTTGCCCTGGCCATGCGGGTATACGAGGGAATGAACAGGCTGATAGGCTAGCAGGGAGGGCACCTCTTGGTGGTATTTTGCCTATTTTGCCTGGAAAAGGGGGAGGTGGTCGTGCGCTTGTGGGACCAGGTGGAGAAGGCGGAGGAATAGATTGAGAACCCATATGTGGAAAGAATGAGATTGCGGGGGATCGACAGGGGTTCTGGAAGATTCTCAAAACTTAGAGGGAAGACCAGGCGATTTTTTAATCAGATAGCGGTGGGAACGATTAGTAGTATGACTCTTCGCTGGCTGTTAAACGAGGGGACGGAGCACGTATGGGAAT
Source organism: Cepaea hortensis (assembly GCA_963921405.1). Taxonomy (NCBI): domain Eukaryota; kingdom Metazoa; phylum Mollusca; class Gastropoda; order Stylommatophora; family Helicidae; genus Cepaea; species Cepaea hortensis. The sequence goes on along the minus strand of OY992881.1, from coordinate 96,158,811 downwards.
GTCCTAAGTGCAGTGATGTCGGTTCTTAACTCAACTCAACTCAACTCAACTCAACTCAAAAGCCAGTATTTTCTTCTTTGGTTATTGCGAAATGGCCACTTACCCATATTCGTATGTTGGTACTTATGCATGTCCTCAAAATGGTTACTTACATTTATTTATAGACATTGTGCCGCAGACTAAGAATACTGAGCAAATATATAAACTGCATGCTAATAAGAAATGGTTTGCACTGATTGGCATCATTGCGTTTGTATAGTGGTTAAGATGTTGCACTGACAATTTCATAAACATAATCAGTCGTCGTTCACTACGGGAGGAAACACCTGGCCACCTGTTTCTCCTTGCACTCAGGCCTACAAAATTGTGATTGTCCTATCACTGTGCATGCCCACTAAATGTTCCTGCTTCGGGCTTGTATTATTGGGGGGGGGGGGGGGGACATCACAGGACTATGTGAAAACTCCCTCGGCAAATAGAATGAAGATGTTAATTTAACAACAGGAAACAAATAATATCAATGCATAGTCAGCTCTAGGTGAAGTACATTGCAGATGATTATATAAAAAACCTAACTTAAAATCTATTTAGCTAAAAGAACAACTGAGAGAACCGAACAGCCCAAAGTGCGACATATCTAGGCAAACCTTCTGCTCTAGGGAAACAACAGAGGAAGATAAACGCTATGGACCACTGCGTGAGCTTAAAATGACAGTTAAATTCAAAGGAGAGACAACATTGCAGTTACAGACAGATTTCAAGAGAAGGAAAGAAAAAAAACGGAACAAACGTAATCACTAGTGGTGTTCAGTATCCAACAATTTAGAAAGCGAAGATAGGTTTACACATTACAATATGGCACTTACTATATCTGCTGATGCCGACGTGTGAGGTTCAACCCCTACATCTATCAGTTGGGCTAACATTTTGACTAAATGGGAAAGCTAATCCAAGCGCACATTTCATTCCAGTACTACAAGAAGTAGTGTGTATAGACAACGATTTAGTTCAAAGCGAGCGAGCGCAATAAAAATAAATGCAGACACATTCCAAGTGTACTAATATTTGCATTTTTTGTTGTAGTTTTGTATGTAAATATTGAGTGTTTGTTGAGTCTGCACCATTAAGTGGGGTACTGGCGCACTATAAAGCAGTCGTCTTCAGGATCCTTTGGGATTATATGTAAATGGTGGAAGAATAGACCAATCATCTTAGCCTAAAGAGAATGGTGTGGAAGGGCGTGATCAGTGTTTCTGACCGACACGCAGTACTTATAGGAAAGGCCACCGGACATATAATTATACTACAACAGGTTATATTAGTACTGACACTCTTCGCTGGCTGTTGAAGATACGGATTGAGCATGTATGGAAATGTCCCCAGTGCTGTGTTGACGGCTCCTGATTCACTCACCTCAACAGATTGAGTGTTCGGGAGAAGATGTTAGGATTATATTGAATAGCTAAAATCTGCATTTGTTATAGATAAAGTTTCAGTAATGTTTAACAAAGTACAATGTTCCTTCAGTAATGCTTTACAATGTGTAATGGTATTTCAGTAGTGTTTAACAAAGTATAATTTTATATTTATTTCGTTTTCTTCTTCGGGAACATGTAATAATGATAAAATAAAGCGTCATACACTTGGTCGAAATGGACAATAAACGTGACAACAGTAGTAATCTACATGCGCCTTACATGTTTGAAATAAGCCGTGAGACGATAGAGATATTTATGTGGGTTGCCTATTGCGGTGTATGTCAAGTAATCTGTGTTTTTGGCATCGTAACCAACACCTTCAGCATCATGTGCTTCTTCAAGCAAGGTTTCAAAGAGCCCATCAATGTCAGTCTTTTAGGTAAGAAATGAGAAGATAATTTATAT
>OY992881.1:96039428-96151928 GCA_963921405.1 Cepaea hortensis | reverse complement strand
TTTTCCATAATTTCAATGGCAAACATAAAGTCTAAATGCCACTCTTTATTGACAGTGTTAGTATTAAAGTCACATGCAATGGCCTTCATCTCTAGAAACATCACTATTTCTTCTCTGAGTTTCCACACTCGCCTCAACACCTTGCCGAGACTCAGCCATCGAAAATTGGTGTGGTTCAGGACATCGGAATGTTCAGTTTCCAAATCGTCAAGTAATGACTTGAACTGTCTGTGATTAAGTCCTCTTGATCTGATGAGGTTGATGATACTGACAACTGGGTCAATAACATGCTTGATATTCAAAACAGTTTTACACAGACTTTCTTGATGAATCACACAGTGAAGTGGTAATAATATGCGGTCTGGATATTCTGCTTTAATCTTATCACTTATCAACTTTACCAGACCTACATTTTGTCCAGTCAAAGCACGAGCTCCGTCAGTTGTAACACTTGCCATCTTGTTCCAAACCAACCCAGTTCTTTCAATACAGTTAGTAACAGCATTGAATATATCATGGTCTGTGGTTGTGTCTTTGACTGACTCAACACTCAGTAACTCTTCAGTGAGTTTGAAAGAAGTGTTTATTCCACGTATAAATATCAATAATTGGGCAGTATCATGTACATCGGCACTCTCATCCAATGCAAGAGAGTACCACAAAAATTGTTTACTTGCATCTTGAAGTTTACGCATCAAGTTGTCACTGATCTTGTCAACACGTCTGACCACAGTTCTCCTTGATACAGTAATGTCAAATCTGTTTCTTTTTTGTTCTGGACACATAATGTTTGATGCATCTAGCAAACATTCCTTGATGAACTCGCCATCAGAAAATGGCTTATTCTGTTTTACAATTCTGTGTGACAGCACAAGACTAGCTTCAGTTACAGTATCTTGAATTGAAGACTGTTTAGTGAAAACAGTTTTCTGTTTCTCCAAATTTTTCACCAACTCAAGGCATTTCCTTTCCTTCACTTCGGTAGTTAAATTGTATCCGAAATTGGAATGTTTTGTTTGATAATGTCTTTTTAAATTGTACTCATTGAAGACAGCCACTGACTCACGACACAACAAGCAAACTGATTTGCTACCAACTTTTATAAAACAGTACTTAGTTGTCCATTCATCATTAAAAACACGGCATTCATCTTCAATCTTACGTTTGTTATTGACACTCATCATAACGGTACATGAAATTCTGTAAAATTCAACAAAATAACTTAAAAACGAATTAAAAGTTGTTATTTCTAAATGCCCTCGCGGGCCGCATAAAATCACTTGGCGGGCCGCATGCGGCCCGCGGGCCGTAGTTTGCCCACCCCTGATCTAGAGAAATACACGTTAGATTTATTTATTATTATTACATTGTATGCATGTTTGCGTGTTATTAAATATTCAAGGATTTCAATGTTTCTGTTCTACAGATTAAAGAACTAGTTACTTCAACTCGAATGGCAGTTATTATCGTCATTGTCTACGCTGTCAACCTGTTTAGTCTGTTTCCTATTTTCTATGTTAATAAACTGGGCATGAAATACTCCATTGCAAGAAACAAGACTCTAATTGGGCTTATATCATTGGACACTCGGCAACATGTGGAGTATATATCTTTCATCGTCAACAATTTTATTGTTCCGTTGCTTGCATTTATTATTATTCTTGCTTGTACTCTACTACTGACTTTCAAGCTGAAGAAAACAAGCAAATGGAGGAAGAGTGTAACAACATCTTTAGTTAACACGATAGGAAATCGTCATCAGAAAGTTTCCAAGATGGTTGTGACAATTTCGTCTGTGTTTATTGTTAGTTTTATTCCCAATTGCATCTGTTTATTAGCAATCGCCATTGAACCTGCGCTGCATGTTAACGGCAAATACTTTAGTGTATCAATAATAGTGGGTGGATTTGGTTTCATTCTAGAGTCCTTAAACTCATCTGTAAATATTTTTATTTATTATAACATGAGCAGTAAGTACAGAGCCATGTTCCTTAGAATTTTCAGCAGGAGGTGAGTTTAGGGATCCTTTCGCGTGGGCACTTTCTTGAACTGAGCTTGGTAGCAGCTAACAGAAGTTTGGTAAGGTCATAAGCTCTAGTAGCTACGTTGGACAATATACCAGGGGGCTTCAAATGAAAACCTTAAAAGTGTGATAGAAATTACAGTAACCATGCCATTGCCTTGTAATATGAAGCAACATTTGTAAATGTGCGGGAGTGTAGATTTAAGTGTTGTTCCAGCGAGGAGGGAAGTTTGAGGGAACGAACCCGATACGTGTTACAAACAGGATCAACATCATTCCCAATAGCATTTTGTTAGAGTAATTATCATCATCTGTTTAAGTCCCCGCTAATCACTAGTATCATGAAGGCTAATAGGCTGCAATGGCTGGGGCATATAGAAAGAATGGAAGATAATAAGGAAACAAAACTCGCTTACACTCAGGAAATAAATGACCGTAGACCCCGAGGTAGACCAAGGAGACGGTGGAGAGTTAATATACATACAGATCTACAAGCACTTGGAATCAACGAATGACAAGAGAAGGTCCACCAGAGAAACGACTGGAGACGGCTTGTATCTGCAGCAAAGAACCTCAATGGCTCGGAATGCCAAAGAAGAAGGGGAAGAAGAAGAAGAATTATCATCATCATAAAGATGGTCCTTTGCAGAACGCCTGTTCCATCACACACAGAACGCCTAAAGATGCCCCATCCTTTATCAGTTCGCATTCCTCATACACTGTAATGATCACAGTTTCTTTAGTTGCTTGTGATTTCTGCGTGCTGGATAAAACCTGTGTCTTCTTCCGGGAACAATGCCATCCATCACTGTTCATTCGAAACCACTGTGACGTGTAACATAAGCAGTGTATTTCAGTTTCCGAGTGTTTGTTTTCCTCGGTCCGCGGTATTCTAATAATTTTTCAGTGAAATTTAATTTCAAAAGCCTGTTTTCTTCATTAGTGACTGTGAAATTGTTCATCACTCACATAATTACGTTATTTCTGAAAAGCTGCGTGTCCTCAAATATGTCATTGTAATCTGCTGGTGTTGTGTCACGTCCTCTTAATCATGAGTTATTGTCACTAGTCTAAATTAATGCATTACACTAATGATATTATTACACATACATTTTACAAAACTACAGCAGTAATTGCTAGAAACTAAAAGAACGATTACCAAATGACGGTCGAGTACACAACACAAGCTAAACACAAAGACTCAACAAAGTTGCAAATTACTTTATTACTGTATCAATTCGTCTCTGGTGAGAATTTTCTTCAGTATGCAACATGTAATAGTTAATGTAATAAAATACAATTGTACAACTCCAATAACAGTGTTATCAAATGGAAGGGCAGTAAATGGCGGGAAGTGGTTGTAGCGCATTGGCTGGCATGCTAGCCGGATGGTCGTGTGTTTGAATAACCTTCGAGACGGGGGGAATTTTGGTCAGTAACCTGGACCACTAGGTTGACCCGGGCGTAAAATTGGTAACAGGAACTTTCCTGAAAGTAAAACTGACTGTTATTTACAACATCGAGTCATTGATAGGTTAACTAAAATATGGGGCTAGCACCTTGTACAAAGAGCGCTTAATGGCGTGGAAAGGTGTTTTTGTTTATTTTTAATGTGCATTGTTTGCAATATGCTATTGTCGTTAATAAACTAAAGAGAATTAGAACAGTAGCAAGAAAGCAAATAAGCATGAGAACAAGTAAGAAATAGCAAGCATTTAGAGTGCGTGCGAAAGAAAGGGCGAACGGGGAAATGGGGGAGTAAGAGTGAGAGGGCAGAGGGGGGAGAGGAAGCGAGAAGAAAGGATAGACAGTCAGAGCTGGCAGGTTTGCTGCAATGGGCATCAAGAAAACAATGTTTTCCTTCATTGCTCCAAGCAAGTTGCCAGAGACTTGGCTCTTTAAATACATACCACATAAAAAGCATTAAAAAATATAAACATCAAGTGGTTAAAAATACAAATGTTCATTGTGTAAGAAGACCCATGATAAGCAGACATATATTTCATAAACTGAACAAAGACTAACTGTAAGACGTATGAGCTGTTGGATTCTATCAAATACATTTTGTTTGCCGTTTGGTTTTGGAAATTATTTGATATTGTGAGCATATATTTAAAAATGTGTGACTTTGACAATGGAAATATAGTACAAGGTTAAAAATGAATCTATTATCCAAAACATTATATATTTATATATACCACATACGCAAATTCATTATGCACTAACATATGCTGCTTCGTAACTTATACCATGCGACCTGTAAACACGGTATAAGAAGATAATAGACATCACGATGCTTTAAAATATAGAATTAGTAATTTCATAGAACCTTTAGAAGTGAAAATCAAAGCAATAAACCTGCGTGCACAGAATAAATCAATCAGTACAGCTACTTCGTGCACTCTTTCGAAGATGATGGGGAGTGTGCCGTCACTTCACCACCAAGGAAATAACTATTTTGTCAGAAATCATAATACCTGATAGTTCTAAAGGCTGTATTGGTTTTTATTTATCAGTACTCGTGTGTGTAAATGAACCAAACAAAATACATTTAAGAAGGTCTCTAATGTCAATGAGGCAATCAAAAAGCATTATTTCATTAGAGGGCTATTCTACCTAATAAATAAAATACAGATATTTCGTCCGGTTAATAATTGTACTAATAGCAAAACAAATACACTTATTTCATCAGGATGTCAATAGTATCACTTATAACCCAAATACAGTTATTCCATGAGACTGCAAACAATGCTAAATGTTGTTTTATGAGGCTATCAATAACGCCAATATAAAACCATACAAATGATTTCACGATAATTTCAATAGTACCCATAAAAAACCAAGTACAACTATTTCGTTTAAGGCTGCCTATAGTGTTAATAAAACAAGTTAAGTTGAACTGAGTCAAGAACCGACATCATAGCACTCAGGACATACCCATAAGTGCTCCGTCCTAGTTTTCAACAGCCAGCGAAGTGCTCCAATACAAATGGTGCAGGTACAGCGTGGTTATGTGTCCGTCTGGCCTTTCCCCTGAGTCCTGAGTGCCTGCCAGATCCTCTGGTCACACCTTGAAGTATCATTCTATTCCGACCGCTATGATCTATCTGTTCTTCCGCTCTACTCACGATCCCAAATGGCCCCGATCATGATTATCTTATCATGCAATAATACCCCACCCATTAGTGCAGATCCCGCCAATCTGTCCGCCTGCCCGTGCTCGTCTCCCACTATACCAGCATGTCCTGGGGGGAAAGTCCCGCAGATACTCTCTACTGTTGATTGTTGAATTGAAGCCTACCATTCTGTTCGAAACATGCCTGTCTTCACATTTATCATCAAACATTGAAACAAATAACATACAAATATTGCAACAGGATGTCATTTAAAACTGAATAAACAATCTACTTGATCAGATTTGTAAAGGCTTTGGAATAAACAAAATAATGACTTTTCATCTGGCTTTCAGTAATGCCAATGGAATAAAACAGAAATTACTGCAATACAAGTTAGAAAATTAACCTTTTCACAAGAAACAAAATCATACTCGAGCGATATTTTATTAGATCGTTAATAAACATCGCACATATACTTCACCATGTTGTTAATGGTGTCAATGCAAACAAAAATAATATAATCGAAGACACAGATGTCCCTATAAAGAAAGCTAACAGCAGATATTTCATTAGATCGTTAATATATTCAGTGAATTGACAAGAACAACAAACAAAAAAGAATGCGAATATGTTAACTGCTTATGAGAATTGTTAATTTAAACACACACACACACACACACACACACACACACACACGTGCGCATACACCCCCCCCCCACACACACACACACACTCAACCAATATTTGCATCAATCTGTAAGAATGTGGAGAAGGTGGGGTGGGTGGATGGTGGGTGGGTGGGTGGGTTAAAGTAGGTTAGGTTAAAGTAGGTTAGGTTAAAGTTTGATGCATGTCATTTACATTAAATTGCATTCAACTCCATGTATTGGCTGTTTGTTGTTGACTAGGCAGTATAACGTTCACCCGTCTACCATTGTATTCTAAACGGCCTTAGCTTCATACCATGGAAATCAACGGAAAGTGATCTGCTTCCAAATAGCCTGCAGGTGATTTGTAATCCTAGACTCAATAGGTCAGGGAATTGTGAAAATGTGTATACCTAACCCTTGAGCGACAGGTGCCGAAAGTAAATAAGGTACATTATATGGAATTCTATTCTTTGTTTCTTCGCAAAATCTAGGCAGACCTTTGTGTTTCATTGTGTATAGCCAACAGGGTTCGTGAAACAATAAAATACAAATATGCCATTAAAATGTAAATAAACACAATGAAATACACACAAATAAAAATACAGATATTTGACCAGACTTCAGTAGCATTCATGTTTTAGATAGGCTGGTCTTCGACTTATAGTTCATGCCGTGTGACGATGATGATCATGTTTGTCCACAGGCTTCTGTCTCTTGTGCTGTCAATCATTTTCTGAAACTATGCTCTTTCATACCATGATGTCAGACTGTTCAGTAGCTTCTCTCTAGGTCTTCCCCTGTCTCTCGTCTCATCCACCTTCCCCGTTGTGACGAAATTCTCCAGATTTCATTTCTAATGACATGCCCAAATAAGGTGAAATGACTTTTTCTCTTGTGGTTAAATATTTCTCTTTGTGAGTTAACTTCTTTCAATGTATCTATTGTTCTATCTATCTGTCAACTATTTTCTCATCATTGTTCTATAAATCCAGATCTCTGCAGGTTCCACATAATTCCTCACTTATACAGACTGGTAAAATCAATTAATAAATAGAACACACAGATATTTATCTTCACCTAAATTGTTTAAAAATTAGACGTTCCGATATTGCATCACTGTTAGTTGGATCTAATTAAATTAATATGTCGCAAAACTAACAAATAAGATTTGTAACATAACTTGTGCCGGTCTCTCTGGCTGTGGGGTTACAACACTTTCTCTCTGTAATCCCGTTTATCACGCAGAGTCTCGCAGCGGAGCGAGAACTGAGGTGGTTCGACCCCCGCTCGTGACTTGCGGATACTGAGCCGGCCGCTCAGAAAGCAATGGCAAACTACTGAGCGTAATCTTGCCAAGAGATCAACAGACAGCTGAAAGATGCTGCTGTTGACAGCTAAGTCCTGTAAAAGGATACGCAAAACATTTTATTTAACATAACTTGTGCGTTGTTTTCTGTAATTTACAATCAACTGATTGAATCAGTAAATCGTATTGCAACTCGTATTTAACTGTCATCAATATAACTTCAGCAATTGTTTGTTACAATCGTCCATAACTCATAGCGCGTCATTTATAACTAATAGTTTATGGGACGTAACTGTGCTGAACGATTATGTTTTTAGTATTTACAGAGTTCTCCTTCTTGATAATGTTAGAAAAACAACCAAAGTTATGTTAGAAAAACAACCAAAAGAACTGTTAAATCATATGTACATCTTTGAAAATAAGATTAAATATATTATTATTATTTATTTATCGTCACACGTAACTTTAACATATTTTTTGTAAAAATAGTTTCCAAACATAACGCAGATTTAAAGTAACAGTTTTGAACTTTTCCCGTTATTCCATTTACAGAGTTCTGTCCTCTAAATATGTCGAAAATATGGTCAGTAGAACATGTGGTGCATATGTGCACTTCTGAAAGAAAAGGTGAAAACTGTTAATTCTGTGTAATAAAAATGAGTGCTACATAGTAGTTAAAAGAGTATTCAATGCAGTTCAAAGTAGATAAAGTTGACACTGTTATCGTCATTTCACACCATTAGTTGTTTTTTATTGTATATTCTCTCTCTCTCTCTCTCTCTCTCTCTCTCTCTCTCTCTCTCTCTCTCTCTCTCTCTCTCTCTCTCTTCTCTCTCTGTGGGAGTGTAATAAATGAATGAATGAGAAAGATCAGACATAACCCTCGTTCGTTTTTCGAGAGGGTAGCTGATTACATTTCTTTGAGAGATTATATAATAAAACTGAAGAGGCAAAGCACAGTTCGCGTAAGAAATATCGAAATCACAAGGTAGGCTGTGCTTGGGTCGTGTGCTCGTTTCCGCTGACAATGTCTTGTATGACTGTCATCATCATCATCATGTGGCCCGGCAGGTAGGTGATGACAGCGTAGCCCAGTAAGCAGGAGACAATCAGCAGCACGATCCGTGGCTGTGGTTAAGGAATAATGTCTGTGCGGAAATTGATTGATACACAGGAGTTGAAATGATACAGTGCCAAGGATAATATATCTCTAAATGTGACGTCCCATTTGAACAGAAGGACGATATATTGCCATAAGGGTTGACGTGTTATATGTTTTCTTTCGTGGTATTTATCGCAATTTCAATGCTCAGTGGGCGGAAATTTACATTATAATATCGTTCATTTGATTGCACATTATGTTTGGTCCAAAACTGTCTTTAGTTTGGCACTGAATCAGTTAAATAAAACTATGCAAACTGGTGCAAACAATGATGCAGACACCAATACACACTATTGTACTAGCAAAGATAGACACAATGACACATGTTGGTGTACACACAAAGGTATAAAACAATGAAACAAACAATGATATAAGCAAAGATACGAACAAAGGTGATCAGGATGAGGACTTCCATGTTGCTTCGCATGAAATTCTGACATTTTTTGTCAAATATTTAGCTTACATATGGAGATGTTGTTTTCTGTGCCGATTCTGTAACGAGCCTGCATCTTAGCTGTTGCCGAAAACTAACCACAGATCAGCCACAATTCGGAAATTAATTGTAAAGCGAGTGTTGTCCATAAGAGGTAACGTTATATAGGGTGTAATTTTAATGACTGTGCAGTGTTTGAAAATATTGCCGGTCCAAGTTTTGTATTCATTCATTTCATTGGCACCTTCTGTTTTGACAGACGATAGTTTGTTACACTGTGCTTCAAAAAGGCATAATAACTACTACCCATGCCGTAGCACAAAGCCTAGGCTAAGATATAGAGACCATGTGTTGCCCATGCAGCATGATCCATCTCTCGGCCTGCCTAGTTCACTCCAGAGGAATGGTAACACCAATACATCTGGAACAAGACAAGCTGCAGAAGCTGCCGGATCAGCAAAGCAATGCTCTAACTGTCCGTCTGTTGGAGCTTCAATCCTAGACCAGCTGACACCAAGGCTTAAGGCCTGGTCTGCCCTGCCATGACATTTTGTCTTTAGGTTGCATTTTCTCGCCCCAGGATGAGGCTTGTACACTCCCAGTTGCGCTCTTCCGCTCGAATCCGTTGGGACAATGTGGTGTGTCGGGTTTGGTAAGCGCTGCCAAACATTCGGCGCTAACAGAAAGCAGACAGTACCGTCGACTGTCATACGGTAGCTCATTCACTCATTCATATCTGACTAAGACCTGACACACACGTTTTGTATTCACCCTCTTTAAAATTCATGCAACATAACAGATAAATACAAAACTTGGACCGGCAATATTTTCAAAACTGCAGTCAATAAAAAATACACCCTGTAGTAAAAGTGGTGCTAGCTTCACAATGACACAGACCAATCAACACTCTATGTGTGTGAAACGATAAACATATCGTCGGCCGCCTTTACTTAACATAACATTTTCTGGTACCCATTTTAGGCTAAGTTGCCTTGAACATCCTGGTCATTTCTTTAACATCTGCATCACGATGGGGATTCGAACACACCTCCACCAAACAGATAGGTAAGCGTCACGGGAATAATCGTATATCATTATTCTGTGTGAGCTTGCAACTGAGAAAGCTAATTAGATAACTACTCGAAACAGATTTATTTTTCTTTCTAGTTAACATATTTCATTGCGACTGAGCACACCAGAAAGTGCATATGTGCATTGTGTCTAGTCAAGCATAGTTCTTGTGTCATTTGCTTCTCCCTATGTAATATAATATACTAGCTGACCCTGCCCGGCTTCGCCCAGACCCTGGTGGGGAGCATCTCATTTAATTCATATAAGTAGTCATATAAGTTCTCGTTCCCGTTACCGACTGTCTGTCTGTCTGTCTGTCTGTCTGTCTGTCTGTCTGTCTGTCTGTCTGTCTGACCCGGCCCGGCATTTCCCAGCTCCTGATGTGGAGCATCTCATTTAATTCATATAAGTAGTCAGATAAGTTCCCGTTCCCGACTGTCTATCTGTCTGTCTATCTGTCTGCCTGACCCTGTCCGGCTTCATTAAATTCATACAACAAAAAAAGTAACTTAAAAGAACGTTCTTCTACACACCATCCATTATTTTTAATGAAAACTCTTTCTAATCACCTGCATGACTACAGTAACTTCTTAAGCAAAAAAAGATGAGTTACAATGTTATGCATTGTGCATCATTTTTATGAAAACTTTGAAAATGCCTTACAGATTGTATCATTATTTATTATAACTCATATGCCGGTACATAACTATGGACAAAGAGTTTATAAATCTTTGAAAACGATGCCACAATATGACTATAAGTTATACAGAAAAGTTATGCCCCTTGAAATAACTTTTACAGAGTTAGGTCCCCTGAAATATATGAAATTATGATGAAAAATGAAAAATGAAATAATACTGAGTAAGCAGGCGATTTCACACTAACAAAATATCACAGTTGTCAGCTCTGGAATGAAAGGAAGGCGTGTAGAAAATTTCATCTCAATCGGATGGGCCGTTCGCGAACAAATAAAGGCCATACGGACAGAGATACATAAATACATACAGAGATACATACGCACAAGTCTTTTTTATATATAAGATTCCGTTGTGTCACCAAACAGATAGGTAAGCGTCACGGGAATAATCGTATATCATTATTCTGTGTGAGCTTGCAACTGAGAAAGCTAATTCGATAACTACTCGAAACAGATTTATTTTTCTTTCTAGTTAACATATTTCATCGCGACTGAGCACACCAGAAAGTGCATATGTGCATTGTGTCTAGTCAAGCATAGTTCTTGTGTCATTTGCTTCTCCCTATGTAATATAATATATTCCGTTGTGTCTCGCCGAGGTTTTTAAAAGAAACACATAAAAACGCCGCTTCTAACCAAGCGTATCGTTTCAGGTAACAAAAAATAACAGTGCAGGCAAATGTTGTACCTGGAGGCCGCTGTAGCCTAGTGGATAGACACCCCTTGCTGACTCGGTAGTCAACGGTTCGAATTCACATAGTGTCAATATTTTTTTCTTTTTTTTTAAAATTGACCTAGGGAGCGAATGTGGCCCAGCTGAAACAGGTGTACCAGAAAATGTTTTCGGAAGCAAAGCAGGTCGGTGTGAATTTAACCATATCACCCATCGAATGCCGATTGGTCTGTATGATGACAATGTAAAGCTGGAATTGTTAGAATGAACGCAAGATTTCAAATTATAATGTCGTCACCCAAAAACAGCCGCACATACATCACAATTTGTATGGACAAGACATGAAAATATATGATCTTGTTTATCTGGAGTAGATCTTAAAAGATGTTTATGTCTCTCTATCCAGGCGTCTCCGCACTGAGAGACGGAGTCTATAAAACTGTTCTAGCGACTGTCTAACCAATGAGACTGATTACCTAATGTTATATATCGGATGCACGTACAAGACACGAGGGTGTCCCAAAAAGATGTACTCACTCTTTGACCTTCCAATTCTCATGCATTTTGTGTGTAAGTAGATGTGTCTTGACAAACACACAATCTTAAGGAGTTAAATAAATAAATAAATAAATTGACGTAGAACCCATTATTTATTGTCATGTAGATGAATGTTCTCTCTTATTCCGTCATGGTCGCAAATGTTCAATCTGCCTTCCTTCATTTTCCAAAGACAGCTGATATCCCCATAAAAAGAAATCCATCGGCGTAAGGTCTGGTGAACGCGCAGGAAATTCAACGCTACCCCTTCTGCCAATCCATTTGTTTGGATGTGTTGCATCGAGGTAAGCCCGTACATCACGATGGTAGTGGGAAGGAGCTCCATCTTGCTGGAAGTAAATCTCCTCGTGCCCAAACATCTCTTCAATCCCTGGACCGACATTTTCCATCAGTAAGTTTAAGTAAACTGGACCACTGACAGTTTGATCAAAAGAGAATGGTCCATCGACCCCCAATACTGACATCCCACACCACACTGTAACACCTGGTAAGTTCAGATGGTGTTCCATACTCAAATGTGGATTTTCACGGGCCCAGTATGTGCAATTATGTCGGTTGACTGAACCATTTAACTTGAAGGTGGCCTCTTCGCTCCATAGATTTTCTCTGGAAACGTTGCATCCTCTGCGAATTTGTTCAGATACCATTCGCAGAATTGAACTCTCCGATCAGGATCATCTTCATTGAGAGCTTGAAGTAATGTTGGAATGTAACTTTTCCAATGATCTTGTTTCAACATCCGATTAATCGTCTGTCAAAGAGTGAGTACATCTTTTTGGGACACCCTGTATGTGTGTGTGTGTGTGTGTGTGTGAGAGAGAGAGAGAGAGAGAGTGAGAGAGAGAGAGAGAGAGAGAGAGAGAGAGAGAGAGAGAGAGAGAGAGAGAGAGAGATCTGGTGAAATTTGTTTACCTAGAATCAATTTTAAAACATGTTTATGTCTCTATCCAGGCGTGTCCATACTGAGAGGCAGGGTTTACAAAACTGCTCAAGCTGCTCTCTAACGAATGGGTTAGTTAGTTGCATATACTTTACAGGACGTTACAGTCAACACCAGCATTTGTTGCAGTTGTGATCTCTTGGCAAGTTTACGTTCAGTAATTTGTCATTGATTTCTGAACGGCCGGCACCCATACCATTTCGTAAAACACCAACTCAGGACGGTCTACTGCCAAATCGCCCGCAGCTGTGTTTCTAATGCGGGTATGCGAGATTACGAACTGCGTCCGTAACACCTTCGCCAAGAAGCGGGATAACGGATGAGACTAAATCCCTAATGTTAAATATCGGTTGGCCTACGGATCGCGATACATGTGTCACATATAGTGTGCGGTGGATTTTCATCCCCATTGGGGTTTTATGTCATCCTGCCACAGAATAATACACCTGATCTGTACTCAGCCGTGCAGCTGTTAGGGACAAGCAGCGGTTTACAAGCCCAGAAAGAAAAAAAAAAAACAACTCCACGGAGTGAATTATACGATGTATTTTTAATGACTGTGCAGTGTTTGAAAATATTGCCGGTCCAAGTTTTGTTTTCACCCTTTGTAAAGTTCATACAATAGTATAGGTAAGTACAAAACTTGGACGGACAATATTTTTTAAACACTGCTCAGTCATTAAAAATACACCATCTAGTAATGGCATTTAAAAGGGGGTTTAAAGGCAAGAAGGATCTAATTCATTACACCTGGTTTCACCTTACATGACCCGGTCGCTTTCCGTAGAGCGGTATGCGAAAGTGTTCTACGAAGAAAGGACATCGTAGCTCCATCGACGATATCCAATGATGTAGTCTGAAAATGAACCCGCGAACTTCGAAGCGCGAAGCACGAGTCGTGACCACCTAACCACAGAGGAAAATAACAGGGTAATTAGCCATACGAATAGTAAAATAAAGAACGGTCGATTTTATTTTCGAGAGTTTAGAACAGAGCACACTGGCCGTCTGACATTCACACATCACTGATTATATTAATTGTAAGCAACAACACTAATACTGTATATACATTTATAAACGCTTGGTAATATACAAGAATCACTCCGACATTAAGACATAATACCAATTTAATGTGTGTAGCTAATATGTAAAGGGTAGTATAAGTTAATAAGTAAGTCACACATGGCTGTAGAAAAATAACTAAATATGATAACAACTTGAAACCAGTTTATTATTATACATACATTGTCCCTTTATTTCTCTACTTAAATTCCACCAACATTGATACACTTATCCCATCCTTTTATCAGTCCTCCCAAACCAGCTGCATAGAACTGCGTGCTCTGTTTTCTAAACCACGTTTTCACTTCACATTCAACTTCGGCGTCATTCGCGAAATGTCTCCCGCCAAGGTGGGTTTTCAGTGGACTTAGCCTCTTGCGATTTCCCGTAAAGCGGTGCATAGCTGAATAATAAAAAAAACAAAAAAAAAAAAAAAAAAAAAGGTTATGAGGGCGAGTCAATAAGTAAGTCACACAGTTCTGTGTGATGGCAGGTAAATTAAAACAAAGCACGCAGTTCTATGAGGCCGGTTTGGGAGGACTGAAAATACTATGGGATACATGCATCAACGTTGGTGGAAATTATGCTGAGAAATAAAGGGGCAATGTATGTATAAAAAATAAACTGGTTTCAAGTTGTTATCATATTTAGTAATTTTTCTACAGCTATTTGTGACTTACTTATTAACTGACCCTCGTATGTGCGTGCTGGCGTAACGATTATGGCGGGATGCTAGCAATGGCATGAAAGCGTCGGATAATGGTTGTATGCTAGCTTAGTCGTTCGCTATAGGGAGGGAAGGACTGGGCACCTATTCTCAGCGAACTTCTGCCTACATAAATGTGATGGCCCGAACACTTCATGTATCCACATCAGGTTCACCTATAAGGGACTAATTTTAAATGGTAAATGCGGTGGTAAAGAAACTGTAATAATTCACAGGTATTTCCTTGTCATCGGTCTCCGTGGCGAAGTGATTACGGTTGCGATTCGGAATCCCGTATACACGGGTTCGAAACACAGCGGTGCTGGTTTTTTTTCGATAAAGGTATAGGTGCCGGTCGTTCAGAAAGCAACGACAAACTACTGAACGTAAAACTTGACTGCTACGTCCTGTGAAGGACATGTAACTAAATATTAAGTCTGCTCCGTGGCGAAGAACTCTGTATACCAGCGTTCGAAACACAGCAGTGTCGTTTTTTATGAAATGGTATGGGTGCCGGCCGTTCAGAAAGCAATGGCAAACTATGGAATGTAAACTTGCCAAGGAATCACGAACAGCCAAAAAAAAAAATGCTGGGGTTGACAGCAACGCCCTGTAAGGGACATACAACTAACATCTTCATCATTTTCTTGTCGAGATAAGAACACAGAGCTGATCCACGACTCGTGATCGTGTGAGATGGCGAAACATGAAAGCCCACGCTTATCGACGTGGCGCATGATGATGATGATTTCCTTGTTGGATACAGCTGTCGGCCATCACATCTTATAGGAAATGGAATAATAAAGATTGGATGTTTGACCTCCCTCGCAACCTTTCCTTCCGACAGGAGTCACATAATTTTCTGAAACTAATCCGGAACCCATTATTAAGGCTCAGTCAACCCCAGAACCGTACTCGTCCGAAAAAGCAAACACAAAAAAATTCTGCTACTGCATGGGATTGAACCAGGACTGCTGTCATGGTAACCAAGTGCGCAAAACATTATTGTTCACATGGCTACGATTTGAAGAATTGGCGACCAGTTATATCTTTAGTCCATCCCAGCAGGCAAGCAGCACATTCCTTCAACAAACAGTCCTTCCGTACTGAGATTGGATCACATCTACAGCAGCGGTAACCCAGGAGCACAATTAGCGCTTTTGTTGGCCAAACTTGCGTCAGCGTTCCAGGATGTCTGGCGTGGAGGTGAAGAGAGGTCGTGATCCCCATCGGAGAGGGTTTTTGTATTGACTTTGGCACCCAGTTAACCCTGCCTAAAACGGGTGCCAGGAAGTAGGCGTCTTGGGAGCTAAAGTTGATTGGTGTGATACAGACCAGATCACCTCTCAAGTGCCGATTGGTCTAAATACAAATATAGATCAAGCACGATATATACCCAGTGGGTCTTAAATCTTGTGAAAAGGTCCTCGATCAGCTCCCTTGCATATCAGAACCGCTGTATTCCCCCGCCCCCTTACACAAACATTATACAGTCCATTAGCCTGGCAATGTACTGTTTATAGTTTTCATTCGCTCGCTTTGAACTTGAGTAGAGTCCACATTGGACTGAGCTTTACGCGTGGATTAGCTTTTCCTATTACCGTAATCCCTCACCATCAGTGGAACTCACTCCAACTTCTGAGGCACATGTAATATACGCCCTCAAGTCTAGGCCGAAAAGTCGACGTTTAACAATAAATTATCAGTGTACGGAAATAACCCACTACCTCGACATCAGCACAACGGAAGTTGAAGAACGTTCGTGCTTATCAATTCTGGCAAGCGACTTCCATAAAGTAGTTCCATAAAATATTCAAGGTAGACGATAATTTAACTAATTGAAACCAGGTTTCCCTGTGTACTAACCATTAAGGCATGTTCGTTATATGGGGGTTATGCCCATAATCTCGGTGACAGAACAGCACACAGTACGGTCAGTACTAGATCGCCAGTTTGCCGTCTGCCAAATCACTGTCGCTATTTTATTACACTGGACCGAACAAGAACTATACTGGTAAAAACGATACAAGTAATTATACACTGCTATTTCATATTTGGCAGCTTCTGTGGCTTGGGGATTCAGTTTCGCAATACTGACATACCCGTTTAGAAATCCGCTATTGGCGATTTGGGAGCAGCTCTTTGCGCTGATATTCACAATGGTACCAGCATCGGTAGTTCAGAAATGGCAAACTACTGAATGTAACATGTTCTAGAAATATCACAAACATAAAAAAAATAACAAAATACTGGGGTTGATTTTGGGACATGCACATACATTTTGATTTTCGAATTAACTGACTATATTTATGTAATTGCTGTGCGCATTTACAAACGAAAATTTGGGCTGTTTTCGATTCCCTACAGTGGTAGCGTTGATTGTATTCTGATTTGCAAGGTTATGAGGTTAACAGCGTGTTTACAGCGGGTGTCATTTCGCCATATAAAATGACAGTCTAATGTAGGCAAAACGAGAGTTAATACTATCTGTCCCTGATCGTTGTGAAATAAAACAGTTAAGCTGAGAGTAGATTATTATAGGCTACAAGAAAGATTAGATTACATTACATTAGATATATTAGATTAGATTGGATTAGATTGGATTGAACTAGATTAGATTAGATTAGATTAGATTAGATTAGATTAGATTAGATTAGATTAGATTAGAAATTGTGTTAATTGTATGGGTAGTAATCATTTTAAAAGCAACAGCAATTTAGCAACAATTTAAAGTAACTGCTAGGACAAAACAAGTAAAAGTTGTACTTTTCAGGGACTGGAGAAGTACTTGACACTGTATGCTGCTAATGACATGAGAAACAAGTGATTAAGTAGTCATAGAATATTAACAAGTGTGGGTGTGGACTTTAAAATAAAATAAAAAAGCTACACTTCGGACGCGCGTTGAAATGAATCACACTAAGGACACTAAGGAATTGTAATGTGAAACTATGTGATACTTAAGTATAAACGTAGGTAAGCGCAAATTAGTTCACCATTAAGCATGCTATGAAAAGGGGTCTTTAGTGAAGAAACTAGTCAGCACATACAAGATGATTCAAGAAAGATTTAACTAACCACATGTGGTGTAAACATGTGACAAGAAGAATACATAAGCTCAACAAAGGACAGACGCTGAAAAGAAACGTTCTGAAGACAATGACGAACACACGAATAGACTGTATTGTGAAAATGTTACTGAAATACATGTCTGATTACACTGTGTCATTTATCTACACTGTAATTTTGTATCAGTCTAATCTAATTAGTATAAATAAATGCTACCTGTTACATTAAAACATATTTGTTCATGTACAAAAATGTTGGGAAGCAAGATGAAAGAAATCTAATGCTTTCTGAACGACCGGCGCTCGTACCATTGAATAAAATTCACCACAAGACGGTCTGCTTCCAAATCGCCCGCAGCGGTTTCGAACACAGTACGCGGGTTTACGAACTGCGTTCGTAGTTCAATTGCCACAGCAGTAATATGAGCTATAACTCTTTAAATGAGCGAGTACCTAGCAACCCCCTCCATACTGGATAAAGCGTTTCCTCTGTGTTTGGGTTTTAATCTATTATCCCCTAAAATACCAGAAGAGAGTATGACATAGCCATCACGATGCCAGCTTGATGTCAAAAATTCAAAATGGTGTCACCTAGTGACAGATAACGTACAGCAACGAGTGAGGCAAACACAATTCATAGACCGACAGTTTAACTAAGAAATATAAGAACGTTTTGCCAGCGGTCAAAGAAGGATTGTGTCACAGCCCGATACGACATCAATAACAGTATACAAAGACAGAATACATAAAATATGGTTTACATACAACTGTCGAATGTCAACACCAACTTTAGTTCATATTTTTATGAAACAAAAATAACAAAAGAATTTCGGTGAATCAAGGGGATGAGGCAGAGAACATGGTTTCGTGTTAGTGACGGTTTTCATGGCAGCTTTAATTAGAGTATCCCCCCCCCCCCTATTACAGGACATCGCTGTCAACACCAGCATTTTACCGCTGTTGTTGATTTCTTGGCAAGATTACGCTCAGTAGTTTGTCATTGCTTTTTGAGCGGCCGGCTCACATATACCGTAAGTAACGGGCAAGGCGAGAACCGCTACGATTCTCGCGCAGCTGCGTTTACTCACGTGGATAAACGGGATTACGGAGAGAGTCGCTAACCACTAGGCCAAAGGTAAATTATGTAGAGTAATATTGCAGCTGTGTGAATTTTCAGTATTTATAGGGGTTGGTGATGTGTGATGATTTTATTGGAAGCGGTAGAGTGTTAGGCTACTTAGAGGTTAATATCGATAAGTTAAACATCTGCGTTATAAAAAGTGTTATTGTTAGAAGTAATAATAGTGTATTTGTGTCCTGGTTGTGCCGGAGTGTGTGGGTTGAACAGGCTGGCAGGAATGCACCTTTTGGTTATAGATTCCCTACGGACAAGAGAGAAAAGTAGTCGAGCGCCTGTAGGACTAGGTGATGAAGCGGGGGAACAGATTGAGAACACGTATGTGAAAAGAATGATATTGCGGGGATCGGCAAGGGTTCTGGAAGAATCTCAAAACTGAAAAGGAAGACCAGGAGAATTTTCAATCAGATAGCCAAAGAAACTATTAGTAGTATGACTTTTCGCTGGCTGTTGAACGAGGGGATGGAGCGCGTATGGGAATCTCCTGAGTGCAGTGATGTCAGTTCTTAGCTCAACTGAAATCAAAATTAAAATTAAAGCCAAACTTTCTAAAGTGACTTGGGCTCCAATGTCAACCCAATCTAAAATGAGTTACTAAAAATGCCTCGGAAAGTAAAAGCGACCTATCTGATATTGACCACGCTACCTCTCGTGTGGCCATTTATCTTCGAAAATACGGAATTGTTACCATCAGCCCAATTCGACTCGGGATCCTAATAAGGTCCATAAAGTTTTTTATCTTTAGAGCTCATGCATATGTTCTGCATTGAATGATGGCCTAGTTGCGTCCTAATGAGCTTCTACGGAGATTTGAAGATCTAGTACCAGTTTTCTGGGCTGGGAGAGGGGAAACCGATCTTTACAACACTAGACGTTGGGGATGATAATGCTGTACCTGGTTGGGAAAAAAGTCTCTAACCTCACTCTGATAAATGCAAGACGTTGTCGAGGCTCAGACAATCTGAAGCCGACGCATCGAGCTTAATAATTCAATCTCAGTCTTCCAGAGGGTTCAACTGTCATAGAAAATCCGAGCCTGAAATCGATTAAGATAGTGTATCATCATTACGGAGACGCTCAAGTCCAACTCCAAGAAGCGCGTCATTTAAAGTGTGTGTTATTTCGTAGGAAATAAATTAATAGGTGTTGATTCCAGCTTACTGTAGCCACTGTTAAATCAATGAAAATAAAAGAACACTAGACAATATAAACATTGGACTATAGAGACGCACTAAACTGTGTTTGTCTGGTGGTCGTCATCCAGAGACCTGGCCTGTGCAGAATTTCTCCCCCATTACTGTCCTTCAAACTGTCTTTACGTCACAAGCCTCTGTTGAAATCATGTGTAAATTCTCTAGTACATCTTGCATAGGCCTACATTTCCTTTGTGAGATTCATCGACACGTATTAGCAATATATTCAAAGACAGGTATGTACTTTACAAAAAATGAGTTCCTTCAAGGCAACTGTGTCATTATTTGCAAGTAGCCGGTTCAAATCACGGATGCTGGCGAAGATCTAAAAGATGGCATGTATACAATGCATACATTCACATCCCCTGCATAGTTAAACATTGAAAATAGCCGAATGAATAGGCCGCCGCAAATTAGAAATCCATTCCACTAAAGAATATTTATAGCGCGTGTGAATGCAATATATATATATATATATATATATCTCCCTATATAGCGAAGTAATAATGAGAGAGATCAAAGAGAAGCCAGGAATACTAATCGGAGGTTATAATATAAATAATATACGCTTTGCAGATGACACAGTATTGGTGGCAGATAATGCAACAGACCTACAACAAATGTTGGGCATTGTAGTAACAAAGAGTGCAAGGAAAGGACTCTCCTTGAATATCAAGAAAACAGTAACAATGGTGCTATCAAAGCAAATGGTGACACCAAAATGTGAAATAGAAACAGAAGGGAAAATTCTTAATCAAGTGGATAATTGTAAATACAACATAGATTAAGAGCAGAATGGGCAGTTAAAAGCCGCATTTCAGAAAATGAATGAATCACCGAAAAACGCGAAGTAGATTGTGAGTTTTACTAGAGCACGATTACAAGAAACAAAATGGACGTTGCGGAAAAAGCCTTTGTCAGCACAGAACAAATAAACAAAAACAGACACACAACTACACGAAAGGCTGAAAACGTCTTAAGCGGCTATCCTTCTAACCATTTCAGAAAATGAAGAGTATCTTATACAATAAGTCACTATCAATGATGAAATGCTATATAGATCCAGTTTTGCTGTATGGCAGTGAATCTTGGAATGTAAATGAACAAATTAGGAAGAACTTAGAAACAACAGAGATGTGGTTCCTGAGACGAATGTTGCGAATTCCGTGGACTGTCAGAGTAACTAACAACGATTGCCTGAAAGAGGCTAATAAAACTAGAAAACTGTATACAACAATAAGAAACAGACAAACAGCTTTCTTTGGTCATGTGATGAGAAGAGAGGCATTGGAGAACATCGTGACAACTGGAAAAATCTAGGGGAAGAGAGGCAGAAGCAGATCAAGAGAAATGATGCTGGACGTATTGAGACGGTGGCATGGAGGAATATCATCAGCAGAGTTGATCCAGAACACCAAAGACCGAGATCTGTGGAGAGCCATGAACGCCTACGCCAGCTGGCAGGGCACTTGATGATGATGATATATATGTATGTAGTTTTGTATGCAAGTACATATGTATGCGTGCGCGCGTGTGTGTGTGTGTGTGTGTGCGAGCGTGCGCATGTGTGTGAGTAAAAAAACAACCAGAGTGTACAGTGATAGAACACGAAATAAAACTGAACCAGGTAGAGTGTCAATTACCCACGGTCAATAATAATGGGAGCGACAGTAGCGTGTACGCTCGCCTGCCGGGCAGGTGGTCATGGGTTCAAACTTTAATTGTGAAGAAATGTCTAAATTGGTCTGGACTTCCAGGTCGACTCAGCCTAAATTGGGTATCGTGAATATTTTGGGAAGAAAAGGCGGAGCGCCCAATATTAACCATATCACCGCTCGAGTGCCCGTTGGTCTGTAACAAAAATGGGGCTAGCATGCCCCATACACTTTAAGGTGTGTTGAAGGGTCGTTCAGATTACCCCTTTACTTACGTTTCTTCTGTTTTACGAAAAACACACGAAAAATGAAATCAAAGTCATTGCATATCTTATGAGACAACGCAAAATCTCAAAAGGATATAAAACACAACTCGTTCCTCTGGTTCCATCACATACAGACAACTCGCTATGTAGAACTGCAATTTCCAGTAAGAAATTAAATCCAGAACACTTTTCAATCTCCGTCCTGCCATTTCGAACAAGTGTTTCCCTTCTGCGATGATAGTCGTCTGAGTCTCGGTAAGAAATGTCAACATAGACGCGAGGGTCTATATAACTTGTTCACATTCTGTTCGGTGGTCAAGACATAACTTCACTGAACCTTGACCTAGAATCAGTAGTCATAGAAATAGGAGTAGATCCCCACAGTGTGTGTGTCCCTGCGATATTGAAATACCTCTCCAGATTTACAGCAAATAGTAGTCACTCTGTAGCCACCAAGCGTGTCGACCAGCAGACAGGAGGGTTGGTGCTGAACTTGAACTTATTGCATTGTGAACTCTGACCTGTAGCTAGTTCCTTCTGTTCCGGGTGACTGCTATTTCAAAATAAAACAGCACACGCGCGCGCACACACAAACACTGGGTTAGAAGGCGTTAGAGTGATAGCTTCATCCATTTACCCCAGTGAAGTGTCGGGTATATACGGATTTATTATGCGCTCCTTCTAATTGGCTTTATAAATTGGTCTTCATTTCTGCAAAGTTGTTTTTGATACCAACACTTCATTTTGTATATGGTCTTCTCCTTGCACTGTATCCACTATACTTCTTCAATGTGGCTTTTTATGGAAGATGGTACTCGGTAATTTCTTGTGAGGTGGACAAACTATGTAATCTGTTGTTTTTTAATGAAGTGCAAAACTGGTTTCAGACCAAGTCATCTTCTAATTTCCTCATTCCTAATTCTGTTTCTCACAATTACAACCGCAGCTCTACTAGGGAAATCTCATCTCTGTTGTTATGATTATGCGCTCCATAGGACTAAAGTAGTTACAGTAACTTTTGAAAGACACACGCCATGACAAGAAACAATTAGGACAGGCTCTGTGAATCTCACAACTATTTAGGATGGGGGGGGGGGGGATAATATTGACAAGTCTATATTGACAGACCATGCGGGGGAAAAAAAACACATGAATACATAATATAACTGCGAAGCTAGACAAACGGAAAGAACACGGATATTTGTGAACATTTATGTGAAAGTAGTTATCAACGAAATCTAATTAGAAAACTGAAATATCACAACTACAGATGGGTAATCAACATGTGATGATACTTGGTACAGAATGGGTGAACTTGTCTTCATTAGGAGGTCAATTATGAGCGCGGTGGGACGAAGGTTCGATGCCTGAACCCACAGTTCGCTACACGAGGGAAAGACGGCCACCTATTTCTCCATGCACGAAGGCCTAAAATTGTGACGGTCTCAGCACTAACCATGCCCACAGCAAGTTCCTGCTACCAAACTTGTTATTTTCTTCTCGAGCTTTGCATTATTTCCTATAATGGTTAATGTAACCAGAAATACTGTTGGGTTGAGAAAGAAACATAAAGTAGAAATCGAGGGATATAAATAATAAGAAATACCAAGAAATGAAGAGGACTACCTTTACAGTGACATATCACAAATAACGATGGCGTCACAGGGGAAAGCTATGATCAACAACAGAAACAACATAAGTAAACAAAGCATGTTAAAGACCTTGTACATGCCTTTAGCGTATTGGGCAAATGGTGCTAAGCCATATTTGTATAGACCAATAGGCACTTGGTGGGTGATGTGATCAGAATCACACCGGACGCTTTTACTATCCAAAATAATTCTTGGAACTAAATTTTAACTGGGTACCCAGTTAAATTTTTTTAAAAACTCCGCCTCAATATGGTGTCTAACCACCACGTTATCGCATGCTTTTATAGTATGGGTGTTATCCCATACTTCTGTAAATATTTTAATTCATTGCATTTGCTAAAATGTTCTCCATCAGACAATACTCTTATAAGTAGATTAGCATATATTTCACCAACTGATTTTTATTGAAAGAACGAATTATTATTTCAGCCACATACAAGCAAAACAATACATCACAATTCACTTTCTGATAACATTAAATGTAGTATAAATTAATCCGTTGACAGTGTGCATGGATTCAAATTTTTTAAATTGACCTGGGCTTCCTGATCATCATCAAGTGCCATGCCAGCTGCCGTAGGCGTTTAAGTCTCGGTCTTTCGTGTTCTGGATCAACACTGCTGCTATTCCTCCATGCCACCTCCTCAATCCATCCAGCATCATTTCTCTTGGTCGGTCTCTGCCTCTCTTCCCCTCGACCTTTCCAGTCACCATAATGTTCTCCAATGCCTCTCTTCTCATCACATGACCAATGAAAGCTGTTTGTCTCTTTCTTATTGGTGTATATAATGTTCTAGTTTCATTAGCCTATTTCAGGCAATTGTCATTAAAAGTACTGGAGAGTTTTGGCCATCATAGACCATAACTGTAGAAAGGGAAAATCCCAACTGCACCTCCCAGTGGTAGAGGATAGGAAACACACTACGGTGTGGCAAACGCAACCACGGGGACCTAGTATCCAACGAGATAAGTGGACAACTCTGTAGGTGAGCAGAGACAGGCACCCACTTGTCCCGACAGCCGGAGGTAAAAGACCCTCCATGTGGATGTGGAAGCCATGGGGAAACCACCATATTATCTTCCCAAGATTTTATGAATAGTCCCTGGTCTACCCAACCTGAAACGTGTGCCATGAAATACCTTGGGCTGGTGTGATACTGACCACATTGCTCTTGAAGCTCCATTGCCCTATACAAATTTAGGTCTAACGCCATATACTAAAATGCTCATTAAGGCACTTTACGTTCACTTACATTGCATGTGAGAAATGCAATTATTTATGTTAAAATATAAAATGTTACCCCCTTCCCCCAACAGAGTTGGATATTTGTTTCCATGTGAGCAATGTTAAGCTGTACCCTTTATGTGATAATCTTTCAGAAACATGTCCAGAAGGGACCCAAGAAATAGTTCTTTTTATCAAAAATTTATCTTAAAAGAATTCAAGCATATAGTAATGTATGTACAATGTAAACAATATTGTTATTCACAACAGAAATTTGCCTCATCCAAGAGCCTTAAGCAGTTTGTACTGTATAAAGTTTAGAATCAATCAATAAATTGATATCAGGCAATCCATCCATCCATCATGTGCCATGCCGGACAGCGTGGGCGGTCATGACTTGCCATTTCACTCGATCACCAGTCGTGGACAAGCTCAGTGTTCCTGTCTCGACCATGCCATGTGGCCAAGCCATCCAGGTATTTACTTCTCAGTCTTCCCCTTGGTCTGTTCCCTTTGATCTTGCCAGTTGTCACCAAGTTCTCTAATTAATTTCTTCTCCATCCATCCATCCATCATGTGCCATGCCGGTAAGCGTGGGCGGTCATGTTCTGCCATCTCACTCGATCAACAGAGTCGTGGATCAGTTCCGTGTTTCTGTCTCGACCATGCCACAAGGCCAAGCCATCCAGATACTTGTTTCTAGGTCTTCCCCTTGGTCTGTTCCCCTCGATCTTACCAGTTGTCACCAAGTTCTCCAAATCATTTCTTCTCATAACATGCCCAAAAAATTGTGACTGTCTACGTCTAATGTCTCTGATCAGTTTACGATCTTCATTTGTTTCTTGAAGGACTTGTTCATTGGTCTTTCTGGCTGTCCATGGTATTCTTTGCATTTTCCTCAGAAACCACATTTCTACAGCCATCAGATGTTTTTCAGCCTGGCTGCTCATTGTCCAAGCTTCACATCCATATAAAAGTACAGGTTCTATGTAGCATCTCAACACTCTTTTTCTCGTTTCAATTGACATCTTTTTATTGGTCAGTATGTTTTTCATCTTGCTAAAGGCTACTTTTGCCATGGCGATCCTTGTTCTAATCTCTTCAAGGCATCTCCCATCAGATGTTATTACTGTTCCGAGATAATTGTACCTATTCACTTGTTGAAGAATATTCCCATTTACTTGTATATTACACTGTGGTATTTCGTTCTTCCTAGTGACGACCATAATCTGTGTCTTTTTACAATTTAATTCTAGCCCTTGTTGTTCACTGTGTTTAACAACCGCATCTACTAAATTTTGCAGATCCTGTTCATTGTCTGCAATCAAGACTGTATCATCTGCATATCTAATGTTATTGATGCATCGTCCCCCAATGTTGATTCCTTCCATATTTTCAATATTTCTGAAAATATTTTCACTGTACAGGGAAAACAGATCTGGAGACATTACACATCCCTGTCTCACACCTCTCTTAATAGGCTGATATTGGCTTACTTCATTATCAACTCTTATGGCAGCTTGTTGTTTCCAATATATGTTTTTTACAAGTCTAAGGTCTTTCCCATCAATTTGTAGATCTTCAAGCATCCTTATCATGTTGACATGTCTCACTTTATCAAAAGCCTTTGTGTAGTCAATAAAGCAAAGGTGTAGATCTTTGTTTACTTCTATAGAACGTTCGATTACGGTTCTCAGTATATACACAGCATTTACTGTACCCTTGCCTACTACAAACCCACATTGTTCTTCTCCTATTTCAGGAGAAATTTCTTCTCACATGTCCAAAAATTTTTGACTGTCTACATCTAATTTCTCTAATCAATTTACGATTCAGGCAATATATTGGTGCAATTTGTTTTCATATGAGTAAACCAGGTGTACCATCAGTGACTGCGAGAGCTGAATCAGTATTTCTTTACAAGTATACATCATCATCATTCGTTTTGTTACTGCTTTAGAATTTGATGACAATATATTCATCTAAGTTTGTTTTTTTTAAAATCAAATCAGGAGCATTAAAGGCAAGTGTATAAAGCTTCTCTATACTGTTATGAAGACAATAAGTAGACAAGCTGAGGTATTTCTATGGCAGTGAAATTGTGGTTTGTAAGGAAAGCGCATTATGGACGGAAGTAAAATAGAATCTATGAGTAAGACCAAGAAACAAATGAAAATCCATAAACTGATTAGAAAAATAATACGCAGACAGTAAAGATATTTTGGGCACATAATGGGGAGAAATAGATTGGAAAACTTCTGGACACTGAGAAATCTTGGCCACACAGCATAATCAGGACAAGAACAAACCTGATCAATGACTTTGGTGGTCGAGTGAGGTGAACCATGACTGCCCACACTTATTAGAATGGCACATGATGATGATGACAGAATGTCTACAATATTTTCAAACATATACTACAGTGCAAACAGCTTGAGGTGATATCGAATGTGACGAATTTCTGTTGTGAAGAACAATATTGTATTTTAAGTTGTAAATACAGAAATATATGTTGATCAGAAAAGATTGGAGGTGGTAGAAACTTTTGAATATCTTGGGTCATTGATTACTAACAATGGTGACACAATGAAAGAAATTAAATGACGACTATCAACTACTCTTTAAAGACTAAAACAACTGAATAAATTATGGAGTGGAACAGATAGAACTGCACAAATTAGATTTTTAAGAGCATGCATCTTTCCCATTGCAACATACGCCTGTGAGACCTGGAAACTTACTAGGCAAGCTGAAAAGCACATAAATGCCTTTGAATATAAATGTTATAGATGGGTTCTAAGAATATCTTGGGTAAAGAAAAGAACAAATGATCCATACTTCAAGAGCTGAATACTGAAGAGGGTTGGCTATTAAAGACGATAAAACAAAGAAAATTGATATATTTTGGTCACTTGAAGCATCATGAGAGTTAAGAGAGAACAACAATGGAGGGGTATATGCCTGGGAAGAGAGGAAGAGGAAGGCCAAAGAGAAGATGGGTGCAGGATGTGGCAGGTGATCTCCAGATGGGTGTATCGGACGCGTGACATCTTGCTTATGATCGAGAAGTTTTCCGGAAGGTTGTTACGGGAGCTAGGTTCTGCAAAGGACATACTACTGAATGAATAAATGAATGATATTCATTACTATATGCTTAAACTCTTATAAGAGGAATTTCTGATAAGAAGAACTATTTCTTGGACCCCAGGTGATCTCAAACTGTTGTACCATTTCTCAAAAGTACCATACACAAAGTCATGGTAGTCCCACAGTAGACTGCCAGTGGGATGGGAGGTGTCAGACCTTCATACACTATCAGCCAGAACATATGAAGTAAGGTGGCCAGTTCCCTTACATTCACCTTTTCTTAACAGACAATTTCCTGAAAATTACCAAAATTGTCTGATGTCAATGTGTATCCCAATCAGGTCGGGACAACTCAGGCATGATGGCCATAAATATATAAATCTTCCTTTATTGTGGATCAAACCATTGCTCACAGCAGACAAGTACACTAAACACT
The DNA here is from genome assembly GCA_963921405.1 of Cepaea hortensis. Classification (NCBI taxonomy): domain Eukaryota; kingdom Metazoa; phylum Mollusca; class Gastropoda; order Stylommatophora; family Helicidae; genus Cepaea; species Cepaea hortensis. Next base: position 96,123,811 of record OY992881.1, on the reverse strand, counting down.
GTTTCATCATGGCTCTAACCATACAAAACATCCACAGAAAAGAAAACTATGAAAAGGTATTTTATCCATATTTATTCTCAACACAATTACAGTTCTAAAACTTACATTCTATATTCATACTCATATTTATTTATTCTCACTGCAATTACAGTGTAAGTCCTAAAATGTACATTCTATGCCACCGGGCATGAACTCGATTAATGTCAGTTTCATCTAGAATCACTCACTCGCTCAGTGTAGGTAATGAATCTTGTTTGTAGGTAAAGATTCATGTCTTTGTTACTACATTAAGATTACTAAACATGCAAAGAGTCATCTCATGATATTCTCTCTGGGGTCTAGGAAGATGAAAGACCATTTATTCCCTTGTCAACTGAAATAAGACATATCTAAATCTGGCTTGCAGAAACAAATGTAACACAATTCACTCTGTGGTAATAAGTTAAGCTTAGCCAGTAGTGTTACTCATTCTTAGGAGGTGATGTCAATTTCCGGAGACCATACAATGACCAGACAAAACCAACAGCTACCATCACAGCCGCAGTGAAGTAAAGTGATTTATCTGAACCAAACTTCTGCCACACAAGCCTGCCATCATCTGTCTGGTTAGAAAGAAGCACAGATAAATGTGGAGAATATGCATACAATCTTCTTATAAATACACTGTATGGATAGAAACAACATATTAATGTTAATCTTTATCCACTGGATGGGGACTTGGAGGAGATGGCTCTTTGTTTCAACCTAAGCATCAATACCCCATGATTGACTGCACAGTTACCTGGTCCCACTCCCAAAGCCAGGTAAGGATCACTCCAGATTTAATAGATACCAAATCATAATCCTGCAAAACACGTATGGCAAAGTCCTCAAAAAGATAATAGCATGCTGGCTCCAGCAACATTTGGAAAGTCATAATCTGCTTCCCAAAGGGCTCGGGAGTTACCGGCCTGGGAAGGACTCCTGGGCCAATGCTGCAACTTTTGCATTTGATATCTACGAGGGCTTTCAGGATAAACAAGAGACAGTGGCGGTAGCTCTTGACCTGCAGGATGTGTGTAACAGGGTCAGGCATGATCGGTTGATATACACACTGTTGGACATGGAGGTCTGCCCTTGCCTTGTTAGATGGGTTGCGGTGGTCCTTTATGAGCGTAAAGTTGCACTGCACATGGGTTCCTGGACTTCTGACCCTTGTACTATTACACCTGGGTTGCCACAGGGATCTGCCTTGTCCCCAGTGCTAAATAATGTCTCTAAAAGCAAAAGCGCAGCTATTGAGACACTAGGTGTGGGTAGAATCTTGACATTTGCAGATGATGTGCTGGTGTACAGACAGGGCAGAGACAGGGCCAGTTTGGCGAAAGACTTACAGGTAGCAGTAAATAGGGTGGCAGAGTGGTGCAGGGATGCAGGGGCCGCTATAAACCCAGACAAGGCATCGGTTGTGTGGTACGCCCTGGATAACCGGATCGTCAAGGCAGATGTCCCAGGTATTATGTTGAATGGATGTCCTCTTAGTCGAGAGAGTAAATTGAAGTACTTGGGCATAACCTTTGACAGGTGTTTGTCTTTTAAAGATCATGTAGAAGCTTGGTGGTGAAGGCTGGTAGGGGACTTAATGCATTGAGGGCTATGGTAGCAACCGGGGTAGATCAGATGATGCTGTAAAGGTCTTTCAGTGGGTAATAATTTATGACATTGAGTATGGTTTGGGGCTGCTGACAGTATCAAAGAGCCAGCTTGAAAGGTTGGAGTGCTTACAAAATGCTGCCATGCGGGTAGTCCTGGGGTGCACAAAGGACACACCAATTATATGCACAAGGCATATCCTGGCGCTACCAACAATGACAGATAGGCATAGGGTCCTTCAGGCCAAATGGTACCTGAGATTTGCTGCAGATAGGGATCACCCGCTGCATGCAGCCATGGATATAGTCAAGGGTCTAGACTAAGACGAGGCAGGTCCTGGATGGCACGGCCGGACCTTTCTATATGTCAGGCGTGTGATCTAGAGACCATCAATCGTCAAAGAGAGTGGGTTGAAGTTCCGGAAGAAATGGCGGACTGGCACAATGTAATAATAACACTGGGCCGTGAGTGAAGGGAATGGGCAGCGGGCCGCACTGAGTTTGAAGTGCAACAGCTGATCCAGAGTAACACACATCAAGGCGACATAGTCATCTACACCTATGGGTCAGTGGTGAGAAACAGACGTAGTGGTTGGGGCTTTATTGCAAAGGCTAATGGACGAGTTTTGAAAAAGGAAAGTCTGGCAAATGAGAATACGACCTACAGCATGAGAATGGAGGTGGAGGCAGTAACAGTGGCATTCCTTTGGCTGGAAGAGACTACTGCAACACACATTGTATTCATTACGGATTCAAAGAGTATGCTTAGTAAGGTGGAGAAAGGAATGTTTCACGTGGAATGGTTATCGTCGCTTCAGAGGTCACAGATTGTGAGAATTGTATGGATATTTTGCCCTGGCCCTATGGGGGTGTGGGGGAATGAACATGCTGATAGGCTAGCAGGGAATGCACCTCTTGGTGGTATCTTGGCTATGGACAAGGGGAAGGTGGTCGTGCGCTTGTGGGACCAGGTGGAGAAGACGGAGGAACAGATTGAGAACCCATATGTGGAAATAATGAGATTCCAGTGGATCGGCAGGGGTTCTGGAAGAATCTCAAAACAGAGGGAAGACCAGGAGAACTTTTAATCAAATAGCGGTGAGAATGATTTGTAGCATGACTCTTCACTGGCTGTAGAACAAGAGGACTGAGCACGTATGGGAATGTCCTGAGTGCAGTGATGTCAGTTCTTAACTCAACACAACTCAACTGTTTATCCATTGTATATCAACATAAAGTTATGTCTGAAACCAGACACTAATGTAAGGCTCCTACACACAGGAATAATCTACTTCCATTTTTCTGTAATAAATGAAAAGCTTAAAAGATTCAGTGCCAAACAAAATGTAGGTTTGGACCACACAAAAAATGGATGGCGAAAAACGGGAAGTAAGGGTGGGTCACAGCTATGAGGTAAAAGTTATTAATATGGTCACAGATATGTCATATTATAGTGCAATGACAACATTTTGGCGATATATAAGCCTTTGGCAGATACGGTGATGTCTTGTTATTATGTTTCATGCAGCAATGGTTAACTGGCAATGTTAGTTACAATTTACTGAGTAAAGACATGACAAGAAATAGGTAAGGATACTAAGTAGAAGGAAACAGGAGTAAAGATACTAGGTGAATCTGGGGGGGGGGGGGGGGGGGAGGAGAGAGAGAGAGAGAGAGAGAGAGAGAGAGAGAGAGAGAGAGAGAGAGAGAGAGAGAGAGAGAGAGAGAGAGAGAGAGAGAGAGAGAAGGGGAAATGCTAGGCGATTCAGGGAACAAAGTTACAATTTATAAAGACTGCAAAGTGAAGATATGACAAGAAATAGGTAAGGATAATTAGTAGTTATAAGAAATCAGGAATACTTAGTAATTCAAGCAAGACAAAATAAAGATACTATGAGATTTAGGGTAGACAGAGTAAAGATACTAGGCATTTAGAGGAAGGCAAAGTGCAACAACTCAAAGTGATTAGAGGAAGGCATGTGTAGATACTAGATGATTAAAAGACAAAGAAGACAGAGAGGTTATTGGAGAAAGACAGACTAAAGATACTATTTTTTTTGACTTGTGGGTACCATTGTAAGGACTTTCTAGCTACACTAATTGCAGGTTCTCTCAATGTGTGTCACGTCCAAAGCCAACTTCCTTCTCTCACCTCCTGATTGGTTGGAATTTGTCCAGCCCTCCCCACAAGCACTGCACCAGCTGATGGTACAGATGATAAAGCCACCAGATCACATGCTAACTCTTCAGTCTCTATTGAAACCTGTCTGTAGTCATGCTAGCATATGCTTTCAAGAAGTTCATCTGCTTTGTATTGACTTTATTGAGATATAAAATGTGTCCATGTTTGGCACTGACAGGAATGTTGGTAGAAATATACTATTTTCAATGTGCCACATGGTATTTTAGCTTTTGTTTCAACACCTAGTAATTGTGGAAGGCAGTCAGGCACTAATTTTTGTCTTTCGTTGTTGGCAGTTTTGTCTTTTGGCACCCTGCTTTAATCTACCTGAAGTTTTCAGGTTCTGCTCAATTTCAAATTGAGTATTTGAACCATGGAACCTGTTTTACATTCATGTGTTTTATTATATTTTAAACAAGGCAGGTGTGGTTAGGAATTTGCAGATCTTTATGATTTCAGTCTTCAATTGGTTGGTGAGTCCTCTGGAAGACTCAGTTTTGACTATTGATACTTTGGTGTTCAGGTTGTTTGACACCTGAAAAGAACTTTCAATCTGAAGTGAGACTTGCCCCCCTGGCCTCATAAATGCTGATTTCTTCTCACTAAGCTCAGAAATTTGCAGTGCGTGCAAGACCAGAGCTGGGTCTTGCTTATCTGCGGAGAGACAAATGAGCATATAACCAGCTCATGATTCAGCAGTTGAGATTAGGCCAAGACTGGCAATGTTTTCTCCATGGGTTTTAAGTATTTCCTTGCCAAAAGACTCCAACTCAATGCCCAGAGACCAGTCTTGGATATGGTCATACAATTTATCTCCACCACAATAGGGGATAAATAGTAGTAGTAGTATAAACAGCAGCAGAAGAAGAAAAAGAAGAAGAAGAAGAAGAAGAAGAAGAAGAAGAAGAAGAAGAAGAAGAAGAAGAAGAAGAAGAAGAAGAAGAAGAAGAAGAAGAAGAAGAAGAAGAAGATATGGTCCATGAATGAGACCTATCAATTATCTATTCCCTCATGGGGTGAAGGTTCTTATTCTGCATGTGCCTGTTATGTATAGGACAGAGTTTATATCTTCAGCCAAATGTTTCTCATAGACTGCACTGAGTTTGTGTCACATTTTGGTAGATTCTATTCAACTACTTCTTGATCTTAATCCACTCCTACAACCAGTTTTGTTTACAATTATTTTTATTGTAAGCACAAGGCTTGTAACTGATTGGGCTTCACACTTACAAGAAGCCCTCGTGTCATAATATCAGGACTTAGTATTTCTAAACACCTTAGCATTTCACAGCGCTATGGCTGTTTCTACAATGTTAATACCTTTACATAACAAATGTAACAAGAAGCTGTTGGGGTAAAGCAGTTAGTGTATTTTTCTACCAGATGGTACTATTAGGTTTGACCCCCAGTAGTAAACAGGTCAGAATTTCTTACCCATGTGGCCCTGAAGCTCACTCAGCCTCAAACAATGGGATTTACTATACTTCTCAACGCTGAAATGTGCAGCAAACATTGCCCCTAAGGCCAGCATGGCCAAATGGATAAGACCGCTGATTCTTAAACTTCTGGTGTGCTTATGCCGAGGTAGCAAGTTTAACTCTTCCACAGGTCAGTTGGACTGAAATTTTGACTTCTTATCCTTGACTTTGGAACATAAATTACAAGTACACCAGAAGCTGGAGAGGGTTCACCTGATGATGAAGGACACTGGTAATAGGGAAAGCTAATCCACACGCAAAAATCAGTCCAGTGCAATAGAAGTAGTAACACGTGCATGGACTATGCTTGAATTTAAAGTGAACAAGCATAGTAAAAAACAAAACATGATGCCTGTTCACATACAACAAGAACCTATATAGTAAACAAAGAATACTAACACCAAGAGATTCATAAGAGGTGACTAAGTAGGACTGATGTGAGGATGGCTTTCTCATCCTCTTGAAAACCTTAGCCTAAAACCCAACCAATCATAAACTAGTCTTCAGAAAAGACACATAAACCAGTGAAACGAGGTGACAGGAGGGGAGGTTCTTCCCATGAATGCTCAAAAGATTTAGAAGAAGCCTAAGAGGCAGCAAAGGCGTGGCATGAGATAGCTGAGCTATGCTTAATTGGTGAATTACAGGCAGAAGAAATAAATTATACTAACCACAAACTTGACCTGTAGAGACATAAGCTTCTTGAATCTCGTTGTGTTTGGTACTAGGTACACTCCAGATTCAGCAGGTGACCCATGATGAACTTCTGCAACCTTGACTGGTTTATATTCATAATGAATTTCTGGGCTTTCTTGGACTGTCATTTTAAAGGCCTGAAGAAAAACAAAAACTTTGAGTTGGGTTCACAATAGGTGATAACAGCATATATCAAGCAATTTATTCATTTTTGAGAAGACTATCATGGACAGAGAAAGCGAATAAACAAAACACTGAAGACAAAAGAGTTGTATACAGCATATTAACAAATGGCGCGAAATAGAGAAATTTACTTTATGTGGGGCAAATGCTAAGCACGAGAGCCAGACAGATGTACATGGATAGTTTGAGCATGCGGGAAACAAAAAATAATATAAGCAACACCGCCTTCATCAAAAGAGAAAATGCTAGAGAGGATTGAGAGTTATGATTGCTGATGACTGATCCAGACCAGACATATGAAACAAAAATGTCTTTGCACTTTGAACCTTGTGCCCCTTTTAGATAGCATGTACTGAAGCATCTAAGTCTAATAGAGCAAATTTTGTGTTATCTTACCAGCTAAATTCATCATTTCAGTCAACCATAATCTCCTCTAATGAATAACCCTAATCAACCAATCTCTGTTACAAATAATTTCCAACACTAAAAATATTTCATGTGAAATAAGCAATTCCGATATGAACCTAAGGCCCATCCACATCAATATGTAAGCACTATACTCGAGTTTCGCCCTCATTTGAGCTTGTCAGTAGTGCATATCCCTGACCGGATCCGGAAACAGTCCCGGATCACGCGTGTGAAGCGGGTGTGCAACCACGCGGCACACACCGGACACACCAAACCATCACAACAGAATATCACAACGCTACCCATCGTAGGCCACGCTCAAGATATGCACTACTGCCGAGCTCAAATGAGGGCGAAACTCGAGTATAGTGCTTCCATATTGACGTGGATGGGCCTTAGGTTCATATCGGAATGCGATCGGCGTTGCCAGTAGTGGGTTGTGCTCAATATTTAAATTTCAAATCCCGAAACAACCACATAATCAAATAAGCAATTGTTAATAAAAAATACACATTCTTGTATAGGCTTTTACAATCAACCCCAGCCTATAGTGACTGTTTTCGATCTACTAGACAAAACTATTTCAGTAGTTTGCCACTACTTTATGAACGAGAAGTCAACATTTAAATCTAAATAACTAGTGTGTAACGTACCCGCTACATCCCCATCGGCATAGAAAAGTTTAAGCATGAACATGCTAAACCGCTTATATCTACATGTTTCACAACTAGTACTTATCCCGTTACTCCAGATATAGGGGTGAAGTAAGCACCAGTAAGCAGACTTCTACTATTCTGTCTTTAGCAGCATACAGTAGTGTGGGAATACTGCATTTTACTGTTTTTTAATAACAGTGCTAGTGTCAGAATGTTGGGGGAATAGAGACAGGACATATACAGGACAATAGAGATATCGGAGATAGGACAGGAGATACGTCATAGACAGGACATAGACGGGACAACAAGACCCAGCTATAAAGGGGACACAAGTCTATGAATAGGACACAGAGACAGAGAGACAGGACTACGTCCTTGACCGACACTCAGGCTTGCACTGAAGGACCTGTGACAACAAGACCGGACAGCCAGGACGGCGTGACTACTGATACAGCCCGACTAGCCCGAGATACATGGGGTCAAGTACCACATGGTTAGCAGGCCGCACACCAGAAGGCTTCAGATGGGACTGGACACATTAGGGGGAAGACGCATGTATTCTGAGGAGCGAGTGTATTGATTGCGGGGCGTGAAAGCTAGCCTGCCAAGCTACGATAGAGAGTATTGAGTGCGGGGTTTTTGTGATCGCATGATGGCTATGGCTGAGTGTTAATTGCTGTTCATGTATATAACATATAGTGTATGCCATGTATGCAAAAACGGTGATCTGTATATACACTATGTTAATATTGCTGTGATGCATAAATAAATGGTTTGAACCACATACGTTTGAGATCTATGAGTGCATGTGAAGGAACTCGCTGTGACGTGTAGAATGATGAACTAAGGTTTGCCTGTATTTTCTAAGATGTTGACAGCTAGGAAAGCTTTTTTGTGTGCTTCATGTATCAGGCAACTAACAGAGAAATCAGGTGCACATTGCAGAATTCACACAACATAAATCTAAATCAATGAGATGAAACACATGTATCTGGCAAATGACAGAGACATCTGATGCATACTGCAGAATGCACTCAACATAATCTAAATCAATGAGATGAAACATGTATCTGGCAAATGACAGAGACATCTGATGCACATTGCAGAATTCACACAACATAATCTAAATCAATGAGATGAAACACATGAATCTGGCAAATGCAGAGACATCTGATGCATACTGCAGAATGCACTCAACATAATCTAAATCAATGAGGTGAAACAAATATATTGGGCAACTGATAGAGAATTCAAACTCACACAACATATTTTGTTTCACTACCAAATGCAGACATTGTTTCAGCAAGAGCAATATGTCATGATGTGATAGCTCAATACTTAAGTTCACCAACATTACAACAAAAAATGATCTCGCTTAGCTTGCAAAAGTGGGTATAGTGTATATATAAAATTAATTCTTTGGTCCAATATACCACAGCGAGTATTTTCTTATGAAGAATCGTCCAGCAGACACAGGATTTTGGGTTCAGAGGGGGAACACAGAGCTTTAATGTTCAGTGCATTTACCAACTAACAAAGTAGTCCTAGGTTTAATCACTAGTGGCAACAATACTTGTATAGCTGGCATAGCTCTAGGGTTAACCTAATTTTATCAATTATGGATACCAAACATTTGGGAATCAAAAGTGACCAGCAGAATGCTAACAATATTACCCATCATGTGTCATTAAGTTACCAAAAATATGGGTCGAATGCTTATTGCCAATATGTAAACCAATTTGGCATTGATTTACAAGAAGCGTAAAGCTCCTGAATTATGTTTAGATTTTTTCTACCTCTCATTATGATTAATATGTTCATCAGCCTAGTGACTTTAATCCTTTACCGGGCAAAACGCCCAGGAACGTTTGTACCCCCGAACAGGCAAACCGCCCGAACGCGCCCATGACTATTATGCATTGTAAAAACGCAATCTCTCAGCTTTCCAAGACTTCCGATAGTCTACTTTCAGTTTTCGCCAATAGCTTGACAACGTGGCCGCCATTCGCAAGCGCGTACTTTGAATTTAAACAGATTTTTAAAAAGTTTTTGGGGGTTTTACGCTTTGTATTTGAAAATAGATTTCGATGATTCTTCAAGTGATAATGGAGATTTCGCTGGGTTCAATTCAAGTGACATTGAAGGGCACGAAGTTGACTATTAATCAGAGCTAGATATCAGTGATCAGCATTACTTTGCGTTAGCAGTCACGTGTCAGACTTTTAAGAAAGTGATTATGATTCTGAAAATGTGTTTGTAAATTGCTGTGAAGATGACTGACAATCACAAACAATATGTTGTATTTTGTAAATATTTGTGTTCATGTATGGATTACTGGCAACATTCACATGAGTAACATAATCTGCATGCTTTTCCCTTCATTGTGTTGTTTATTTAACTAAAATCGGTGATGCTTTTACTAACGTAACCCAAAATTTTACCGAACCTGAAAATATCTTGCTCGTTCAGGGCTAAAAAACGGACAAGTGTCTGCCCAGTAAAGGGTTAAGTAATGTTTTTCCATCACAGATATTGTTATTATTTTAATCATCATTTTATTTACTACTATTACATCCTTTTTCACAATTTCCTATTTGTGTACTAAGTACAGCACTGTTGTCATTATTTTTACCACCATCTGTTTTCTGTTTTGAATATCATCTTCTTCACAATCAGTTTAGTCATCATAAACACCATTATTTTACCTGACAACCAAATAATGTTTACCATTACTATATTCACTGCTTAAACTGTTACATGGATGTGAAACATGGACTATATTCAGACAAGCTGAGAAACATCAATGTCAGTAGAAATATGGTTTCTGAAACACAATTAGAAAGTACTTTAGATGGCTAGAAAAAAACCAATGAGCAAATCCTATAAGAAACAAATTAAAATCATACATATCTGGATGGCTTGGCCATGTAGCATAACCGACACAAGAACACAGACTTGAAACAAGACTCTGGTCATCGCGTGAGAAGTGACCCATGACCACCACCCATGCTCATTGGCATGGCACACGATTATATTCCCCACTATCATCATCTTGTTATTAATTGACTTTATCATGATTTCATTTACAAACACTACCAACAATTTTATGAGAATTTATTCCATTATCAACATTTTTGATGCCTTAAGTTTTCTCTTATCACTGTACTAAATCTTAAATGCTTTTGTTGTTACTGTATTCTTTATCAGCATTTAAAAAAAAAAATGTCACCTTGTTTCTCATTATCATCAGTCTAGTCACATTACATCAACAGCTTGTTTCATTAGTAATTTAATTACTTATCATTTGCGCAACTTGAAAGACACAAGTAATTCACGCTTGCAATTACTAATTAGAGTAAAGAATTGAATGAAGCGCTATTAAATTTCACTTTGTCAGCTCTTTTTAAATGGTTATAGCTCATAACTTTTAAAATATTTAATCAAACTAGCTAGTGACAGAAATATCAATTGTTGTGGAACCCCTGAGGCCACTAAGACAGCAAGATCGTCAATCAATACTTTTGAATTTGTTTATTTGCAAACTAGTATAGGAGCGGCTGGCCGAGAGGCTAGAACGCCGGACTCTCATTCGGGAGGCCCGGGTTCGATCCCTCGGTAGGGTGTCGGATTTTTTTCTGTCGGGGGCAAAAAGAAAATCCTAACCTGCACAGTTCGCGGCGACTGCACTAGCCAGGCGGCCTTTATTCCTCAGGCTCAAAGACCCCTCTGCCATACACCACAAGGTACTATATTGGCAGTAAATGACAGTGAGTGTGTGGCAAGCTAGTAAGAAGACTGACATTTTTTTTTGTCTTTTGCATTCATTTGCTTTGAACTCGACTATAATCAACACACATGCAACTGTTACTAGTAGTCAGTGCACTGGAATGATTTTGTGTGAGCGTTAGCTTTCCCTATTACCAGGGTCCCTTACAATTAATTGAACCCTCTCTTACTTCTTGGGGTATCTCACTATCTGGCATTTCAAATGTGTCACAACTGAATAATATACAGAGTGATATAATGAAAATTAAAAGCAGAATAGCCCAAGCATATGCAGCATTTCACAAGATACAGAATAGGTGAAAATGAGCCAATCCTAATGTATGGAAGCAAATCATGAAAAATTAACAGACAAGTGAGGATGGATGTGGAGGCGTGGTTACATAGAAGAATAACAGGTTCCAAATGTTGCTGTTACGTAGCCGCGGGCGCAGAGTTGGGGTAAGCGTCCAACCTTGCAAAATACCCAATAGCTTGTACATTCACCACCTCTGGTAGAAAAAGTCAAACTCCTGGCCTTCACGTGGTGGACCTGTTCTAACAGGAGAAGGGGCGGCAGCGAGTCTCTGGCGCCGTAAAAATATCCAGAATGCTCTAGATGTGTATGCACATACATACATGCGCAGACACATGTGTGCGCGCCTACACATCTAAACTCAAGTAAGACCACAGTCTGCTCTAGCAAAGGAAAGGTGCTGAAGACGGAGAAAACCAGCCAGGAGGCGCGAGGACCATGAGGCAGGTGCAATGCCAGGCCTTGAAATGGTCCAACCACAACTACTGGAGGTCCTTCTCAGATGTCAATGTGGAGCCAAGGGGACCTGAGAATAGAGCGTCTGGCCATACCAAACAAAGACTAAAAATAATGCACTGTAATGTGGAGGAGTCAGCAACAACAAAAATAGAACCAGAAAACATTTTGGACCAAGAAAACGTAAGCATATGTTGCTTGCAAGAAACTCACCTTGACGAAAATATAGCCTTCAAAATCAGAGGCTACCAGTGTTACTGATCTGACAGGAAGGACAGCTGAAAGGGTGGGATACTGACCCTTGTAAAAAAATATCACTGCTTCCGAAATTAAAGTTTACATGGAAGGGGCTGAGTATCAGACACTTAAACTTAAGACAGGCAATACAGACCTACATCTGATCAATTACTACTGTCCAAGTGACCGCCCACAGGCACTGGACACACTACCATTAATAAAAGAAAAAATGATTGTGTGTGGCGATTTCAACAGCCATTTGCAGAGCCGAGGCTATAATCACATGGACCGAGAGGAGACTGGAAGACAGAGAATAGATTCATCTTGATTAACAAGCCGTCTGACCCACATACCTTCTACTACAACATCTAACCTGGTTCTTCACTCACCTAACCTAGAGTGGAACATCACACAAATTGTTGGGAAACTTGGTGGCAGTGACCATCGGCCAGTCTTTCTAACTGTAGAAAATGAGCTTGTAAGTGAAAGCAGCAACCTCTCGAGGTAAAACTACAAGAAAGCAGACTGGGCAATGTACAAGCATCACACCAGCATACCGATTAGAAACCTGAACACAGACAAAGACATAAATAAAGTAGATGAACAGTTTGGGAAATGCATACTACAGGCAGCATGAGAAACAAAACCAAGAGGAGCTCGTAAACAATATAAACCATACTGGAGTAGTAACCTGGAGCAGTTGCATAATGATGTGGAAGTGTGTAGAAAGCAAGCAGAGGCCAAACCCAGCCAAGAGCACCATAATAAATACCAGCACACAAAAGCTGATCAATTGGTTAAGGAAAGAGCCAAAGAAGAACAGCCTGATGTGCCCGTTACATACCACCAAAAGAAAAGATGATCAAATCAGTCAGAAAGCCACCAAAACCTGCTCAAGATGACTACCACATTATGGACAGACCAGAACAAGTCATTATTCTGCGCCTCAGAACAGCACACAATAGATTACACAACCAGATGTATACAAAATTCAAGATTGGCAAATCAGCCATGTGTACATGTGGATGATTGACGCCGCCGACAGCAGATCACATACTCCAAGACTGCTGAATATACAACATATCTAGGCAAACCTTCTGGCCTAGAGAGGCGACAGTGGAAGATCAACTCTATGGACCACTGATTGAACTAGAACAAGACAGTAAATTCATACAAGAGACAACATTGCCGTTATAGACACATTTCATTATTATTTCATAGGAACGAAAGAAGAAAAAGAAGAATAAGAATATAGAGAACATTGTGAACAGATAGAAAGAGCAATGAAGATATCTTGAAAGATGTTATGTTTGTTATCTGATTGATACTAAACTCACAAACAGAAGAAGTGGTTATTCCTGTCAGAAGAACTTCAAGATGTTGTTCACAATCTTTGGGCATGCCATCACAAGGTTGGTTAGTTACTTAGTCGACGGATCATCCTCATTGCACATCGAACCATACAGTCCATAAGTGCTCGGATCCCCTCCTCAGCACATCCCGCAGCGTGTAGCGGCTCACGACACCAGTCCTGTGTTGGTTTATTACTCTTCTTTGGCTTCCTGCGTAGTGTTCTTGTTTGGCCACACCTCTCTTAACTTGCTGTTCTCATAAACGACTTACTTCTCATTGAGCATTCAGAATGTCTGCCTGGTCCATGGCTCATCCGCCTTCCATAGTAGCCCTACTTGCAAGGCTGTCAGCCGGTTCATTCCCTTATACACCCGCATGCCCTGGCATGAAGATGAAACTAATCTTTGCCAGCCGAGACCGCTCCAGAGACAGCAGCCATTCTCTTCGGACCCACCCCATCTCTATCCTCTTGAGCATACTCATTGAGTCACTAAGGACACATGCCCGATTGGATGTCTGTGTCTCGAGCCATGTTATTGCTTTACTTACTGCCATAACTTCCATAGTCAGGCTGCTTGTGGTCAAAGCAAAAGCACCTTCTTCCTTCACAATTTTCCCTCCGGCCTGAGCAGCAAAGGCCCATGAACTTCTCACTCCTCGAACGACCGACCCATCCGTGAAAATGACAGCACCATCCATGAAAATGACAGCACCATCCTCTAAAGAATTCTCAAAAATCAGAGCCTGTACTTCCGCCTCCACAGCAGCTGGATTTTCTTGTCTGCATTTCCTGTCTAGTTGGATGCACACTGAAAAGGATGTACAGAACTCTGTTGACACTTGTACCCACTCCTCACCAGGTTTTACGTCAAGTGAACATACCTGCTGAAGAATGTCTTCGGCTTGACCCATCCACGACTTTCCTCTTTTTAACCTGCTGCCCTTTACCTTCTTAATCTCGCTATGCAGTGGATGTTGTGTGTTTACGTTGACTCTGAGATAGGCATGTGCTTGGCAAATTTGTATTCTGTCCCTCATGGTTGGAAAGAGTCAGGATCGCCACCGCATACTCCAAAACAGAAAGGACCAGACCCTCAAAAAGACATAGATGGCGCTGCTCACTGTTTGCCGCCACCATCACCCGCATCACAGCCAAACCCCGCTTGGCCTTTATTATCCCCTGGTCTATGTGCTCAATATAAGCAAGGTTTTGATTAAAACATATCCCCAGGTAATTCATTGCCTGCGTTTTTTTCCAGTCTCTGAACACAGATTTACAGTTGGTGCTGTTAGTTAGTTAGTCGAGGTTCCAAGTTCACGGCAACGGGTCGTCCCCATTATGCTCCGTTCCTGAACCAGTGAATATCACACAAAATGCTCCCCACTATCCGATGTGAAAAGTGGAATAGGCAGGAGTCTCGACAATCCAACAGCTTGCACAGGTACACTGCATAATGCCGCCGCCAGAATGCCAACACAAAATGAATCAACGAAACTCACGGACCCGGGTTTTCTCTCATGGCTCGGTCTTTTACCGCAGGGCGACCTGCCACCAGTGTCGCATAAAGCACAAACTCTGCAGCTTCAGCGCCGACTCCCAGGAGTCTCCTGAAAAATGCACTCGTGAACCGAAAAGGCAACTCAGCAACAGTCGGTAGCCATTGTTCCGAACATGCAGGTCACTATACTAGACAGATGTAAAAGCATTCCATGCGAATTTCACAGCTCACAGTGCCGCCCACGCACTCACTCAGTAGCAGGGCGATGGAACCATATAATACCAGTCCAACATGAGGAAAATGCGATTGCAAACCATAGCTGCAAGCATAAACACGTCACAGGCCTTAACGGTTCAATGCCTAACAGCCATGTTGGTGTTGGAGTGTTGACAATATGATTATTCAAAGAGAACCATGTCACTGTTGCCTTTGTTGGGTTGACCACTGCCCCAGCTTCAACACACCAAGTGCTTATGCAATTGAGTTTGGTTTGTATTTCCCTGCAACCTGATCTCTATCCTTACCCTGACCATACACTAAAACTACTAAACCATGACATGACAAAATGCCATGACAAGGTAAAAAAAAAAGTTAAGTATATCGTCACAATGGGAAAGTTGGAGGTGAAGAGAGGCAAGGGGAGAGTGTGACAGAAGATGCTGGACAGTTTGACATCATAGGATGAAAGATCGTCAGCATGAGCAATTAATTATTGGTAGCAGACGAGACAAGACGAGACCGGGATGTGGATAGGGTGCCAGACATCCGGTAAGAGGACATGTCCTTCTTTTAAGCCTAATGTCCTCCATCTGGCAGGCAAAGCTAAAAACCTTTAAAATGTCCAGCTTTTTAAATATTTTATGTTGTCATTTTTTAATGTATTGTTGTTACAACTTACAATGTATCTACACTCTACTGTGTGTTTACATTCTTTATTAAAACCCACTGCTTAATAATATTTATTTAATTTTTCTATGTATAGCAAATGTGAAACATCAATTATTTGAATAATTTGAATCTAACTGTTGCTCTATTTGGCAACGCTAACAATGCTGTAGTCTCTATGGTCAAAATGTGAATGTTATTTCCGGTTCTGGTAGCAGTGAAGCCACTTAAAATTGTTTTTTTAATTTGTAATTTTTGCTGTCTATGTTTAGCAAAAGAGAATATGCAAATTCTCGAACACAATGAAAAATAAGTTTCCATGCTTCGTTGGAGGACACAACGAGAATGAGGCAAAGTGTACAATTTGCGAAAGTTACCTGTCTGTTGCCAACAAAGGAACTACTGACTTGGAACGCTATGTTGACAGTGAGATTGATTGATTGATTGAGGTACCGACATCACAGCATTCGGGGCATTCCCATAAGCGCTCCGTCCCCATCCTCAGCAGCCAGTGAAGAGTTCCAACACCAATAGTACTAGTAGCAATCTGATTATATGTCTGTCTCGCCTTTCCTCTGAGCGTCGATCGTCTGCCAGATCCCCTCGTCACCCCTCAATGTCGCATTCTTGCCAGACCATGGTGATCCATTTGCTCCTCTGAGGTGTACACATGCTCCCACAAGGCCGCAACCATGTCTGCTTTGTCATACATGAATACTCCAAGTTTTGCCGAGCCAGCCAATCTGTCCGCCTATTCATTCCCCAGCACACCAGCATGCCCCGGAGAAAAGACCCAGACGATGCTTGTCACCCGTGACTTCCGAAGCGAAGCAAGCCACTCTGCACGAAGCCTGCCTGTCCTCACCCTACTCAGCATGCTTTCTGAGTCAGTTACAATCACGATGTGTGTGGGTGTGTATCGTATTCTCCATCCAGCGGAAAGCTGCACTGACCGCCTCCACCTCCATTCTTAAGCTAGATGTTGTGGTATCATATGCCAGGCTCTCCTGCACCAAACGTCGACCATTAGCTTATGCTAAGAACCCCCAGGCACTTCTACCTCTCAACACCGACCCATCTGTGTAGATAATCACATCACCCGAGCGAGCATTATCCTGAATTAGTTGCTGGATTTCCACTTCCGTGACCCCTGCTGGCCACTCCCTGCACTCCTGGCTTAATGTGATTATAACTCTGCACAAGTCTGACTGCTCCGCTGGCACTCTTGACTCACTTCTCTCCTCTCCTAATGTTCTCCATGGGGCACACCTGTCTGATCGTATCCTCCGCCTGAGCCATCCATGATTTCTCTTTTATCAGTCGCTGACCCTTAAAGGTGTCCAGCGTTTCATGCAACGGGTGATCTGTGTCTGCAGCTACTCTGAGGTATGCCTTCACCTGCATCACCTTGAGCCTACCTGCGACAGTCGACAAACCGAGGATGTAACGTAATCACACAACTGGGGTGTTTCTGGTGCATCCCAGAATGACTCGCATAGCTTCGTTCTGTATGCGCTCTAATTTCACCAGCTGACTCTTTGAGACAGTGAGCAGTCCTAGTCCATAATCAATCACTGAGAGGAGCAAGTGCTGGTATAGTGTGAAAAGCATTCTCTTATCTGTGTCCATTGCAGCCATAGTTTTAAGTGCATTGAGTCCCTTTTGAGACCTTGTCACAACCATCTCCACATGGTCCTTGAAGGACAGGCTCCTGTAAAATGTGATTCCCAGATACTGACAGTGACAGACAGAAACCAATCAAAGTATCCGCGTCATCTAGCACATTGACGTCTTTTTTTCAGCCTAAGTACTCAAATGTGTTGCTGAAAGTGCATGCGGCTGAAGCAACTTTGGCATTTCATACAGTTTGTCATCATCAGTCTTACAACTCGATGACCTGCACAGCTGGTTTGATGCACACATTATTTGAAGATTCAGGAATTGCTAAAAATATTGCTTGCGCAAAAACAAAGACTGAAGCAATAATAAACCAGGTGATTGGCCCCCCACACTGTTGATGAATTGGATAAATCTGTAAGTGGTATATCATGTTTCGGTCTTTCGATAGATGCTAGCAATCATGGTTGGCAGAAAATATTTCCAATCATTGTTCAGTACTTTGACTGGAAAGCAGGTGGAATCCAAACTAAGATTCTCGAGTTAGACAATACACCATATGAAACCTCAGAAACTATGTCACAGTATATTATTATTAACACTCCAAAAACATAATTTGTACTCCAAGTGTGTTACTTTTGCTGGTGACAATGCCAATGTGAATTTTGGAGGCATTAACAGAAGAGAAGGTAGAAATGTGTTCTCGCATTTGAAGGAAGCCTTGAGCAAGCCATTAGTACGCGTTGGATGTTCTGCACAACTGCATCCAACACGGCGCAGATTTAATGCAGATTGACGTTGAATCTACTGTCTAGAAGATATTCAATTACTTTTCTATAATACACTGTCAGAACAGAAACTTTGAAGGATTTTTGTGACATGTCAACATTAACTATCAGCAACTACTCTATCACTCTAAAACTAGATGGCTCAGTTTGTTTCCAGCTGTTGAGGCTGTTTACTGCTTTGAAAGAATATTTTCTTTCTACTGTAAAACCAACCACCAGCTATGATAAAAAAAAATGTATTGGCAGCTATTGTAATAAAATTGTACGTACTGATTGTCGGTTTAATCTGGAACGATTTAAATTAAACATTCAATATGTCCTCCTTTTTGTCTTATTATGTCTTCCTTTTTGTCTTATTATGTCCTCCTTTTGGTACCCACGTATCTGGCAACCCTAGATGATAGATGTGGACGGCACGGACTGAGTGAGACTCACTCTCACTCACTGACTCAGTCAGACAAGACACAAGACATGATCACCAACGGCATGGATTATAAGAATACGTAAAAATAATAACTACCCCTGGAGTCACGGGTCGTCCCATGGCAACATCCTGTGTTGCTGCAGCTAGACCCTGTGTAAGTTTATTGTATTTGAAAAACATTTTAATAATAAGTCGTAACGAAAATCCCAAACGGTTTATCAAAACTCGACTTCAAGGGCAAGTCGAACCTGTCAGAGTAACATCCCTTGCATCGCGCGTCTTCTCGCGAGACATAGACACTCCAGGTCTTCTTCTATTTGTCTACCGGGTTGCTATGGGTTACTGAACAGGTTGTTGTGTTTTCGTGTGGCCGCCTTTTCTCAGTGCATTATTAGAATTTATGCTGGAACTGACAAATCAGTCTTTTCAGTTTGCATAATTTATTTCATAATCTGTACTTAAAGATGAGTTATATAAATTTAGGCAGAGATATCGGCGGATTGCCTTCCATCAATTCAGCGAGAAGAATAAAAGCTTTAGAAGAGGAACTTCAGTGGTACAAAGTTAGGGAATCTGGAACTGGTGGGAGAATAACGCCCGTAGGGATTTTGAAGTATGACAACAAATCATATGATTTAAGTGACAATCGTCGTCAGGTGAATGATGTAAGTGTTTCTAATTTAATTATTTTCTAAGTAATTATTATTAGCTATGTTCAAAAGGATGCAATTTGATGAATTTGCCTCTCAATAAGGTTGTTAAACGCAAAAGTTACAGTGATTTAACTTAATTTAAGTGTTAGAAACAGTAATTTAAGTGTTAGGCCACATGTGATAACTGGGATAAAACAGTATTTTTCTCTATTTTCGTGTACTAAAGTGATATGATTAATACACAAACAATACAATTTTACCTTGTAATTTTTTTGAAACTTGAATGAGTTACATATGAGTTGTATATTCAAACAACTATCCAACTACGCTGGTTGCATAATTAAAAAATAATTTAGGAATTGTTACTGTAAAACCTAACCGATGCTTCGAAAAAATATATCATATCAGGTCATGAATCCTTTATCACTGAACTCTGCAATAACAGACTTTCTAGTAAACTCTGCAAAAAGAGACTTTCAGTTGTTTACAACTTGGGTTTGAAATGTTCACTTTCACTATTTTGTTACCTTGTTTTTTCTGTTTTAACTATATGTGTTTGAAACCCCATTTTCTCATCACAGAACTACCCATCGACCCGGCCTATATTGGGAACCAGGAAATATCCTGGCAAGTAAATACGGTCTGCATAATATTGACCATATCACCCATCGAGTACAGACTGACCTATAAGGATGTCAAATGCTCTATATTTATTAAACAGGAGTGCAGGGGAATGAACAGGCTGATAGACTGACAGGGAATGCACCTCTTGGTGGTCGATTACCTATGGACAGGGGAGAGGTGATCATGTGCCTGTGGGACCAGGTGAAGAAGGTGGAGAAACAGATTAAGAACCTGTATGTGGAACGGATGAGATTGCGGGGGATTGGCATGGGTTCTGTTAGAATCTAGAAACCAAGAGGGAAGACCAGGAGAACTTTCATTCAGATAGTGGTGGTAATGATCAGACGTGTGACTCTTCGCTGGCTGTTGAATGAGGGGATGAAGCGCACATGGGAATGTCCTGAGTGCAGTGATGTCAGCTCTTAGCTCAACTCAACTCAACTTAAACAGGTGCATCAGTTTAGTTGACAGTGAACTGCATAGATAATAAAAATAATATCATGAGGACTTCTTTGGGACAAATTAAATTATTACAATTAATATCTATAGTTATTAATTGCTCTTCAAAGACTAAAACAACTGAATAAATTATGGAGTGGGACATATAGAACTACAAAAATTAGATTTTTAAGAGCATGAATCTTTCCCATTGCAACATATGCCAGTGAGACATGGACACTTACTAAACAAGCTGAACAGCGCTTAAATGCCTTTGAATATACATTTTATAGGTGGGTCCTAAGAATATCTTGGGTAAAGAAAAGAACAAATGCATCCATACTTCAAGAGCTGAATATTAAAGAGGGTTGGCTATTAAAGATGATAAAACAAAAAAAATTGATATATTTTGGTCACTTGAAACGTCATGAGAGTTAAGAGAGAACAATAATGGAGGGGTATATGCCTGGGAAGAGAGGAAGAGGAAGGCCAAAGAGAAGATGGGTGCAGGATATGGCAGATGATCTCCAGATGGGTGTATCGGTTCTTGCGGGACATCTTGCTTGTGATCGACAAGTTTTCAGGAAAGTTGTTATGGGAGTGTGGTTCTGCAAAGGACATGCTACTGAATGAATGAATGAATGAATGAATGAATATCTATAGTAACAAAGCATAGGTCAAATTACAAATATAGAGTAACTATGGCAGACAGTTTATCACCATGATACTATGTGTGTTGTATATTTGAACTTAGAAGTCTGTGGGGCTTGAAACACTTTTGTTTTAATCATTTTGGAAGCGGGATAAATTTCCTACACTGGTCAGTTGAACTTCATTGTTGATTTCTTATTCAGAAAACAATGACAAGCTACTGAATGTAAAATGTGCCCGAAAATCAACCTGAAGTTGAGATTGATTGTAGTGTCCTGCAAGGGACATGCAACATTTATATTTCAGCTTGATTGATTGATTGATTGTTTGCTTTGTTTTTATTTGAGTGACTTCTGCAGTATGCAACAAAGTTTACCAAGCAATTAATTGTTCAACCTATTTGTGTCTTGATTATTCAATATCAAACACACAAACTGATTGACAAGTATTCTGTGAATATCATGTTACAAATATTTAAAAAAGAGGCATGACTGGTTGGTTTTCATGGTTTTATTATGTTTATGTAAAATAGTCATTGAGGCTGCATAACCTGAAATGACATGTTAGTGAGATTATAAATTTGGTTGCTCTTGTATTTAATTACCATCAAATGTTTACCAGTGACCCAAACATTATCCATATTTAATATTCATACTAGCTCCAAGATCAGATCAAAGCTGTCCGTGAGGAACTGAAGAAGAAAGATGCTCTTATTCAACATCTTGTGAGTCTAGAGTCAGCGCCAAAAATTCCAAGAGCACCAGATTCATATAGGGTAAGCATTATGAGAATTAAAAGCACATGGGCTTAGATGCATTTATAAGTATGCTGCACATTTCCTTAACCTATTAACGTTGTTAATCGAGAAACTGTAGAAGTATATTCACTTTTAAAGGATGGCCATCTTGTTTCCATCTCTGGTACAGTAGTTTTTGCTTATCTGTGAGTTTTCATTGAATATTAAATCTTAACGTCTCTTATTTAAATGTGTTCTTCCTGAAATATAACAGATGTTACACTTGGTTATAAAGGGAATATTTTAAAATTGCTACCAAAGCAAAATTTAAAATAAAAAACATTTTTGGTAAAGTCGCTAGCTACAAATACTTGCCACTGTTTTGAAAAAAAAATTGGAAACTAAATCTAAAGATCATCTTACATCCTTAAAGTATTCATTTAGGTTTTCAAGAAACATTTTTATTGTGATATAGAAATCAACAAATGATTTTTCCAGCAACAATGGCTCATAGCTAGCCACCAAGGCAGAAGTGAAAACTTCGGCCAATTGCCGAGAGAAGAAGCTGGCTTTCGCACAGCCAGTCACAGTGCAGTGTCGATGCTGGTAAATGCACTGGGTGCCCAATGTTCACCCCCAAGGATGAGATGGCATCTGGGCAGACACACTTAGCTATGTCGATAAGGGAAATGTCTCATTGAATATGCACAACAGGAGAAAAATGTCCGGGAGTCATGACTCAAATGGGACCACCCCCTGAGTGTGTAAAGAAGGTAAAGGGCTGAAACAATCAGTGAGGGGAATCTTCTGATGATCAGAAGCCTCCTGTAATGCTTTATTTCTTGTTATTCTTATTTCTTGTTGTTGGTTGTGATATGTCCATTTATAGTATATCTACAATAAACTTTCAAAAACTGACATCTGCAATGTTTGTTCATGTCAGCTGAGACATTTCCTTCCTTCCTTTGCGTTCATCCGGAGTGTTTTTTTCAGATGTGATTGCGGTGTGTCTAGTTAGGCACCCTTGGATCGAAACCCTTAGGCCAACACATCCGGCTTTTAGCGTGCATTTTTGACCAGGTTAGCATTCCTGGGAGACTCTCACTTTTGTGGCGCCATCTGCAACCATGCTGGCCAAAGTGGAACGGTCGAAGACAACGGTCATCCCTCAAAGGAAGGCAGGGACAGTCCATAGCATTTTCCGCCATCCAAGGTTGCTTCCATAGTTGCAGGGCCGACACATAACGCCCTGGATCTGGGCTCACCGAGGGAGATCGTCACGTCCTGCTCATGGCTGCTTTAAATCCTCACTTCAATATATTGGTCATTTCGTTTCCTCGGGTCATTCCCGCACAAACCAGACAGGTTTGCAGACGGCATCCACTCAGCGAGTTTTCGGACATGTGCTTGTCGTTGCGCCCATCAGAGCTTTTCCAGGCTCAACAGACATTCGGAAAACTACCCAGTCAGAGCTGTTCCGAACAAGAGCGGCATTCGGAAACTAGGTAGTCAGAGCTGTTCCTAGCACGAGAGACATTCGGGCGAGACATTTCACTCGGACGTAATTGCGTAGTGTCAATTTTTAGTTTGCCACCCGTAGTCCGACACTTCCGACTTCTGGCGGGCATTTTTTAGTGAGGTTAGCCTTCCTCTGGTTTCGAGACACGTTAGACTGTTGTAATGTCACCCACATCTCAGCTGGTCAAGAGAACGATCAACGATATCGCGGACGGCCCTCAAGGGAAGGCAGGGGCAGACCATGGGCATCATCTCACTATCCGAGGAGGCTTCCATAATTGCAGAGCCGGCACATATTGCTCTGAGACTGGGCTCACCCGAGGAGTTGCCACGTCCTGCTCATGGCTGCTTTTGTTCCTCACCTCCATGTGTTGAGCATCCCGCTTGCCACTGATCGCTCAAGCACACACCAGGAGCGGTCAGATTGCGGGCGACATCCACTCGGTAAGCTTTTGCTTGTGACTTCAACCCACGCAATAGGTACGCTCGCCGTGCGTTCCATTTTGCGTTGAGACGTTCTTCCACTTATATCTACACTCTCTATGAGTTAGATACAGAGTTTCCGTAACCATGCCCTTCGACTGGGGCACTTTTCTTTCTTTTTTGTACTCGCTCACGAGGTAGGCTACATGTGCTGCCGGCTCAGCACCTTACCTTCGTGCAGCAGTGAACGGGAAACGGTCTGGCCCTCTCATCCGGGAATCCCTCATATCCCCCAGCTGAGAGCCTTCGAACATGTATCAGACCTGAGCATGTAGCTTGCTCAGTATCACGTTTCTATTTTCCGGTAGACGGGTATCGGCCTGGCTCTCAGATCCGAGGGTTTGTGGCTTAGAGGCGTTCAGCCACAGCCCTCGACAGGGAGCCTTAAGAGCTTTGTCCGAACCAAGAAATTCTGCCTTCGTGCACCTGATTTAAATTTTGACTGCTATCCTCAGTCTATACCTGCAGAGCAGCAGGTTGTGTCTCTCTTAGTCTGGTCCCTATCCCATAAACTGTCCGATATGTAATTTTTCACCCATCGGCAAGCAAATGGGGTCGATGGGACACGCAAGCTCCCCCACCACGTCAAGGTGGAGACACATCGGGGGAGAGCTGAGACATTTGATTTCAACATTGCATTTAAAAAAAAATCAGGTTTGCATTCTACTTTGTATCTCTACTCTCCTAATCAGACTTCTTGTTTTGCTGTTGTTTATCCTTAGTTGAACCATAGGTCCTCAAACAACTCACGTCAAGCAGCCTATCGTTTGCTATCTCTTGAAGTTCGCATCATGTCCTCCAAATTATTCATCTCTATCTGTCATGCTCTTCTCTCTGTGTGTTTAAGTATTCTGGAAATGTTCCTAGGTTGAATGAAATAACTAGCTTTCTCCATGTCATGTCTGCTACTTCTAGAAAAACTTCCTTTCCTCTTGATTGATTGAGTTATTCTTGTTTCATTATCTATAGACTTGTGCTTGGTCGATTGGATTTTGTCTCTTTTTTTTTTTTACTATAACACAATATTAACACATAAGCACACACTTACCCTAACATTCACTTATGAATTACTGGAAATTATCTTTAAAATGATTCAGGTGGTATACATTTTTAAAAACTATTATTTAATCATAAAAACAGAAGCTTATTTACACATACCAAGGGATGGAGTGTTTGTATCACCATATCATAAAAGGAGCTGAAAAATTCAGTGGGGAAGGGGGGGGTGGACATTTTCTGATCATCAGCAGCCTCCTGTCGTGTTTGCTCCCCGGCTGATTTTTTACCACTATAAAACTTTACGAATGGAGACGGATTGTATTTGCAGCAAAGAACCTCAATGGCTCGGAACGCTGAAGAAGAGGAAGAAGAAGATAAAACTTTACTCCATATTCATAGAGTAACAAGTGTTTGTCATTTGTTCTTCCTCTTTTTCTTCTTCTTCTCTCTCTTCTTCTTCCTCTCCATCTTCCTTTGAGACACGTAATGTTGTATGCCAAGCTCTTTGTAGGCTAGTACATGGTTGGTTCAATGTTGACCAACATTTCTGCAGTGTGGAATAAGTCAGTCTCACACCAACCTTCTGTAGTAACTTTTTATGACCATTATAGAAAGTTTCAGTGTTTACTTCCCCATTGTAGCCTGTGTAACACACTGGCATTTTCTTTTGTTACAAGCATATAATTTGTTTTCAAACATTATTGACAGTTGCACATATATATTTAAAGCATATTTACATTTTTGTTGTAGTAAGCATGCATGATTAATGAAAACTATCCCTTCTATAAAAAAATGATTGACTGCCATATGATTTATGTAAACTAGTGAAATACTGTTTGTTATTGCAGCTGGACAGTCTATACTTGGGAGAAAGATCAACAGTTGACACAGTCAGGAGTGAATTAGCAGCCTTACAAGTTAAATATGAGCGAGCACAAACACAGGTTGGATATGAAATTTAATTATTAATGTTTTAAAGTGCATATGTAAAACATCATTGCTGGTATTACAAAAACTCATTGTTAGTATTGATAATGTTGTAAAAGCAAATGGCTTTTTGTTTAAGTCTATTTTCCACACAGTTTTGGGCACGTTATGAGAAGAAATAAATTGGAGAACTTGGTGACAACTGGCAAGATTGAAGGGAAAAGAACAAGGGGAAGGTAGAGAAGTAAATACCTGAAGAAGACTTGGTCACGCGGTGTGGTCGAGATGAGAAGACAGACCTGATCCATGACTTTGGTGATCGTGTGAGATGGCGAAACATGACAGTCCAGGCTCACTGGAATGGCACATGATGATGATGATTGTCATACAGCTGTTAGCTGTAAAGAATAACATGTTAATCATTCTTTACAAGATTCTGCAAAATTGCAGTTTACATCCATTCTGGAATTGTTTAACTGGCTCTGCATGTAACGTCTTAATTAGATTTGCCAGCTGTTAAATTCCCCTATAAAGTATATTAGATTCTGGTTAGTTACATTGTTGCTGTGTAACACTCTACTGTTACATATTTACCGTCATTTAACCGAGAATGGAAGTAAATATTAAAACGTGTGCAAATGGTGGATGGAACATGTATTAATTGTTTATGTATTAAATAAGCTCAGTGCAGTAGAATAAATTCTGTGAACAGGAATAGTTTACTACCAGTGATGATCAATTTGTTGAGGAAATCTAGGAATTGTTACATAAAAGAAAAGATACTGAAACCAATTGTAATGGTAAACAGTAAAGTCAAGGACCCTTAGGCACAGTGGGCAAATGATGCCTGACCTATATTTTTATAAATCAATCCACACTCAGTGAGTAATGTGGTCAGTATAACGCCAGCCACCTATACTTCCCAGGGCAATTCCTGGTACCCATTGTTAATTGTAAAGTTAACTGTGTATCCTTTACAGGACATTTGCAGTCAACACCAGCATTTTTTGCTGTTGTTGATGTCTTGGCAAGCTTATGTTCAGTAGTTTGCCATTGCTTTCTGAATGACCAACACCCATACCATTTCGTAAAAGTTTCCCTTTGTTATGACTAAAGAAGCTAATAGATCAGAGACATAAAGTTTTCACTTACCTTGGCTCAACAAGTCATAAGTGTTTTGTTAACTGATTCTGTCCCTTTAGGATCATTTATGGCCAAATATGACCTTCCATTTGGACAATAGGATGATATATATCGCCATACTAAGGTCATTGGGTTATTTCTTTTGTTTCATTGTATCTTCTTCAATTTCAGTGCTCATGGAATAGAAGTTTATTATACTACTTGTTCTTTGATTGTACAATCATGTTTTTATGCTTAATTTGGTTGAGCATATGCTATGTTAAGGCAGTACAGTTATAGACAGTGGAAGACTGAAAAATATAACAAATGTTTATTATTTCCTGAGTTTAACTATTACAACTTTTAAATTGCACACACCTTTGCTGTCTGTCTGTCTGCCTGTTCCCCCCACCCGAGAGAGAGACAGGCAGAGAGAGAGAGAGAGAGAGAGAGAGAGAGATTTTATTATATAATGAGAGGCTTTGAAAAACATTGTGATGACTGAAAAGATCAGAAGTAGAATAGGCAGACATTAACAAAGAGAAATTATGCTTGATAGCATTTAGAAATGTCATTAGTAGAACTGATCTAGAACACAAAGGACCAAGATCTGTGAAGAGACATGAACGCCACTTTGCAGGCACATGATGCTGATGATATCTGCTTATATTATTCAAGTGCATATGTTTTATTTCAGTTGACATAAACCTTATTTGTTCTCATGTCTCTGTTTACAAATAGTTATAGAGAAAACTGCTTAACATGTGTAAACCTAGTTGATTTACAGTTTATAATTGTGTTTGCATTGTCTTTTTTTATTGAAACTGTTGATGTTTATATCAGATCAGGGAGCTTCAAAGTGAAATGGAATCCAAAGACATAAAAATTAAAGAGCTACAACATCTTGTTGACTCATGCCGGGATTCTGAAGCACGTCTGTCTAATATGGTTTCTGCTTTAAGAGATCAGCTTGCAGATTTTGAGTCAAAAGCAGGTTCATATGAAACTGTGGCCTCTAGGGGAGAGTATACAATCTCCACACTGCAGCGAGAAAATAGGGAACTCAATGACAAGATAATAGAGCTTGAGCAGAGACTAAGGTAAATAGTATTATTCCGCAATTTAGTTTTATAAGGTGACTATTGTCAGCACATTTCTTTACTAGTTTTATTCTGTCTCATTGAACCTATTAATTTAATGTTATAAATGGGGGAAGTATATCTTTATGTATTTTTTATACAAGAGATTCTTTAGTATTTTTTAAAGTTGTTGTACGTGTATTTTACGTTTCCAGGGAGTCTTCTCCATGTAGTCTTGTGTTTATGATGTTGTGACATCATGTGTTGTGCAATAAGTAATTTCATGAGTTAAGTCCATTGAATCAAGAGGTGAGGAAATTCGTGTTGACATGTTGAGATAGCATATTAACAACCTGATAAGTCCTTACTCTAAAATCTTTAAAGCAAAATAAATATAGTGTTATAAAAATAAGTAAAGGACCATTGTCTATGCCCATTTTTATAGACCATTAGCTCTTCGTGGGTTCTGTGGTCAATATCACAATGGCAACTTTTACTTCCCCAAACATTGTGTGGTACCTACATACGATGGGTAACCTTGAAGCTCTGGTCAAAATTTTCTGTTGAAACCCTCTCTTGTTGGGGATTTTAATACATGACCACCAGTTTACAGGAAAGCTGGCCAGTCACTGCACGACCAAGGCTCCCAAAGGAAATTATGAGGAAGACTAAGAAATATGTGGAGAAAATAGTTAAGAGTCAGAGATTAATTATATTAAAACACATGGTACTCACTACTATACAAATGGTTGGCGGAAAATAATTAGTACGGGTGTGTCACGATTATGACTTAAAAGCTGTTAATATGCAGCAGACATAGTGTACTATAATGCTATAACAAACAACATTTCGGTGATATTTAAGCCCAAAGCTGAAATAGGAAGTCACTTAATCAGTTAATCTGAGGCTGATATAGGCTTCTAATTATAACTTCACTTATGAGTTTGAACAGAGCATAGGTAATGGAAAAATGACCATGGTGAAGTGTGCAAGTCAATACACCCTAAATAGCTATTTACTGATTCAAAAGGTGTTATTGACTGTCCCTGATTTCTGTTACCTCAGTAGTGTTAAGTTTTAGGTTAGTAACGAGGTTATTCTTTAAAGTGAGTAAAAAAAAGCACCTTTTTATATGCCTTGAGGCAGATGGGTATATTGTGCTAGCCCTATATTTGTATAGACTTAATTGGTTTTGTGGTCTATATCACATCAGACATCTTTACTTTCAAGGATATTACCTGGTACCTATTTTAGGCTGGGTCAACCTCAGAGTCCAAATCATATTTTTAAAAGTGTGCATCAATGGGAATTCGAACATATGACCACCAACATGCAAGCATGTTAGCCACTACACTACCACCACTCCTTTCTTTGATGTAGGATCCTACTTTAGTTTTCTCATTTCCTCATGTGTTTGTATTACACCTCTCATGCATTGCAGTTGTGAATATTGTAGAAATCCTTATTTGTCATAATTGTAATTCATGTGAGTCTTTATTCATATTGATTGATACAGGCATTGACATTGCATCTTGGAAGCAAGTCACTGCTGATCATGTTAGGACAAATATCAGAAA
The DNA here is from genome assembly GCA_963921405.1 of Cepaea hortensis. NCBI lineage: Eukaryota > Metazoa > Mollusca > Gastropoda > Stylommatophora > Helicidae > Cepaea > Cepaea hortensis. The sequence goes on along the minus strand of OY992881.1, from coordinate 96,094,433 downwards.
TGGAATAAAGACAAAGGAGGAAATGATTGCAGATAGATCACATACAGCGTGTGTGATGTCAGATGATGCGTGATGGTGGAAATGACCTTGTGTTCACATGTATCCATTGTAGACAAACATTTACTGTGCGAATTGTTCTGATCAGTCACATCCGCTACCACCATGGGTTGTAGTTATTATGCCTTTTTTCAAGCACAATGAAACAAACTATTATCTGTCTAGACAGAAAAGTGCTGGTAAATTCATTTGAGCCATATAATACTTGACTCATGTCATAATTGTCAACATTTTAAAATGTTTTATAATGAAATTCTATGTTTCTCGTTGTTCACTGTCTTATAGTGTCTAATTTGACCCATGTTTTTGTCTGTGTTGATCATACACAGTGACACAGTTGCAAAGCATTAGTGTACCTGTAACAATGTGCCATTTGTTTAATTATTGTGCTATTTTTCATTTCATTGTTTATATAGTATCTTTTCAAAATGTAACCTATTATCTCCGATTAGAAAGTTAAGTTCAAATATCAATGCTTTACAAGGTGTATTTAACATCTGAAGAGTATTTAATCTGATGGCAGTAGATATGTGGTTTTGAGGAAAGTAAACAAATACTATCGGTGGATAGATAAACGAATTAGGCAGTCTTTCAAGAAGTAGATGAAAGCTGTAAATTCTTCTTCTTCTTCTTCTTCTTCTTCTTCTTCTTCTTCTTCTTCTTCTTCTTCTTCTTCTTCTTCTTCTTCTTCTTCTTCTTCTTCTTCTTCTTCTTCTTCTTCTTCTTCTTCTTCCTCTTCTTCTTCCTCTTCTGCATTAGCCCTGAATGTTGTTTGAGACATAATTGTGTTGTGCCTGTTTACAGCAGAGCTACAATGTTTGGACTTTTCGACCAACACATCCTACGTCTTCAGGTATTTCTTGACAAGGTTACCTTCCCGGATAAAGCTGAAAATTGGTTAAAGAAATTAGATGTAGACAGTTTAGATTTTTGGCTATGTCATAAGTTTTAATTTATTTCAAAACTGAGAGACATCTGGCTAATTTGATTGAAATGAAGCGAGAGGAAGGCAAGGCAATGAATATTAGAATGGCTTGACTACATGGCATCATTGTGACAGGAACAAGAGCTCATCTGAGATCATGTGAGATGATGAACCATGATCACACAAACTTACTAACACAGAACATGGCGAAAATGATGATGAAAAGATATACCGAAATGTAGGGTGAAATGTTTCTTTTTTTTTTCTTTCCCTTGAAATATGTCTATATCTGCAATGTTGCCTCTTGTATGAATTTCACTATCTTTTTTAGTTTACTCAATGGTCGATAAAATGAATCTTCCACTGTTGTTTCTCTAGGCCTGAACGTTTGCCTAGATATGTTGTATTTTGGGCAGTCTTGGAGTGTGTTATCAGCTGTCTGCAGCTCCAGTCTACATGTGTACAAGGCTAATACACCAATATTGAATTTTATATACATGTGTTTTGTGTCCTATTTTGTTCTGATGTCTGTCCATAAAATGGTAATCATCATGAGATGGTGTTGGTAGCTTTCTGATTGATTTGATCATTATTTTCTTTTGGTGGTATATAACAGATACACCAGGATGTTCTTCTGGTAATCCTTCCTTAGCCAGTCAGTAAGCTGTCTTATTTCCAGGTTCTCCACAGTGAGATAGTATCAACTATATGGTGACCTTACGCTGACTGCTAGTTCTGATAGTAGAAACAGTCCATGATGTACATATGTATGTTGCTGCAGGAAAGATGCATGTTCCAAAAATTGTTTCTTTGATTGAGCAGTATACCATTTTATGTATGTTTACTAAGAGGCATTTATTTTCTTTTTAAATAACATCTTAGAAAACAACTGGAGGAGCGAGAGAATTCTGAGGCTAAGCTGATGAGTGAAGGCAGACGCACACATGATCTGTTGGGTCAAATTAGCAGTTTACTGTATACAGATGGACTTTGTGATGCTTCACCGGCATCTGTAGATATTGTCATCCGAAAGGTATTATCATGCTAGTCTTATTGCTTCCTCTCTTGTTTTCAAATTCTAAGTGTTACACAAAACACAAATTTGTATCACTTATTTTCACATGGTCTGGCTTTAAAAATGGCAGTAAATAATATTAATATTGGAATGTTGCATGTTTAATGTATGTGTACATTAGGTATCATTTTAAACCTTAGCTCTGAATTGTCATGCTTAGATTTTGTCATGCATTTTAGTATTGAAATTTTATGAGGATAGTTCTCGTAAAGAAATATGCCAAATAATGAATTGTTGCTATTGTTGTCTGAAATCACCTTAGTAATCATTCTTTTTAGTTAGAATGTAAACAAAAAATATCTTCACACGTAAAAAAATGTCACTAAATGTATGCTAGATCAGAAATAATAATTATTTTTTCAATGAAATGTCATAGTCTTTTGGTATTTGTGACTTAAAATGTTGACTTAGTGGCAATTTGAGCTTATCAAATAAGCTGTTGGCTTGTAAACATCATTTTGGCTTAAGTGAACAGTTATAAGAATGTTGTACCAATCTTTAACAATTAAGGTACCTCAAATGTTGTTTCATTATTATTAGTTAAATTATGCTTTGTTTAGACATAAACATTTAAAAGTGTTAGAAGGTTTTTAACATTTGTATGTGAATTCTTAATTTATGCAGTTGACAGACCTAATTCAAGAGAATGCCACGCTCAAAGGGAAGATGCTGACACTTAATGAGCATCTGAATGAAACTCATCTTGAGACAAAGGCCAGCCGAGAAACCATCATGAGGCTGGTGTCAGAAATGGGAAGAGAACAAAAGGTGGCTACACGATACACCACTGACATTGAGAAACTTAGGCTTGTAAGTAGCACTTAAAATAGATTCTCTGATCATAGGTTTTTATTTAGAGATAATAAATTGTGATGGATCTCTAGACATTAGTTGGTTCCTTTTCTGTGCAATAATCATTTTGAATTACAATTATATGTCTGCCAATTTGTAAGATTTAGCCTTACTTTGCAATAATTGTTCAGTTGATCTGCAATATAATCCCTCGTATGAAGTTTGAGTGTTTCGTTTTTAGATAAGTCTTATTATTTTCTTGCTAAAATGTTGTATCATGACATTTTGAAACTAATGTTATATAAAACAAATGCCAATCAAATTACTCTAGCAACTAATTTGTAAAGCAGAAGCTTTAATGTGTTTGTTCAGCTATGTTCCACATGATAATCTACCCTAGGGGGAATTATTATATTCTGGCTGGTAAACACATATCAATCAATCAATCATGTGCCATGCCGGAAAGCGTGGGCGGTCATGACTCGCCATTTCACTCGATCACCAGTGTCGTGGATCAGCTCAGTGTTCCTGTCTCGTCCATGCCATGTGGCCAAGCCATCCAGGTATTTTCCTCTCGGTCTTCCTCTTAGTCTGTTCCCCTCGATCTTGCCAGTTGTCACCAAGTTCTCCAATCCATTTCTTCTCATAACATGTCCACAAAATTTTGACTGTCTACGTCTAATTTCTCCAATCAGTTTACGATGTTCATTTGTCTCCTGTAGTACTTGGTCATTGGTTTTTCTGTCTGTCTATGGTATTCTTTGCATTTTCCTCAGAAACCACATTTCTGCAGCCATCAGATGCCTTTCAGCTTGACAGCTGATTGTCCAAATTTCACATCCATACAAAAGAACAGGCTCTATGTATCCCCTCAACACTCTTTTTCTCATTTCAATTGACATCTTTTTATTGGTCAGAATGTTTTTCATCTTGCTAAAGGCTACTTTCACCATGGCGATTCTTGTTCTAATCTCGTCAAGGCATCTCCCATCAGATGTTATAACTGTTCCAAGATAATTGAAGAATACAACATATAACAAACACATAACAAACATATAAAGACCAAAGAGAAGAAATAACTCAATCAGTCCATATGTGCTTGCTGAATCATAGCCTTGTGACATGCCAACATGGGGAACAGTCTCTAGGCACGTCTCATTCTGATAGATGTAGACTCTTTTCAGGACTCAAACAACCTGATCCCCAGTGTATCGGACTAAAGAGTTCCAACTCAGTTTTCTAGAGAATTCACCAATCAACCAATGCACTGCAGGTCAGCATGGTCGAATGGGTAAGAGCGTGTGTTCTTAAACATCCGTTGTGCTGATGCCGAGGTTAGGGGTTCAACCCCTACACCGGACAGCTGGACTAAAATGTTGACCTGTCGTCCTTGACTTGGGGGCGTAAATTACAAGTAGCTCTGAAGTCGGAGTGGGTTCGCCTTTTGGCAAGTGACACTGTTAATAGGGAAAGCTAATCCACACACAAAATTAAGTCCATCACTACTATAATAGTGTGTATGGACTGCGCTTGAGTTCAAAGTGAGCGAGCGCCAAAAGAAAAAAACCAATGCACTAAGTGAAACAATTGGTGGATGACAACTTTGCAGAAAATATCATTATATACACTGGTGGCTCTTTCCTTCATATTAAGAGTCCAGAATGGGATTATCCGCTAGATATAGAGGGCAGATCATTTCATAGCACAGTGGTACACATGTAGCAACATCCAGAATGAGGATACAAATAGAAGCAGTCACTGCAACTCTTCAGTGTTTATCTGATACTCCACAAGAGTTAGCATTGCATCTCAATCTCTTCTGTAGAAGATTCATGGTGGGTTCTCTGATATGAATGGTTAAGTTATACAGACAAATACTCTTTTAAGATCTTACATGGATCTTCTCCCCAGATCATGAAGGGTCTCAGGTTACTACCAAGTGTACCAATCAATAGTGGGAGAACTGAGGATGAAAAAAGGACATATAATGCACATACATCATTTATGAGGTTGACAGATCAGCCTAACTCAGGCTTTTGTCATTTGGTTTGACTAGTGACAGTAACAGACATGATTGCAAGTGCAAATAACATAGGCCCATTTGCAATATGTTCATTATGGGAATGATTAGAATCCACACATCCATCATCTGCAGAGAGAGGCAGATCATATAAGGGTGTGTGCTGAGTGCAGTGACATAACTTCTGTTGCATCAGTCAATCCATCAACTAATGCACTAATTCATAGCCTGAATTGTGATACCTCTGTTATTTGTACATTTCATCATCATCATGTGCAATGCCGGTTAGCGTGGGCAGTTAGTTCAGTGTTCTTGTCTCGACCATGCCACGTGGTCAAGCCATCCAGGTATATACTTCTCTGCCTTTCTCTTGTTCTTTTCCCTTTAATCTTGCCAGTTGTCACCAAGTTCTCCAATTTATTTCTTCTCATAACATGACCAACAAATGTTGACTGTCTGCGTCTAAGTTTTCTAATCAGTTTACGGTTTTCATTTGTTTCTTGTAGAAGTTGGTCATTGTTTTTTATTTTCAGTCCATGGTATTCTTTGCATTTTGCTGAGAAACTACATTTCCACAGCCGTCAGATGTTTTTTTCAGCCTGTTTGCTCTTTGTATATTTCCAATATAGTTATAAACAATAATGCAATCAAGGAATTAATGTGTTTTCTTTTAAACTTGTGTACCAAGCAACAGTCCTGTGTCATAGCATGGAAGGGTATCAATACATGCATTGGTATCATGCTGTTGGAGTTTGCAAGATGCGGAGAAGCATGATTGCCCAGGTCAGTCGACAAGGCACTAGAATATGGTGACCAATTAACAAATTGTCTGCTGACCCAGTGGTTATGGGTTCGAATTCACCTGAAGGTAGATTTTATTTATAAAATGACCCGGGCTCCCATGTTGACCCAACCTGAAATGGGTACCAGGAAATGTCTTGGGAAGGCAGCCAGTGTGATAATGCCCACAACATGCCTCGAGTCCTGATTGGTTTAGACAAATATGGGGCCAGTGTGATAATGCCCACAACATGCCTCGAGTCCTGATTGGTTTAGACAAATATGGGGCCAGTGTGATAATGCCCACAACATGCCTCGAGTCCTGATTGGTCTAGACAAATATGGGGCTAGCATGACATGTCTCTAAATGAGTTAATATGACCCTTTACTTGTTTTTATACTACTGAATGTATAACTGTATTACTTCAAATTCCTATAGTTGAAACTGCAATTGGATTACTTTATCTTTTGGCTTTTGTTAACTGATCAGATAAATTGCCCTCTTGGCTGCCTTGGTCATCTACAGTTAATCTCCAGCCATGTTCTGACTCTTGCCATGATGGTCCCATTAACATCCTTTACTCAGTACATCTTTTCATGAAATCTTCAACACTCTTTTTATCACTGTAGTTGAAATCTTGTTATTGGTCAGTACGTTTTCCATCTTGCAACAAGCTACCTTTGCTGAGGTGATTCTTGTTGTAATCTCTGATGGAAGATGTGTTGTACAGATCAGAATCACAATTGCAATGGTATTCTTTTGCAAGATGGAAAGTATACTCATCAATGATAGACTGTTAAATTTAGTGAGAAAAAGAGTGTTGATGCACAATATAGAATGTATACTGTTATATACATGTGAAACAAGGACAATAACCCAACACAAGCTGAGAAAAATCTAATATTAGAAAATGTAGTTTCTGTGGAAAATGCAAAGAATACCATGATTGGACAGAAATACAAATGAGTCAGTTCTTCAAGAAACAAGTGAAAACCTTAAATTTATTAGAGAAGTTAGACATGGAAAATCAAACTTTTCAGGGAATATTATGAGGAGAAATAAACTTGAAAACTTAGTAACAGCTGGAAAAATGGATGGAAAAACAGCAAGGGAAATTAAAGAGATAAGTACCAGGATGGCTTGGCCACATGGCATAATCAGGACAAGAACATTGACCTAATAAAGACTGTGATCATGTGAGATGGAGAATCATGAAAATTCACACATGATTGGCATGGCACATGATGATGATAATGATATATTTCAATTTAAACTTTTTAAACCTTTCTCTGAGGTATGTGTTTGATAGGATGTATGTTCTATTAGCGCCTTAAAAAGATTATATTTGTTGAATCTTTTTCATTAACAAGAAATTTACAACTGACTGTTTTCAACAGGATAGAGATAATGCAGTAGCTGCGCGCCAGGATTTGGAGCGGGAAGTTGAACTTTTGAAAGAGAGACTTGAAGCTAATCACAGGGCACTGGAAGCAGCAAGAAATGAGCTGGAACTCAGGGAAAATAGATTTCACTCTCTGGACCGTGAGTACAGGGAGACAGCACACAATGTCAGAACGGCAAGTACACAATTTGACCTCTTCCGTGAACAGTTGGCAAATCTTCTGAGTTCCGTTAGCAGTTCCATCACACCTTCAGAAGAAAGTCTCAAAGAGACGATAAGACGACTTGCAACAGATAAGAGAGAGAATGATTTAGTAAGTATAATTACCTTATTATCAATCCATCTTGTTTCAATGTGTTCAATAAAAATATATGTGTTCACCCTCTGTTAGATCATAATTATAATAGTATATATTCTTTCAATAACTGTGTGGCATGGTGTTCCATTACACCTTCTTAAGGAAGTCTCAATGGGACAATAAGATGACTTGTAACAGTTAAAAGAGAGAATGATTTAGTAAGTACAATTATTAGTCACTCCATCAGTTTGTTTTGAGTTTCTTGAATAAAGAAATATCTTGTACAAAACTTTTAAAATTATAACTATAATATAATATATTCTTTCAATAACAGTGTGGCATGGTGGTTAGTGCACTCATGTATTAGTACTTAATACTATATTAATATATATTCTTTCAATAACTGTGTGGCTTCGTGTTCCATTACACTTTAGTAAGAAAGTCTCAAAGAGACAACAAGACGATTTGCAACAGATAAGTGAAAGAATGATTTAGTGAGTATAATTACCTTACTATTCTTTCCATCAGTTTGTCTCAAGTTTTTTGAATAAAGAAATATCTTGTTCAAAACTTGTTAAATTACAACTATAATAATATATATTCTTTCAATAACAGTGTGGCATAGTGTTTAGGGCACACATGTATCAACATTGTTGGTTAGTTGGTGAATACTCTGGACGGCAGAGTTTTAACTTAAGTCCCATGCATTGCTATCATTTCAGCTTTTAAAGGGCTAAACTAACAGGGAGAAACTAATGACCAAGTCCTACAAGAAACAAATGAAAATTGTAAACTGATTAGAGAGATTAGACGTAAACAGTCAAAATATTTTGGGCATGTTATGAGAAGATATAAATTGGAGAACTTGGTGACAACTGGCAAGATCGAAGGGAAGAGAACAAGGAGAAGACAGAGAAGTAAATATCTGGATGGCTTGGCCACGTGGCATGGTCAAGACAAGAACACTGAGCTGATCCATGACTCTGGTGATTGAGTGAAATGGCAAATCATGACTGCCCACGCTTATCGGCATGGCACATGATGGATGAAGTTATACTATTATTGGGATTTTCAAAATTATATCCACACCAGTGTCTTTTCCTAATCTGTTGATTCACTGGAATCTTTCTAGTTCTCTCCCTAAGATCCACATTAGTGATATCATGTTAGTCCTATTCGGTGCAGACATCAGGATAATAAATGTCTACATAACACAACACACTTAATGCAAAACCCATCATGGTATTACTTATACCCTTATTTTATTCTAATTATGACTGAGTTTTGGTAGTGTATTCCCGGACAATCTGTTTTGTTGCATGCAGTCCTTAATATGAAACATGTTTTGTACATGCTATACCTTGACAAAAATGCTTATTTTTGCTGTGAATTTCTTAAAGATGTACAGGGTTCTAGACCTGTGTTCCACCGTCATGAGAAGGAAAAATAGAACATACTGGCTGAGTTGGCAGAATGGCATGGACAATGATTGCCAGTTGATTTTATTGAAAACACAGAAGACAGATGACTGTGGAGGAGCAAGATTACCTGTGCCAGCTGACATGACACTTGATGATTAAAAAAAAAAGTTGTTTAAAAGTCGACAGGGTTGACTTCATTGCACTAGGATTTTATCCCATATGGCTCATTCTCTTTCTGCAGTGTGGAAAGCATTGCACGAACTCCGTAGCTCCAGCGATGATCCCCAGGAATCTCAGAAAAAATTCACTCGTGAACCCAAGGACGCAGCTCAGAATCAAACCCACAACCTTTGGAGCCCGAGTCAGAAGGCTTGACAACTTCGCCACAGATACTCTCCCCACTTGGTGATTAAAAGGATTTATAATATGTCTTATTTAAAAGTTTATTTTGTAAAGAAAAAGCTGCATGTGCTTAGTTTTTAAAATAAAATGTGTAACATCAGTAAATCAATGAAAATGGACAGTGAATTTGGTCAGCATTATTAGAACACAAGCACAAATGACACAGTGGATGTTGTGGCTAGAAAGTCTTCATCAACATATAAAAATAAAAAGTCACAATACAACTACATTGGAAACAACGTACCAAAAAAAAATTGTTTAGCTAAGGCCTGGAGACATCAAAATCATAATTAAATGTATTGCTACAAGCTCCATAGGTTAGCAACAGGAAGTGATGTAGTGATAAAGTGTAAGCTAAAACAAAATAAGACACAATTTATTGCATGTCTGTTAAATTAGTAAAATAGATATTCACCTAACGAGTGTTAAATACTGTTTTAACATTTCTTCTATTTTACTCTTTATAATTGAAACCTTCACATAAATGTGTCTAATAAAAGCACTAGTTAGTTTCATGTTCATGACATTCCTACAGTTTCCTGTGGAATGCAAGTTGTTGATGCTGTATTAGTTTAAATTCATTGTTTAAGTTGGGCAGCACTGTAGAAGGTGACTTGCCTTCATAAGATTGAGCTGAGATGAGTTGAATTGAGTTATAGACAGACATCACAGCACTCAGTACATTACCATACATGATCTGTCTTCATCTGCAACAGCCAGAAAAGAGCCCCAGTACTAATGGTACCAGTTGTAGTCTGATTATGTGTCCATCTGACCTTTCCTCTGGGTACTTATAGTCAGCCAGATCCTCTCTGCCACTCCAGTTTCCCCAGGTTATGATGATTTATCTTTTCTTCCAACTATAGAGATAATCTCAAAGGGTTTAGGCCACACCTGCCTCATCATGCACCACAAAACTTCAGACCCAGCCAATCTCATTTCCTCCACATCGGCATGTATTGGGGGAAAGAACCAAGAGATACTCCCTCGCTTTGATTTTTGAAGTGAAGCATGCCACTCTGTATGAAGCGTGCCTGTCTTCGCCTTTCTCACTATGCTCTGTGAGTCCGTTACAATCACGACATGTGTTTGCTGTTTGTCATCCAGCCAGTCGTATGCGGCAGCAACTGCCTTCACCTCCATTCTTAAACTAGATGTTCTGGTATCATGTGCCAGGTTCTTCTGTACTAAACACCATCTATTAACCTAAACTATGAACCCCCATGCATATTTTTGGCCTCTTAGCACAGAGGCATTCGTGTACATCATTTGTTCACAAATTGTCATTCATAATTATGTCCTTGACTTGAGGACATAAATTACAAGTACCTCTGAAGTCGGAGTAGGTTTGCCTGATGGCGAGGGACACTATTAATAGGGAAAGCTAATCGACACACAGAATGCAGTCCAGCACTACTAGTATGGACTAGCTTGATTTCAAAGCGAGCTTTCGCAAAACAAAATCATGGGGCTATTATGTAGTTTTTCATTTAGAGTGCGTCACTCACGTGCATTCAGTAAGCATCAGTTTTTCATTTGGTGTAATTTGTATCTTTAGTATATATGTGGTACTTTCTAAGGTTTTTCTTGGGTATCATTTACATAGCCGGCTTCCTGGCCTAGAGGTTAGCGACTTTTCTCCATAATCTCATATACTCTCGTAAGTAACGTGACGACGATGAGAATCAGCAGTGGTTCGAATCACGTCGGTAACTTACGGGATATGTGAGCCGGCCGCTCAGAAAGCAATGGCAAACTACTGAGCGTAATCTTGCCAAGAAATCAACAATCAGCTGAAAGATGCTGATGTTGACAGCGATGTCCTGTAAACGATATGCAAACATTTTTTTTAAAAAATCATTTACATAAGCACTTATTTTCAATAGCGCATTGAAGGATATGAAAGCCGCATAAAGCAACTCACAGACCAGCTGGACCAAGAGCTTAGTATCCACAGAGACCTGGTTCAGAGAGCCAAGAAATATGAAGTAGAAGCTCTTGACCTGGCAGACAGACTAAGGAGTGCTGAGGGTGAACTAGCTGCTGGGGACTGTCTTAGAGATGGCTTCAAATTTGACAAAGAAAAGGTAAGCCTGTGAACATTGCTGGATGTCAAAACTGCAGTTATGTCCCCTTAAGTAACTCATATTTGATATAGCTAAATTGATTTGCTTGCTTTAAATGTAAAAGCGTAGAGCTGTATTGTGAGAGCAGGAAAAGGACTAATGAAAGTACAACGTATAGAACTATAAGAAAGATACCCCAAGGCAAACAACATCAGTTGATCATATAATGAGATGAGAAGCATTGGCAAACATCGTGATGATGGGAAGATGAGTAGGGACAGAGGCAGACCATTTAAAATTATGCTTGATGGGCTGAGATGGCAGCATGGAGAGACATCATTGCCAGTGTTTATCCTGAACACCAAAGACCAACATCTGTGGAGAGGCATGAAACCAGGTGGCAATGCACATGATCCTGACAATGATGAAATATTAAGCTGGCTTTTGCAAGAAGGTAATCAATTTAAAAGTAAATATATTGAAAATTACAATATCACTTTCTTAATTCGATGTTATGAAATATACAGTTTTGTAGCTTGTTAACACACTCTATTCTAGCAAGCACATTAAAGTGTGTTTATGATAAAACAAGTATTTGACCTAATATTTGATTGAATAAGACGTTATTTTTGATATAGTATCTGAGAGGCTTGCAAAAACTGGGTGAAATTATGAAGATGGATCGCATTTCTCTGGATCTTGGTCTGGACTTGACAATGGATGCTTTAATTGCGCGTGCCGAGCAACTGATGAAACTTGAGGCAGATGCGCTTGCCAACAAGTCAACACATATGTATAATCTTCAGCGCAAGGTACACACACATTATTTGTTAATTAATCATTGTTATTTTGCTGGATAGTTATTTGAGGACTAGAAGTTACTTGTTTTGTTATGTTTTAGTGACAATTCCTCAAGGAATTGATGTCACAAATGTGTCAAAACAACTGTTTTCTGTCTTTTTCTAAATTTACAAATGGATGAATTGCATAGAGAAGAGAAGTCACGGCTGCAGCAGGATATAACACTAGGAAATAAAAACAGTTAGGACGTGTAACTCCTGTACACTGTGTCTCTGTTTAGTATCTCTCACTTTTTTCACAGGAGTTACACGCACTATTTTTATTTCTATTCCCTACTATAAAAATATAGTAGTTAGATTGCGTTGAAATTGATAAATTTTGTCAAAGGTTTTGGACAAATGAGCAGTATGTGGTTTTTTTTTTTCCTTTAGATTTTCACATTATTGTTGTTAGCATGCGCATATTTCTGAAAGAAATAAAACTAGACATGAAATTATTTGAAACAGTGTGGAAATCTGCAATTTCCATTAATTTATCTTTTATTTAGTATATATTCTGTTATACTTGACTAATCCTTGGGTGTAATCTTATATGTAAAACTAAAGAACCCTCTTCCACACCTTGAGGCAGTTTGTGTATATAGTGCAAGTCCCATATCTGTATTGACCAACTGACAGTTAATGGATGATGATGTCAATATTGTGCCCCTGCCTTTTACTTCCCAGATCATTTTGTGCCAGCCACTTTAGACTGTTGATCTGTGAGCCCAGGTCAATTTTTAAAAGCCTCTGCCTAAATGAGCTTTTGTGTAATATTTTAGTAATTGTAAATTATGTGGGCTCGGATGTTTAGGGTTTAACAAATAATTCTGGCTATAAAATAAAATACAGGGTGTATTTTTAATGACTGTGCAGTATTTGAAAATATTTCCGGTCCATGTTTTGTATTTATCCTTTGTAAAGTTCATGCAACATAATAGGTAAATACATAACTTGGACCAGCAATATTTTCAAACACTGCACAGTCATTGAAAATACACCCTGTAGTTGTGTATGGAATCAGTTAAACAAACCGGGAATTAAAAGGATAATTATTAAACAACATCTAGGATCATCAAATAAAGTAATGTGGTCACATAAATAAACAATATCCTTTTGAAAGTCATACTGAAGGTAAGGTGGTAGACAAATATATACATGGAAGACATAAGTTTAATGTGAAGGATAACACCAAGAAAGAGGATATTAGGCTAACATTTTGCCTAAATACGAAGAATGTTAGATATCAATCGAAGCCAACCTTTGTTGTGAAGGTGGCAACTAATCTTATCCAACATAATGCAAAGTTCCCAACATATTTAGCATTGTATAAATAGCGTTTGATAGAATGGAAAGCTCACTTCCTTGTTGCTGATTAGCCATTTGATTTCATTTGATTAATTTACAATTTTTTTTTCTAACCTAACATTTGGAGTTTTTATCTATTATTTATTATGTTTTATTTAATTATTGCCGTCAAGTTTACTTACATTTCCTAGTTATGAAAAATGAGGTTTCCTCTAAAATAACTCTGCTAATATGTTTATTGATGTCACAAAGGTGACATGACCATGGGATTGTTGCATCACTATAGTATCAGGAATTACTTTAACTGGTACTGGTGGCTTGCGGTTTAGAAACTCCTGTAATATCCTGCAGTTCAAAACTTTAAAAAGCAATATTGGCCAAGATAGAATCTGTCTTAACTGTTTCATTGAGACAAATTTGTGACATCTAACAGGTGAAGGCCTTGAAAGAGCAGCTAGAGAGCAAAGAACTTCACATTGAGCTACTTAGAAAGAAACTGACAGATCTAGAAGAAAGGGCTCATGGGCGGTTTGACATTGAAAAACAGCGTGACTCTGAAAGTTTACGAGTACAGAAACTTGAGAAACTGGTAGAGAAGTACAAGCTGCAGCTACAAGACTCCAGGCAGGAAATTCAGAACCTAAAGGCACAGTTATTCGGGTCTGGAGAGCTCAAGGTGAAACTATTTAAGGGATTTTTTTTATCGTCTTCTGTACATGCACACGTTCAGATGTCAGTATGAATAAATACAAAGAAAGCAACAATCAATTTGAGCCTGTTGACATCTCCATAGAGTTTATTTTCAGATGGAGTTGATGTAGGCGAAAATAGTTTTCTCTGCTCACACTGAGTATATGTTGGACACTCATGCAACAAATAGCTTTCCAGTTCCACTGTTACATACATCAGTATCTCCTCTCTGTAGTTTATTAAGTATGTGGTATTTCAGCCTGTTGTGTCCTGTGTGGAGTCTGAAGAGTGTCCTCTCTCTCTCTCTCTTTCTCACTCTCTCTCTCTCTCTCTCTCTCTCTCTCTCTCTCTCTCTCTCTCTCTCTCTCTCTCTCTCTCTCTCTCTCTCTCTCTCTCTCATACACACACACTCTCTTCATTTAATGTGTACATGCATGCATGTGTGTGTGTGCACTTGTGTGTGTGTGTGTGTGTATGAGAGAGAGAGAGAGAGAGAGAGAGAGAGCTATGATGCTTTTCCCTTGATAACAAGTAGCTTGACTTTCTAGGTCATGGCAGTTAACTGCAGCAGTAGCCTGACTGGATAGATAGACATTTGTTTTCTGCTTAGGAAGATCAAAATGGACTAGTCTCAAAGACAGTGGGTGGAGTCTCTGAAAAAGGTCAAGGCTGACAAAAAACAGATTAATTTTTGTCCCAGGTCACATGGGTTTAACAGAAAATGAACAAGCTGCTAGGCTTGTGGGCAGGGCTATTGTGGAAAGATGATGAGCAATGGACTATGTTGAAACTGAATGCTTTCAGATAGGTATTACAATTAAACAAATTGAGTGATGACTGTGAATCTTTAACCTTGGCCAGACTGCAAGAATATAAGTATAAAGTCAAAAGGGGTGAATTCAGACTATATATAGGAGGCCAGAGAAGAATACTGAAACAACACAGAACTGGTATTGTCAGTCACAAATCATTGAGGGAGATACTGAGGAGGGGATCAGAGCACTTATGGAATGAATAGTTTGATGTGCAGTATGGATAGTTTATTGATGAACTAACTTACCCTTAAAACTCTAGGAAAAACTGTATTCTGTGTTATTTCAGTACAAATTTCTTTAGCACAAAGAAATTCAAGCTTAGGTTATTGAAATTTGCAGCAATTTCTATACAAACATTAGAAATTTCTGAGGTTTCTATATCATTAATACTGAAAATAAAACTTATTGCAGGTTCGCACGCTTGAACAGCGAAAGGATATTGAAGAGTTGGCTCACCAGATTGAAGAACTGGAAGAAATTCGTAAACGTCAATCTAGAAAAATCTCACAGCTGAAATCAGATATTCAGAACAGTGAGTCAACCATACGTGAAAAGAATGTTGCCTCAGAAAATGCTGTGCAGGCTTTGAGTAGTGAACTGCGCACAACAAAAAATGCTTTGGAGAATATCAAATATAGAGAGAAGCAGGTATTATTTTTTATTTAATTTCAAGATTGTATATTTAATAATTTGCTAAACACTATTATCTGGCTGCTAAAATTGCCTGTTGCATATTAGATAAGTAATTTTCTAGTGTAGTAGTGTAGTGGTTAGTAAATTTGCCTACCATTGCGGTTGTCATGTGTCTGAATCCTGTTTGAAGAGAAGGAATTTTTGTCAGTGACATGAGCTCAAAGATTAAACTTCTAGTAGCACTGGCTGATTTTTGTGTGTGAATTAGCTTTCCTTATTACCAGTGTCCCTCGCCATCACTTCAACTTCTGAGGTAAAATATGAAATTCAGAACTGGGATTCTAGTATATATTTTATGGAATTGTGGAGTCATTATAAAATGGTTTATAACTATTACTTTGCTAATAAGATTTACAAAATTATATCCGTACTAACTAGCACATTTTACAACAAACGCTCACAT
This sequence comes from Cepaea hortensis, assembly GCA_963921405.1. NCBI lineage: Eukaryota > Metazoa > Mollusca > Gastropoda > Stylommatophora > Helicidae > Cepaea > Cepaea hortensis. The sequence goes on along the minus strand of OY992881.1, from coordinate 96,078,446 downwards.
AATCTAAAGAAACAAATTAGAAAGTAAATTAATATTAATTATCTAATATCTTCAAGAACATAAAAAGAAAATAAGAGGTTTATTTTAGGGACATATTGCACATTATAATATTTACATTATAAACTACATATACTTAAGAGTGCTTTCTATACTAAATTACAAAGATTACATATAATAGAGAAAAGCTACAAGAAATTACAGTCAAAGAGAAATTTACAGATGAAATAAAATGTAAACTTGAAACTCTGCAAAACACTTTGGAGGAAAGCGTTGACCAAACTTGGTTGAACATCAAGAATACAATTCAATCTACAGCAGAAGAATGTCTTGGTGTGTTAACCACGGATAGAAAGAACAGATGGTTCAATCTAAAATGTGAAGAAGCAATCATTAGGAAAAAAGAATGCCAGACATTTATGGTTAAATGACATCAACGACATCCAAAAGGAAGAGAAATATAGAAATGAATGTAAAGAGGCTACAAAAATAGTTTGACAGCAGAAGTGAGAATATATGAGTAATATAATCAAAGATATGGAAACTAACCACCAGAAAAACGAATCCAGAAAGTTTTTTAAAGAACTGAAGTCAATGAAACGAGGGCACCAACACAACACATATGGTTTAAAAGACAAACAAATACCTGGGTACAATCTTCAACTGCTCCAACATCATAAGGGAAGAAATACAAACTAGAATCAATTCTGGAAATAAGATATACTATGCACTACAACATCTACTAAAATCAAATGCGCTATCTCGTAACACCAAAATCACAACATTCAAAACTGATCAGACCAGTTGTGCTGCATGGCTCTGAAACCTGGAGTACAAAGAAAGGAGATGAAGCCTTGTTACAAACCTTTGGGAACAAAGTTTTAAGACGCGTCTTTGGACCCATTAGGGATACACAAAGTGGAGAGTGGAAAAGAAGAAGTCACAAAGACATTTATGATCTGTTTAAGTCCCCGCTAATCACTGGTATTATGAAGGCTAATAGACTGCAATGGCTGGGGCATATAGAAAGAATGGAAGATAATAGGGAAACAAAACTCGCTTACACTCAGGAAATAAATGACCCCGAGGTAGACCAAGAAGACGGTGGAGAGATAATATATATACAGACCTACAAGCACTTGAAATCAACGACTGGCAACCAGAGAGACGAATGGAGACGGATTGTATCTGCAGCAAAGAACCTCAATGGCTCGGAATGCTGAAGAAGAAGAAGAAGAAGAAGAAGAAGACTACATATACAAAGTGGTGAGCCATAGTGATGTAGTGGCTAGTGCCTTCCGTACTGGTGGTCTGAAATTTATTTGTTTTGTTTTTTACTTGCGCTCACCCGCTTTGAACTCAAGTTAGTCCACTACTGGTAGTGCTGGACTGAATTCTTTGCGTGTGGATTAGTTTTCCCTATTAAAAGTGTCCCTCACCATCAAGCGAATCCACTTCAGCTTCAGAGGTACTTGTAATTTACGCCCCCAAGCCATGCCCGATGCTTATTCATGAAACATTATAATGGCTGTTAAATACATTCAGGAAAAAAGCAAAGTAACACAAATGAACATGTTATTTTCAGCATTTACATTAAAGAGAATTCCTTGCATTTCTAAATTCTACATGATGTACCTTTTGTTTTCTCCTCAGTTGGTTGACTTCCGTACCGTTATCGCCCGCATGCTTGGCCTTGACATTAACACCCTTGCAATCCCAGATTATGAAATCATTACACGTCTGGAGAAACTTATCCAAGCCCATCATGCAACTGCCTTTACCACTCTTTCATTGGGAGAAGCTTTACAAGATGTTGATGATGGCCGTACTATTTCATTTCATCATGGTTTAGAAGCTACAGACCCGGTCATCCAGAGATCCAGGGAAAGATCTAAAAGAAAGGCAGCACGTCTTCATACTAGAGCCAGATCTGTGTCTCCCATGAGAAGAGATCCTCGAGTATATTGATGAGGCATACCACTTAGGGGGAATTTATTATGATTCTATTTAATGTAATGACAAAAGAATTGTTTACCTTCTGTATCAGGTTATTTTATTACCTACATATTTCTGATCTCAATTTTTAGACAGGCAACATGTTTTATTTAATTAAAAAAACTAGTCCTTCCTCTTTTGTTACCTATCAACTTAGAAGTACCTGTTTTTCAGTTAAACATATCATAACTGTAACAGCCTATGTTGTTGAGCTGTTCTTGAGTAGATTTAGTTCATCATACTCTAACAGCCTCTGTTGGTTAGCTGTTCTAGAATTTATATAAATTATCATACTGTAAGAGCCTGAGTTGGTTAGCTGTTCTTGAGTAGATTTAATTTATCATTCTGTAACAGCTTCTGTTAGTCTTTAAAAAAAGTCTTAAAAGTCGAGAGGATCGACTTCATTGCCCCATGTTTTATCCGATATGGCTCGGGTCTCTTTTGGCAGGATGACCTGCCAAAAGCATCGCACAAAGAACAAATTCTGTAGCTCCGACGACCCCTCCCCCCTCCCCCCTCCCAGGAGTCTCCGAGAAAAATGCACTCATGAACCGCGAAAGACGTAGCCCGGAATCGTACCCACAACCTTCGGAGCGTGAGTCAGACGGCTTAACCACTATGCCACGGAAATTCCCGAATTAGCCTTTAACAGGCTGGACACAAATTTAATTTTCTCATTGATAATATTACAAAAGTGACGTTGATTCGATTTCACCATTACCTCTACCACGTTCAACTTCAAGGAGAGGTTGTAGTTAGGGTCAATCACCAGCTCAGAGTGATAGTCCTGGGTTTACCCTCACAGGCTTATTAATCTGAGGGTGATTGTTGTCCATATGTTTGTTAGCTGTTCTAGAATTGATTTAATTTATCATACTTTAAGAGCCTGAGTTGGTTAGCTGTTCTTGAGTAGATTTAATTTATCATACTCTAACAGCCTCTGTTGGTTAATTGTTCTTGAGTAGATTTAATTTACATACTCTAACAGCCTCTGTTGGTTAGCTGTTCTTGAGTAGATTTAATTTATCATACTCTAACAGCCTCTGTTGGTTAGCTCTTCTTGAGTTGGATTTAATTTATCATACTGTGACAGGCTTTGATGGTGAGCTATTCTGTGAGTTAACTGAGCTTATCAGAGTTTAACAACCTCTCTTAAAGAATTATATCAGTCTGTGTTTGTTTGCTGCTCTTGAGTTAACTAAACTTATCAGGACTGTACAACCCTCTCTTAATTAGCTATTCTTGATTCAGTTAAACTTATGAGAGTTGTAACAGCTAATGTTGGTATGCCAAAATTTTATAAATCATCACTTGGTGTGAATATTATTATAAGGTTGATTTATTAGATTATCTTCTCACACTGTGGCCCCATTTATGAGTGCTCTGATCTTCTCCTACACACCTCAGTAGGGTGGTCTCAGTTAAGTTTACAATCTCACATTACATCCTTATCCTTATGTATGTATGTCAGGATCCACATACGCCATAAACATACTGCCATGGTAGGAATTTCTCATTTGACAAGGCAGTGGCCACATAGCCTACTCTGTGCGATGTCCAACTGTCAATGAATTGTTATTGTGTAGAACTAGCGGAACTAACACATGTGTTGTTCAGTTTAGTTTTCCTTAATCTGAGAAGACAAGAGATCTGACTCATTACCCTTAGTTAATAGTAGGACAGCTATCTCCTTCTGAGAAAGAAATTATCCTTAAAATACTACCCTCATCTGTACTTGAACTGGCACATATTTAGAAATGATCAGATGCCGAGCTATCAAGCTACTTTGGTCCCTGAACAAAATTGTATAACTCACTCTGTCTGTTAGATTCAAGGCACCATATATTTTTGACTGTTAGTGACTTTTTAGAAGGGAAATAATAACACACTTGTCAAAAGATGCCATTGTAAATTTGTATTGTCTCCCCTGTAAAGTAGGTTGCAAGCACACTGTTAAGAGCACCATGATTGATTGATTGTGAATTCCCTGGAAGACTGAGTTTTAACTCTTTAAGTCCACTACAAAACTGTTCAGTTCCCAGATTAAGGCTCGCATCTACCAAAATGACATAACTGGTGTGGAGACTTTTCTCCTTACCATGAAGTACCACTATCTCAGGAGGGACTGTTTTGAAGCACTTGTCATCCCCTCCCCAAGCTCAGAAACCAATGAAATATGCAAGACCAATACTGGAACTTCACATTTGTGGTGAGTCATATTAGGAAATAGCCAAGTCATGATTCAGCCCAGCACATACAGACTTCCAGGAATTATACCTAGTTAGTTAGATAGTCGACAGATCATCCTCATTGCACATCGAAACATTCATTCCATAAGTACTTGGATCCCCTCCTCAGTAAATCCCGCAGCATGTGGCAGCTAACGACACCAGTTCTGTGTTGGTTTATTAATCTTCTTTGGCTTTCTGTGTAGTGTTTGGCCACCCCTCTTTTAACTTGCTGTTCTAGCAGCCTGACCATGGTTGTAGATTCACTTGGTACTCGCAAACGACTTGCTTCTTGTAGCACATTCAGAATATCAATCTGGTCCATGGCTTGACCGTCTTCCACAGAAGCCTTACCTGTAAGCCTGTCAGCCCGCTCATTTCCTTGTATACCCGCATGCCCTGGCACGAAAATTAAACTAATCTTTGCCAGCCAAGACAGCTCCAGAGACAGCAACCACTCTCTCCAGTCCCACCCAATCTCTATCTTCCTGAGCATACTCATTGAGTCACTAGGAACTTACGCTCCAGTCCAGTGCACAGAAGGAATATGAATATCATAACTGCTAAAAAGACACAGATGGACAAATAGATAATCTATGATCTGAAATAATTATAGACATTATATATAGGGGTTGTAACCGGAGAAGGGTGTAACACATGTGCAAATGTATACTGTTATGTTATGATCTGCTAAATTTTAACAGAGAAATGTAAACAGGTGTGACAGTACTGTATATTGACAGGCACTGATGGCATTGGATATCATATGATAGCATTTTATTATATATTTTATTTGGCAGTGTCCTTTGTGTAGTATATTTATCTATCGTTTTAATCACTTGTCTGGGGAAAGAAAAGGGAGAAGGGGGTATAATCTGTCGGAATTCATTTGTGCCATTGCTGATCTATGCTAGTAGAGTTGTGAAGTTCTGTCAGTTACCTGAAATCTTTTAATAAATTTTATTATCTCTCATTTTATTTATACTTTACTTAACTTTGCTGTTTACTGATGTATGTTATCCTTTGTTGTATTGTGCATATATTTATTAAGTTTATAATATCTGATTTTACTGCTCCCTTTTACATTGCCATCTTTGGTTGAACTTAACATGCTAGATAATGTTTGCAGCTTTGTTGACTTCTAATAAAGATACAAAATAAGGCATCATAGCAAATTTATCCTATCTAATATATTTTTGGTACTTATGCATAAGGGGCAGTGAACACGCTTCACAATCCTACATGCTGAGTTTGAAATCAGCCGCACAAGATTTGGGATAAGATCACCTTGCATTGATTTTTAACAATGGTATGAATGTCAGCCCTTCAGAAATCAATGGCAAGCTACTGAAAGTAAATTTGCCTATATAATCACAAACAGCCAAAAAATACAGGGGTTGATTATGATGTCCTGTAAACTAACTTTTAATATTACGTTAATAAATAATTGTTATTATATTTATTGCTATCTGTATTATTTTTAATCTGTATAATGACACACTGTATTTGCAACGGACAATCAGACCAGTTGGAAAACAAGACACTGAAAACAAATAGTTATATATGTAGTGGAGAATTCTGACCTATTCTTCTTCTTTTTCATCGTTCGTCTGGTATTTTTCTGTTTGGGCATAACTGCGTTGCGTCGGTTTATGGCATGGCTGTGATATTTGCACCTTTCAGCTGACACATCCGACTTCTGCAGGCATGTGTTGACTGGGTTAGCCTTCCCAGGTTTTTCGTAGGACTTTTCGTGGTCAAAAGGTCATCTTTGTCCCTCTATCCCTGGTCAGCCCTCAAGGGAAGGCAGGGTCAGACCATGGGGATTGCCTACTATCCAAGGAGACTTCCATGAGTGCACAGCCAACACATGGCTTTCTGATACTGGGTTCACCCAAGGAATTGTCATATCCTGCATCTGGCTGCGTAACCTCACTTTGGTATATTGAGCCTCCCATGCATCCCAGGCTGCATCTTCGGAGGCTACATGTTTGCAATTTGCAGATTTTGGACTTCGATGACACCCACAAGCTATGCGGTTGAGTGTTACTTTCTATAAAATTAATTTTCTAGCCAAGCAATTTCCCATTTGGCAACCAGTGTAACATTTCCCACCTACATGCCTGGGGGATGAATTCGCTGGGACTGCAGTGTTGCACATCCGGGATATTCTGTATTTTTATTTATTTTTTTTTTAAGTTTTGAGAGGCCTGCACACGTAGCATGGTATTTTTCTTTCATCGCCAATATTTCATCTATTGCACGTCATGGCTGTTTGAACCAATTTGTTATTTAGTAGGATTGTGGGTCATTTACTGTTCGTCATGGACATTTGAACCAAGTTGTCATTTAATAGATTTTTTGGGGGGTTGACATTTGAACCTGTCTTGTAGGAATTGAATTTGATGGACATTAGAACAATTTTGTCAATTTAGTAGGGTTCATATTCAACTGACATCAATTACCCATGATTTGGCGGTGTGCTGATGAGTGTCAGAGACATTTCTGATGATGCATCTCTAGAGGCCACCAACTCTGAGATCCCTTGCCAGTTCAGTTTAGGCCAGTGATGGCCACTTATCCATGGTGGACGTACATCAGAAGTTTTGCAAGGGCTTTTGTAAAACCAGCACAAAGCTGGCTGAAGCCCAAGGTGTAGTATAGGGTATTCCTTTATATGCATCACAAAGGCCTTGACTTTTCCCTTTAGCCTGTGACCGAAGTCATCACACTACCTGGCATATTCAACCATACTGAAACAAACAATTCCTTAACAATGTTATGGAGAAGCTTTTGTGTTCATCTTGTTGGTCTCACATCAACATGACTGAATTAAAATAAAGCATTTCCCGGGATGGTTAACCCGGTCAACAAATGCCCGCAGAAGTCGGATGTGTCGGCCTAATGACGCAAGAACGCAGCTTTGCTGTAAACAGGAACAACGCAATCATATCCGAAAAAAAAACTCTGGATGAATGCAGAAGAAGAAATAAAGCATTTTGTAGTTTGCAATAAACCAGATGGAGGTACTCTTTGTTTCCTAGTCATAAAATGATAGCCCTTGGAAAGGAATCAGCGATGGTAAACCTTCAGTTGTTTCATCAAAATCTGAGAAAAATGCTGTTGCTTTATAATTTGTATGTGTAAATTTGAGAGGCTTATGAAAGGAAAGGAGCATGAGTAAAGATTGCTAGGTGTTTGTCTTCTGACTGAATTGGTCTGTATTCTTATAAAAACACATAATCGAGCATGTGGCTTACTGGGGCCCAGAAATGAAACAAAGAATAGTGACATTTTAACCTACCATACGGAGGTCATTATTGGCAAATGGACAAGAGCGCTCATTCTTAAAGTTCCAGTGTGCTGATGCTGAGGTAGCGAGTTCAACCCCTACACTGGTCAGTTGGGGTAAATTGTTGACTTCTTGTCCTTGACTTGGGGATGTAAATTACAAGTACCTCTGAAATCAGAGTGGGTTCACCTGATGCAGAGGGACATTGGTAATTAGGAAGCTAATCCACATGCAAATATCAGTCTGGTGCAATGTAAGTAGTCGCATGTGTAAGGACTATGCTTGAGTTTAAAAAAATAAATCTATCACACTTGTTATAGAAGGCACTATGCAGGGTTGGCAAGAGACTGGCTACCTCATCCCAAAAATAATTTTAGCTATCCATCCAATCAAGAGCAATTCTACATAATACTTGGCACGAGTTTGATTCGATCCGCAGTGGGGCGGATTCAAATTTTAAAAGTTGGGCTAGGCTATCAGGTCACCCCAGCCTAAAATGGGACGTAAAGGCAGCCTATGTGATACTAATCACATGACCAATCAATTGCTGATTATAAACATATGGGTCTAGCACGATATATCCAATTCGCCTTCATGCATGTAAAGGGTTCTTTACTATAGAATTTACTGACTAACTTGAGTGGGTTGAGGGCATAAGATCCACCAGGACATGAAAGGAAGAAATAAGAAGAAAACTTAAGCAGTCTCAGAGCTTTTACAATCATGTGACTATGCTACTTTATTGTGCACTATTAAAAGATGTTTTCTTGAGTTGAGTCAAGAATTGACATCACAGCACTTAGGGCATTCTCATACATGCACTATCAACTTCGATAGCCTGCAAAGAGTCCCAGTATTAATGGTACCAGTTGAAATCTGATTATATGTCCTTCTGCATTTCCTCAAAGTACTGAGTGTCGGCCAGATCCATTGTTTCTAGGCTGTGATTATTTATCTTTTATCTGTTCTTCCACACTCTAAAAATGATCCCTAGGGCCCTGACCATGTCTGTCTTATCCTTATTCACCAATACCACAATCAACTGCAGACCCAGCCAGTCTGTCCACCTGCCTGTTTCGCACCACACCAGCATGTCTTGGGGAAAAGATCCAACAGATGCTCCCTACCATTGATTGTTCAATTGATGCATGCCAATCTTCATGAAACAAAGACTCCTCTTGTTGCCATATAAATACATTTATTTTGGAGGCGTTTCTAATCTACTTTTATATAGAAAATATGACATGTTTTTCTAATTATATATTATTGATTTCAGTTGGAGACTTTTCATCATATACTTTTCACATTTTACTCTTCACAGTATATTTATTTATTATCTGTTTTTTAATATTACTTTAGTTATTTAAAATGTATATTTGCATTCCATGTCTTGGGTTTTATTTTAATTAATCTGCCTTTACCTATGAATTTTCATTTGTAATGCCAGTGGTTTTCCTTCATCTGTGATATTTTATTTTACATCTATTTTCCTGTTCTATATCTCATTATTATTATTTATTCTGTTGTAATTATAAAATTCTACATGTATGTTAATATTTTAACAATATTTACACATTCTGTCCTGAGAACTGAGCTGATTTGTAAGTTACTATTACAAATGTTTGTTGCTTCTTATATATAGAAATATCTTATTGCATCTTATCTTGTATCTTGCGGTGTTGAGGTAAAGTATAAATAGCGGGAGAGTGCCCATTTATGGGCTTCATGTATCGAGATTCCCATAGACTCAGCTATTCCCTCTGCCATCGTTAACATGGTCGGCCTCTTCTTCTGTTTCCATTTGGTCTGTACATCATTGCTTGTTGTGGTATACTGTTAGTTGGTAATCTAGTTATATGGCCAACCATTTAACCTGCTGTTTTCTGATTAAACATAGCGTTGCTATAACCCCCACTTTAGTCCTGATTTCTTAATTTCTAATTTTCACTTTTCTTGATACATTGAGCATTCTTCTCAGGAATCTCATTTCCTTTGTTGTAATTTTTCTTCTCTTTTTTTTATCATTGTTCCGGTTTGTCATTGGTAGCATAGAGTTGGTAGAAAGAATATGCACACATGCACATACAACGCACCAGAAATAAGTGATAATACATTTTTAAATCTTTATACAAAAAGACAGATATAGAAATGTATTATCACTTATTTCCTGTGTGTTGTATGTTTTCGTGTGCATGCATATATACATATGCAAGTGTGCATAATTCTTTCTTATGTTGTTGTTTTTTTTTGTCTTTCGCATTTCATTTGTTGACAGTTTTGTTCATGTGTTCTGTAAATTCTCCCTTTCAGAAATTTAGTATAAAACTAATAGGTTTATTTATGTATCTGACATGAATTTGTTTTCTCTATTTAATGTTGACAAAGGTGCTCAATGTTTTTTCATCTTCATTTCAAACAACTTGTAACACAACTATCAGTTACCAGTGATAAGAATACCATAAAGAAAAGAAACCAAAAAATACCCCGAAGCATATTACTTACTTTAACTGATTAAATGCCACAGGATGATTAAATGTCTTAAGTGACTTCTTGTACCTGCCATAGGCTTATATATCGCCAAAATGTTGTCATTGCATTATAATACAAGATGTCTGCTAACATATTAACAACTTTATAGTCATAACTGTGACACCCCTTCTTCCAATTTTCTGCCATTCATTTTGTTTGGTGCAAAGCTACATTTTGTCTGGCACTGAATCATTTACACTCGTCAGAAAGGAAAAGGCAGATCCATGGTAGATTCCTCCTTTGTCAAGGAGGTAAGGGGACTAAACACATTTGGCAAAGGGGGATGACTTCTGATGATCCTGCTGTGCTTGCTCCATAGTGGACTTCATACTACTAGCCATAGAGATGTCAAAGCCCTCACATATACTAGGTCATCACATATGAGGTAGTTGGCCCGTAATGTTCATATTCTTTCCTTCTCAGATAATTTCAGAAAATTCTGAAAATTGACCTGTACCTATTTTGTGGGCTGGGTCAGCACTGATATAATAGCAGCAGAAAGTCAAAACAGATTTCTTAACCTAATTAGCAGAAAAACAGAAGAATCGAAATTATATAGAAAAATTGTATTCTCAAATGTAGCATCAAAATAAATCGAACTAGTTAGTTGTTAGTCATGGTTTCAACTTTGCGGCAAGTGTCATCCTATAATGCCCCTTTCCAGTGCCAGTGAATATTATACAAAATGCTCCTAACTGTCCCATGTGAAAAGCAGAACAGACAGCAGCCCTGACACACCAACAGCATGCACATTTTACCTGAGTAAGTCTGCTGCTTGAATGCCAACACAACAGTCTGCCACTAAAATTACAGTTCATCTTTGATGGAAGCAGTAGTCCCTAGGAAACCAACAGTTGCACACGCGTTTTTACATAAGGCTAAACCGGCTAGTTCAGCAACGGAACGTCCATCATTTTTCTGAACATGCAGTTTACAATAAAAAAAATTAAAAAAACAGCAGACAGATGTTAAAATATTTTTTTCCCCGCGTTTCCATCCTGTTTCAGGATATTGCAGTCAACATCAGCATCTTTCAGCTGTATTTTGATTCCTAGGCTAGATTACGCTCAACAGCACGCCATGACTTTCTGAGGGAACGGCTCCATACTCTCATAAGTCACTGGCGCGACTTGAACCACTTCTAATTCTCGTGCGCTCACGTCAACCACGAGAGTATTCGGGGTTAACGAAGAAAGCTACTAACTCCTCCGCCAGGGAGCCGGCATGTAAAAATATTCCACATGAAATTCACAGCTCACTGTGTCACTCCATGCACTTTACTCATTAGCTTGGCGACGGAACCTTGTACTACCAGTTCAAAATATGGAAAATGCGTAAGCACCCGTAGCCAGAAGCAAAATCACTCTATAGTTCTAAATAGCTCAACAGCCTATCCGCCATAATGGACCGTAAGGCTGGCACTAAAACTTCACATTCCTGGAGAGATATTTTAGAATACAACTAGGACATGATTAAATAGAACAACCAAGATAAGACAGAATATATGGTAATTTCAAGAGAAGGAATGGCTACAAACTCTGGCCACATACAAATAGATAATATGGCCATTAAAAGAACGGAAACATACAAATACCTGGGTACAATCTTCAAATGCTCCAACATCATAAGGGAAGAAATACAAACTAGAATCAATTCTGGAAATAAGATATACTATGCACTACAACATCTACTAAAATCAAAGGCGCTATCTCCAAAATCACAATATACCAAACACTGATCAGACCAGTTGTGCTGTATGGCTCTGAAACCTGGAGTACAACGAAAGGAGATGAAGCCTTGTTACAAACCTTTAAGAACAAAGTTTTAAGACGCATCTTTGGGCCCATTAGGGATACACAAAGTGGAGAGTGGAAAAGAAGAAGTAACAAAGACATTTATGATCTGTTTAAGTCCCCTCTAATCACTGGTATCATGAAGGCTAATAGACTACAATGGCTGGAGCATATAGACAGAATGGAAGATAATAAGGAAACAAAACTCGCTTACACTCAGGAAATAAATGACCGTAGACCCCGAGGTAGACCAAGAAGACGGTGGAGAGATAATATATATACAGACGGGACGCAGAGGTGTTTCCAAGGCAACAGGGCCGGGTTATATACTGGCCAAGACCTATTGACGCGTCCTCGTCGAGCGTCCTGGGCAACAGGTCCCTTCGGGGTCCTGGCTAAAGTCAGTAGGATCGCCGATTCCTCCGAAGTCGGAGAGTGTCTGCCTGTACGGCGAGGAGCCACCAGTCTGCACACCAATAAGCCAGACATGGGACAACGGATACTCACGCAAAACTCAGGTCCTGTATGACATCACACTGATGTTGGACAACAGGATGCCTTCATCCGACATACAGGACTTCGCGTTGGAGCTCAAGCCAACGAACACAAGCAAGCAAGCAAGCATATATATACAGACCTACAAGCACTTGGAATCAACGACTAGCAAGAGAAGGTCGACGAATGGAGACGGATTGTATCTGCAGCAGAGAACCTCAATGGCTCGGAACGCTGAAGAAGAAGATTCTGAAGGAAGTTAATTTGTTCAAGTATTTTGGTACTTTGATTATAATAGCAGATGGAAAATGTGTTAAGGTAGTTAAACGTAAAAACGGCGAATCATGGACAATAAGCAGGTTAGTGAGGAATTATGTGGAAGCTGCAGAGATGTAGGTTTATAAAAAAAATAAGATCACTATGGATAGGTTAAAAATCATAATGAAGATTTCTTGAAAGAAGTTAACTCACAAAAAGAACTAGTTACTTGCATCTTTGGACACATCAAGAGAAGACAAAGAGCTGGAATATGTTGTTCTTCTTTTATTCGCTTGAAATGTGTCTATAACTGCAATGTTCTCTCTTGTATGAATTTAACTGTATTTTTTAGCTCACACAGTGATCCACAGAGTTTCACTGTTGTTATTTGTAGTCTTTGTTTTCTATGGCCAGACGCTCTATTCTCAGGTCCCCTGCCTCCACAGGACTCTGAGAATGACCTCCAGACGTTGTGGTTGGACCCTTTCAAAGCATAGGGCCCTACACTGCACCTACCCCGGGGGTCTATGACAGAGCGAGCACCGTAACATTTTACAGTAAGCGACATATTTCATCACGTAATTTCGTGGCATCAGGATTTCTGTGGTGCGCCTCATGGCTGGATTCCTCCGTCTTCAGCACTTTGCTTTATTAGACTGTGGTCATACTCAAGTTTAGATATGTATGCATGTACACTTGTGTCTACGCATGTATGTACGTGCATACGTATCTAGAGCATTCTGGGTTTTTTTTTTTTTTGTACGACGCCAGAGATTCTCCGCCGTCCCTTCTCCTGTTAGTTACAACAGTTACGTCTCGTGAAGGCCAGCAGTTGGACTTTTGCTGCCAGAGGTGGTGAATGCTCAGGCCATGGGATATTTTGCAAGGTTGGCCGCTCACCCCAACTATGCGCTCTAGGCTATATAACAGCAATTTGAAACCAGAATATTTTGTGACAATGGGAAAGCGAAAAGGGGATAGGGGGAGACCAGGAGAAAATATGCCGGATAGTCTGAGATCATTGTATGCAGGAATATCTGTATTATAAATGATTTGCATTGTAAACAGTTAGTTGCATATCCTTTACAGGACGATACAGTTATCCCCAGCTTTTTTGGATGTTTGTGATTTCTTGGCACGTTTACGTCGTTTCCGAACGACCGAAACTCATACCAGGTATAAAAACCAATGCAAGGCAGTCTGCTGCCAAATTGCCCGCAGCTGTGTTTCAAATACAGTATGCGGGATTACGAATTGCGTCCGTATCCACTTCGGCACAGAACCGGGGATTTGCAATACATGAGACAGGTGGCTATGGGCAGACATGATGATCAATACCGTACGACATGAACTATAAGTAGAAGTGTCTGCATCAGACTTTTACCTACCACCAGTAAGGACTGAGCCTAGACAACTGTGCTGTAAGTGTTCAAGTGCCATAGTACTAGGATCATAGTGGTGTTTGTTTTGTTTCGTGTGTCGTTCGCTGTTTAAATGCTCAGTGTAGTATGGCGATACATCGTTCATCTCTCCAAATGGGAGTTTACATTTGGCGATGTATTATCCCATCAGTTCAATAGTTACCTGCATATCCCTTACAGGACGTGTCACATTAAAAACTTGAAGGTTTCGATCGATGACAGAAAGTCGCGCCAAATGTCTACACACAGTCGGCATTTCTTTAATATGTTGTTGCTCGAGGAGGGACTATAGCGCCATCCGTTTGCAAGGCGGCAGCCAGCCTTTGATGTGATAGACGGAATGTCTGAGCAGAAGTCGGCTAGATCTTGTGTTGTGGGGAAATTCTTTTCTGGTTCACAGGCAGGCAAGACTTTTTGTTGTACGGGAAACAGGTTCCCAGATGAAAGCAAAATAGACGGCGGGTTGTTTCCACCCAGTCTAAACAGGAGAGAGAAAAATAGATTCTAGACGGTCTAGCATCTAGACAGTTTTGTTAGGTCATTTATACCCAGAACAAAAACGGTTGAGATAAACAACTTTGGGTTAGTCGATCAAAAGTTGTGAAGCGCTACGGACCGGTGCAATATTCCTAGTTGTTTCTATAGAGAGAGACTATAGTGTCTATTGTTGATGTATATCGGCGGACATCGATCCAGTCTGTGATTTCATAGTCTCCATCTACAACAGGAATAACTATATGGTATTCTATTAAAACATATCTAACTTAGATTATTCTTAGGAATAGAGTGTAGTTCTGTGCGGTGATAGATCGTATTATAAGAGCGTCAGCAACAGTAGCCTATCGCGTAGCTTAAACTAGCTTGTGTGAGATATCATTTAACTCAGTGAGTTAAGGACAATTTAGTGGGATAATATTTAGAGAGATTGAGGATGGTTGGGGGGATGAAGGGAATGTAAAATGGTAGGATCTTCCAGTAGGGCATCTGCTGGGTTTCTACCCGTTTCCTTTAGTCTTTCCTTGTCTTACCATGACTCAGACCGAAGTGATGAGCTCCTCGGACTTATGACAGAGTTTGGTTCTCTGTTATTTTTTTCTGAGTGCGGCCGGTGGCCTTCACTCACCTAATAAAGGTCAGAATCGGGTTGCTCTCACCAGGTGTGTTCTCTATTCAACAGGTTCCACTCGATTGTTCCACGTTATTCTACCAAGAAGCTAGCAACAAAGTCATAGACAGTGATGGCTCGAGTATTGAAGGCAGAGTTTACTGAGAGGCTTTTGCACTGGGTCCATAACCCAGATGGTCTGCAGGAACCTGGCCTCTGCTGACCAGGACATGATGATTATAAGTGTGTTTCTTAAGTGATAGTTTACATCACAGTAAATACAGGACACTGTAAATAACACCTGTACCAGGAACACTAGTAAATATAACTAACATTGGCACCATTCCGTCTTGACAGACGATAGTTGGATACATTGTGCTTCAAAAAGGCTTAATAACTACGATCCATGGCGGTGGCGAGTGTGGCTGGTAAGGCCAACTCTCCATAGCACAAAGCCTGGGCTAAAATAAAGAAACCATGTTTTGCCCATGCAGCATGATCCCTCTCTCGGCCTGCCTAGTTCACTCCAGAGGAAAGTTAACACCTATACATCTGGAACAAGACAAGCTGCAGAAGCTGCCGGATCAGCAAAGCAATGCTCTAACTGTCCGCCTGAAGGAGCTTCGATCCTAGACCAGCTGCCAACCAAGGCTTAGGGCCTGGTCTGCCCTGCCATGACTTATTTTGTCTTTGGGTTGCATTTCCTCGCACCAGGATAAGGCTAGTACCCTCCCAATTGCGCTCTTCCGCCCGAAGCTGTTGGCACAATGTGGGGTGTCGAGTTTGGTAAGCGCCGCCCAACATTCGGCGCTGACAGAAAGCAGGTAGTACCGTCTACTGTCATACGGTAGCTGAGTCATATCTGACTAAGACCTGACTGACTAAATATAACTACCTGGAACAGTAACATTGTGTGTTAACATTGGGAAAATCTTACAACAAGTGACATACGAACATTTAGGTTTTCCAAAGTTATATTAACAATATCTGTAGGATTCTCTGATCACAGAACATTTAATGAACAGAGTAGTTACACTGTGTGTGTGTGTTGGAACGATGATCAATATTGGACTGTTTCCACTATTGAAGACCAAGCATCCGGAGTGTTCACGAGCTATCTGAAGAAGTCAACACTTGGTCTGAGAGACACATCACTTGGGTGAGGTTTTCTGTCCCTGATATGATGTTGTGGTGTGGCCAGTACGATGATGAAGCAGACTGTGCTCCTTGGCTGTTCGGTCTGATTCTGCATACACACTAGATTATACGACAGACATTCTACTCAGACACTTTGCACATACATGACACTTTTCTCTATTAAACTAAATTGTTGTTTTGTTAGAGCCAGTGTTGTTTAGTGTGTTTTGGGAAAAGAATGAGAGGGGGCTTGATACAGTAATAAAAGAGAGAGATAGAGAGAGAGAGAGAGAGAGAGGGGGGAGGGATCCAGGGATCGACGGGGTTTTGTGGACAGAAATCAAGAAGATCCTCAAGATAGTGATATGGGGTTAAAAGGATGTCGATGTTGATTCCCCTCATGAGCAGCCAGGCTGAAAAACATCTGATGGCTGTAGAAATGTGGTTTCTGAGGAAAATGCAAAGAATACCATGGACAGCCAGAAAGACCAATGAACAAGTCCTTCAAGAAACAAATGAAGATCGTAAACTGATCAGAGACATTAGACGTAGACAGTCACAATTTTTTGGGCATGTTATGAGAAGAAATGATTTGGAGAACTTGGTGACAACTGGTAAGATCGAGGGGAACAGACCAAGGGGAAGACCTAGAAACAAGTATCTGGATGGCTTGGCCTTGTGGCATGGTCGAGACAGAAACACGGAACTGATCCACGACTCTGTTGATCGAGTGAGATGGCAGAACATGACCGCCCACGCTTACCGGCATGGCACATGATGGATGGATGGTTGATTCCCCTCACCCCAGGGACGACATATATTTTAAAATAAAATACGACAGGACGTAGCAGTCAACTTCAGCATTCTTTGACTGTTAGTGATTCCTGAGCAAGTTTACGTTCAGTAGTTTGTCATTGCTATATAAAGTAAATAAATGATTCATCTACTGCTAATGAATATTAAAATAAGAGTAACAAGTACACACCGTACTTGATTTCATATTCTAGCTCACTTATTTTGTTTTAATTCTTGAGCAATTTACATAACACACATGACAATGCCTTTGAATTAATTGTCAATGTAGACAGTATGTGGCAAAAAGAAACACGATATCACAAGCAGAACAACCCAGGCTTTTCATCGAGATGTTGTTAAGATATTAGTATTGCTTAAATATTACACAATGGTTGTTTTTATTTCCTCCAATATCAGAAGAGGCCAGCAATCCCAAAAGATTAAATATCTTTAATAAGTTTCCTATATCACAGGGTAAACGCCGACAGCCCCTCTGTATGCGCCTTTCTTTCACGTGTTCATATCTAACAAACGTAGACGACTCGGTATAACCGGAATCAATACAATAATGCCACCTTTGTAGGCGGTCCCTGAAGTCTATTTTATACCATTTTATAAGGGAGTGGTGGATTAGGCGGATCATTATGTGACAGATCTGTGCTGTAAATACAGTCTGTTTCGAGAGTTCTTTTTGCAAGTCAGCATGACCAACTAGATGAGAACGCTCGTTCTTAACTGATTCATTGCCAAACAAAAAGTATGTCTCGAACAAACATGGTAGACAAACAAATTAAAAATAATATCATGTAAATTTAAATGCTCTGAGCACTAAAATCGCGGAAGATACCACGAAAAAAAAAACAACCCTAACACGATGACCCTAGTATGACGATATATGATCCTTCTGTCCAGCTGGATGGTCACATTTAGCAATATATTATCCTTCGGCACTGGATGAGTTAAACATCCGATGTGACGATGCACAGGTAGCGGGTTCAACAACTCGACCGGTCAGTTGAACTAAAATGCTGACTTCTCGTCCTTGACTTAAGTTACAAGTACCTTTGAAATCGGAATGGGCTCGCTTGATGGCGAGGGACACTGGTTATAGGGAAAGCTAATCGACACGCAAAAATCAGTCCAGTGCACTAGAAGTAGTAGCAAGTGTATCAACTACGCTTGATTTCAAAGCGGGCAAAACGTTATAAAAACAAAGATTTCTCTGTCCTAACCAAAGCAGCTACAGTTAGTTAGTTAGTTATTAAACAGATCATCATCATTGTACATCGAATTATTAGTCCATAAGTGTTTAGATCGCCTCCTCGTTGTCTCCAAGAGCGTGTAGCGACTAGGTCTGTGCTGGCTAATTATTCTTCCTTTGCTCTCCGCATGGCAGTCTTGTCTGGCTTCACCCCGACTGCACTGATGTTCTTGCGATCTGGTTAAAATTGCATTCACATCTGTTGCTTGGGTCAGTTATTAGTCCTGCTTCACGAGTGCATTCTGTCAAAAAACTGTCATTTACTGTTAATAACGTACCTTGCGGTGTATGGCAGTGGGGTCTTTGAGCCTGAGGAATTAAGGCTGCCTGGCTAGTGCAGTCGCCGCGAACTGTGCAGATTAGAGTTTTCTTTTTTTCCCCGATAGAAAAAAAAACCACACCTTACCGAGGATTCGAACCCGGGTCTCCCGAAGGAGAATCCGGTATTCTAGCCACTCGACCAGATGTCAAATTGATCCAATGCACATCCACTCCCCGCTCATCCAATCAAACTTGCACGTCTGTCTGCTCGTTGATTCCCCCTTACACCCGTGTGCCAAGTCACAAATTTGACACGGCGTAAATGCTCACAAACTAGTCATCCGGACTCTTAGCCCTTCTATTCACTGATCTTTCGCACATCAGTTATATGTATCTATTGTGCACAAAGAAAAACATGGTGACATACATGATGTCCGCTTAAACAATGCATTGTTAGGCTACAGACAGATAGACACAAGGACAGAAAAAGCAGCAGAAAATGAAGATAAAAGAAGTAGAAAACGAGACAGAAGAGAAGAAGGGGAGGAAACAGAATATGATTGATTGATTGATTGATTTAGGAACCGACATCACAGCATTCGGGACATTCCCATTAGCGCTCCGTCCCCATCCTCAGCAGCCAGCGAAGAGTTATAACACTAATAGTTCCAGTAGCAATCTGATTATATGTCCGTCTCGCCTTTCCTCTGAGCGTCGAGCATTGGTCAGATCCCCTTGTCACACCTCGCTGCCTCATTCTTACCAGACTATGAATATGAGAGAACTTAACACGTTCCAACATGTTTTCTTCATCTCGTGGTTCATTGTCTTGTTTTCTCCATGAGCTCCACATTCAGCCATACTATTGCAGTCCTTTTATTTTGCGCTGGCGACAATTGGTGAATGATTGCAGTTTATTTCTAATTGTTTCGTTGTTCTCCGTGTTTTTCATCGGTACAGCAGTACCGATTTAACGTTAGAATTGAATATTCTAAGTATGGTGCTAATTTTAATTTCTTTTGACTTCCGCAAATTGGCTAGTGCTATAAAAGCGCCTATAGCCTTTTGCATGCATTCTTATTTTAAAGGGCGTTTGTATTGTCTCACTACACTTTCTATGTAAAAAAAAAAAAAAAAAAAAAAAAAAAAAATGAAGTACATGACGTCATGTACTTCATTTCTCAAATTTGTTCTACATACAAAGTATAGTGAGACTTTATAAACACCCGGTAATATCTGTGTCTGTTCCACAGCTTTGGTCTACATTGCTACCTAAAAAGGTGTATGACTCCGTCTCTGTAAATAAGATTACACCTGTGGAAATGTTAACATTTGCTTGATTTATTCTCATTATCTTTGTCTTTCTCCTATGAAATTTTATATCTGATTGTTGTGACTTCCCATCCAATGTTGTTAGTTTATAATGCATATGATTTCGTGTGTGAGTCAGGAAAGCAGTGTCGTCAGCTAATTCTAGATCATCCAGAAGATGTGTCAACTGAGTCCATTGAATTATATTTCTGGCGGTTTTTGTTGCCTTCATATATTATGGTAGCTATTGAAGTTACATTTTCAACGGTATCACCACCACCACCACCACCACCACCATCATCATCATCATAATCATCATCATCATCATCATCATCATCATCATCATGATCATGATCATCATCATCATTACCATCATCATCATCATCATCATCATCATTACCATCATCATCATCATCATCATCATCATCATCATCATCATCATCATCATCTCATCATCATCATCATCATCATCATCACCATCATCATCATCATCATCATCATCATCATCATTACCATCATCATCATTATCAACAACTTCTTCTTCTCATCCTCCTCTTCTTCCTACTACTACTGCTACTACTACTACTACTACTACTACTACTACAACTACTACTACTACTACTACTACTACTACTACTACTACTACTACTACTACTACTACTACTACTACTACTACTACTTCTACTACTACTACTACTACTACTACTACTACTACTACTACTACTACTACTACTACTACTACTACTACTACTACCACCACTACTACTACTACTACTACTACTACTACTACTACTACTACTACTACTACTACTACTACTACTACTACTACTACTGCTACTACTACTACTACTACTAATGATGTCTTGTATGGGTCTCATAATTATTTCCATGTACGAATTGAACAGTTCGGGTTGTTGTAGACTCGTCTAGACTTAACGTTTAAAAACCGGGTTGTTGTTTTTTTTTCAAGACGTAAGCGTCTAATACATACTCAGTAGTCACAAACAACGGAACACAAAACGACTCTAGACTCCAGAAGCCACACACATGCTAAACCGGTTGTTTGAAAACTAAACAGCAATTGCTGGCAATGGATTTCTACGATCTAATCTGTCACACAAAAGAGATGGCTGATATTACCAGCAGTGATCTATAGATGTATATCTGAAAACCAATTTTTGTAAAGCCGTATGTGAATTACTTGGTTATCGGCGTTTATATTAGTGAAAAGACCGTGTTTAGCCAGGTACAAATGTGTTGTGGTTTTTGTGTGTGTGTATTTGCCGATGAAGGCTTGCCGCAGCAATGTCTGTTTTCCGCAATTGTGTAAATCTGCCCTATACTTCATGTTTTTATATTGTGTTCATATCCACAGCCAGCTCCGCGGCGAAGAGGTTACGGGCGCAGTTCGTAATGCCTCATACCGCGTTCGAAACACAGCTGCGGGCTATTTGACAGTAGACCGACTTGCGTTAGTTTCTTCTGAAATGGTATGGGAGCCGGTCGTTCAGAAAGCAATGGCAAACTATTGAACGTAAACTTTCTAAGAAATCACTAACAGCCAAAAAAGCTGGGGTTGACAGCTACGCCCTGTAAAGGATATGTAACTAACATTTTCACAGCTGTACCGCAGCTGTGGATATTGTATTATATTTTTTTTTTTTTTTTTTTGGGGGGGGGGGGGGGGGGGGGTTATTCTTCATCTCTTCGTAATTTTTTTTGTTGTAACTAATTTTACTCTTGACACACACACACGCACGCAAGCACGCACACGCACACACACACACACACACACACACACACACACACAACAAAGAAACAAAAATGAAATTACTCATACTGAACAGATGATGGTGTCTGAGGAAAGAATTCATTTTTATTGGCAGGATATACATGATTGGAAGTGGCGCTCCCTGTTGCCTGCCGGGGCTGTTGCCATATATTTGATTCCTCATCTACGCGGATTAATTTGTCTATAAAATTAACTCGTGTTCCCTTGTCTAAAATGGATACCAGGAAAAGTCACGGGAAGTAAGGCGGCCGGCGAGATGTCGACCCTGTCGACTTTTAAGCGACTTTTTTCTAGTGCACTGATATGATAGATAGTTATGTAGTGCATATGCTTACCTTATTTTATTTCTGGTAGATGTGATAATAAACCTCATTATTAACCATGTAATAGAACCTATGTCCTATCATGTATGAGATCGGTATATTAACTACAAACCCACCTGGTTCTGAATTTTTCAGTACCGATCACCTCACCATGCGCTTATTGGCAACACCATGCCAGATGTTCTTGTCTTAGGGAGTTTCCTTGGCGAAGTGTTCAAGCCTGGTTCCTCGCGTTTCGAAGCTTGTGGGTTCCATTTCGGGCTAGTCTTTCGGTTGACGAGTGCATTGTTCTCGGAGATTCCTTGGGATCGTCGCTGGAACTACAGAGTTCATGCTTTGTGAGACGCTATCGGCAGCCCGCCCGGCGGAAAGAGACCGAACCATATAAGATAAAAGCCGGTGGAATGACGTTGAACTTCTCGACTTTTAAGACTTTTTTGTTCTATACTTGTTTTAATGTCTTTTGTCACAGCCAGTTCTTACATTCGCCGGTCTGTTACCGAAACCCATCAAAGAAGCAAAAGTAACAGTATAACCTACCGTACTTTGTGGAAGTGGAACCTAACAAGGATTGACGTGAGGCTGGCTGCCTTCTACCATGGACAACTTTAGCTGCATACGGTCAAGATATCATCCTCTCACCCCCAAGGCTCGTGTCCGGACTCTGTCAATTAGGTTCATCCCTGCATCATTTCTCTAGGTCTGTGTCTGGGTCCGGAGAGAGAATTAACTGATTCAGTGACAAACAAAAAGTACCGCACATTTTGTTTGGCACTGTAAAGTACTAATTTAGTACGTTTAGACCAAGTATGGGACACACTCAAACGAACAAATATTATAATGCAAATTTCCGTTCAAACTGCGGAAAATACCATGACATGCAACAAATAACACGATGACTCTAGGATGGAGATATGCCTCCCTTCTGTACATATCTACAGAATGAAGTCGAACCTCTTGCTTTTAACTCTTTTTAATTTAAAAACATATTGATTTAGGACCAATGTTCCATTGCGAGATGAACATAATAATAATAATAATAATAATAATAATAATAATAATAATAATAATAATAATAATAATAATAATAATAATCTTCTTCTTCAGCGTTCCGAGCCATTGAGGTTCTTTGCTGCAGATACAATCCGTCTCCATTCGTCTCTCTGGTTGACCTTCTCTTGCCAGTCGTTGATTCCAAGTGCTTGTAGGTCTGTATATATATTATCTCTCCACCGTAATAATAATAATAATAATAATAATAATAATAATAATAATAATAATAATAATAATAATAATAATAAGAAGAAGAAGAAGAAGAAGAAGAAGAAGAAGAAGAAGAAGAAGAAGAAGAAGAAGAAGAAGAAGTAACTATTTCAATAGAACAATTTAAAGTAACTGCTATTTTGTATTAAACGAGATAAATTAACAAGTAGGGCCTACTTCGGATAAAACCAGTTAAAGTAACAACTTCACTGGACTGATGTAGTTATCGTCTCATGAATTTTTATGTTCACACACAAAGAGTGTGCTCTAAGATAGGAAGAGTATTGAGAATAAGTTTTTTGGTAGCTCCATATTTCTTAGATCAATCAACATTGGAAGGATGAAGTGTTAAATATCACGCCGACAGCCTGTACTTGTCTTTCTGTGTCAATAATATCATTATAATCCTTAAATTCCTCTGCCAAATTAGTGTAGGCATTATTCTTCTTCACGTGTCACGTTCCTTGGTGTTCTGAATCAAGTCTGTTGACGATATTCCAACATGTTCTTGTTTTGTGTCAGAGTCCGGAGAGAGAATTAACTGATTCAGCGCCAAACAACAAGTAAGTTTTGACCAAACGTGGTACACAATCATATGAACGAGTATAATGCAAATGTCCGTTTAAACTGGAAGATACCAGGAAATAATGATACAAATGATACGATGGCCCTACTGTGGCTATACATCGTCCTGCTGTACACATGGGAGGTATTATTTGTTGATATGTTATTCTTCGGTAATGAATCAGTTAAGATAGGTTAGCATTTTATAAATGTTAAATTATTGGTTACGGTATGAAAGAAACAGACTGTGATATTTCAATCATCGATTCACCACAGTGTTTCTGAAAAATGCGCCATTTGGACAAAACGGAGTTCTATACTAAATGTTGATCTCGATAATAATATAATGGAAGGTTCTAGAAGGATGTAAAAAAAAAAAAAAGCGTGGGGTTGTAGATGCGCTTCGCCCATTGGTTGACTTTTGTAGGCATGTAGATATGTTATTTTCTCTATCAAATGAGCATAGATCTACCCGTAACCCAGAACATTGTCCCAATAGATTTGTTAATTGATAGCAAGAGTTTGAGTCAACTTACTTTTTGATTTCGTTCAGCATTTTGTTTGTTGCACTTGTTCCAACATATAAAGTTTATATTCTTATTGTGAGTAACCAGTGGCTGGGTGACTACATGGGGGACAATTTTATTCACAGAGTTGAGTATACTCCTCTTTGTTCTCGGTAAATTCCCAATACTCACGACGAAAGCCCATTATCTACATATATCTTTAGAGTGGCGATAATTCATTTATATGTCTTTATTCCTTTCCTGGGGGATCGTGAGCCGTTTACTGGCTTTCTTATGATGTCGGATTAAATATAAATTGGTGATCCTTTCCACCCGGGTAATCCCCTATACAATCCCCTATAATTCTTAAGCAAGTTAATCGGTACAGTTATCTCAGAACAGTCATAACATCTGATGGGAAATGCCTTGAAGAGATTAGAACAATAATTGCCTTTGCAAAGGTAGCCTTTTGAAGATGAAAAACATACTGACCAATAAAGAGATATCAACTGAAACGAGAAAAAGACTGTTGAAGTGCTACATAGAACCTGTACTTTTGTATGGATGTTAAGCGTGGACAATGAGCAGTCAAGCTGAAAAAAACATCTGATGGCTGCAGAAATGTGGTTTCTGAGGAAAATGCAAAGAATACCATCGACCGACAGAAAAACCAATGAACAAATCCTTCAAGAAACAAATGACGATCGTAAACTGATTAGGGTCATTAGACGTAGACAGTCAAAATTTTTTGGGCATGTTATGAGAAGAAATGACTTGGAGAGCTTGGCGACAACTGGCAAGATCGAAGGGAAGAGACCAGGGGAAAGAACGAGAAATAAATACCTGGATGTCTTGGCCTCGTGCCATGGTCGAGACAGAAATACGGAGCTGATCCACGACTCTGGTGATCGAATGAGATGGCAAAACATGACCGCCCACGCTTATCGGCATGGCACATGATGGATGGATGGAATCCCTTATACAACATTTATATTTACATTTTCTTACAACACCACACAGACGATAGAAAGTATTAACATAAACAAGAATCACGGAAATTGGTAAAGTGAGATACGAGGGATATATACGTGAGATATGAGATACTTAGGGATGATGGTAAGAACAGGACAAAGACCCAAGAATACTGAGTTGAAAAAGATAGTGGCTTGTCCTTTACAGAGTATTGCAATCAACAAGGGTATTTATTAGCTGTATGCGATTTACTGCCGGTCTCTCTGGCTGTGGGGTTACAACACTTTCTCTCTGTAATCCCGTTTATCACGCAGAGTCTCGTAGCGGAGGGAGAACTGAGGCGGTTCGACCCCCGCTCGTGACTTGCGGGATACTGAGCCGGCCGCTCAGAAAGCAATGGCAAACTACTGAGCGTAATCTTGCCAAGAGATCAACATACAGCTGAAAGATGCTATTGTTGACAGCTAAGTCCTGTAAAAGGATATGCTAAAAAAAAAAAAAAAAAAAAAATGCGATTTACTAGGTAATTATAGTTCAGTAGTTTGTCATTGCTTATAGGTCGGGTACAAATTGTTAAATAAAATTAAGAAGTTGTAGAGACGAAGTAAATAGGGGTGTTTAGTACTTTGATACAAGGCCACTGTGACTTGTCTGGCACGACCAAGCTTCTAAAGGTTTATAACAAATATGTGTCCCCCAATAGTCAAATATGTAAGCTCTCCAACTGAGTTTGTCCAACGGTAATGTTCACCACAGCAGTCACGGAACAAAACAAAATCGGCAAGGCTTCAAAAAATGACAATCGTAGCAATTCATTAATATTCGAGGAGATGGCATTAATCTGAGCATCAGGACAGCATATGTGCCTCAAGAGTGGGTGCACAGCAGTTTAATTCCACTCCCCAACACATGCAAAAACCATTCAACACTCAATGGCTGTAAGATTATCACCTTGCAGAATATATTTGGCAAAGTGTGGGAGAAGATAGCTGCTGTTAAGCTGCAGGAATACATACGGTAGCGTGGTCGTCTATAGTAGAAAGAAACCCTTACACATAAAGTAGAGGATAAAAAAGACTACCCTTAGAAAAGTCCACGCACTGAAGGAAGAGAAGATAAATTCGGCTCGTTATGATCTAGGAGGTACAAAATACCGGCCCCAGTAGACAACTAAACTCCTTACAGGCCAGACAAACACATAATTAGACTACAACTGGTACCATTAGAATTGAGGTGGTGTTACTATTTTAGCCAGTTGCCAGGTTGCCAGTGCTTAGCCTTCTGAATCACACCATGCCGTCCTCACGTGGGTAACTTGTTTTATAAGTCGTACACAAAGGTCCACATAATCAAACAGCATACAGCATAAAATATATAATTATGTAAGATAGCCAACTCACCCAATGTTCCGAAATTAGCTATTCTTATCAAAGACAGTCGGGTCTATACTCTGCTAAGCCAAAAGTGTGGTATAAATGTACCTACAATAAAATATATTATTTACTGAAATGTGGACTAAGTCTAGATTTAGACCTCACTGACTAGACACGACAGCCCTTGGCTAAGTTTTGGCTTGAATAGGCCGTGAACAAGGAGCGTCGTGACCAAGTACACTGGCATGCGGAGTTATTATTTTTAGCCAGTTACCAGGTTGCCAGTGCTTTTCTAAACTCAATATTTTAGCGTACTCTACGAAACTGTTCATAAACCAACATAACATATATTCATAATAAACCGATTAATATAAGCAAGAGGAGGCGTTTTGCCAAGGGTTTTGTCACACTTGGAATGTGTAAACCTACTTTTTAGAGGATGTGGCCGTTACCGACCAAGGAAAGAAACCTGACCAAACGCTACAACATTGGTTTTTGATCATTATGAGGGTTTCCAGATTAGACATAAAGAAATGGCGGCAGGACTGAATCTTGAAGCCGCATATGACAGACACAGATATGATCTCTTGATGGACACTCTTATGGAGAAGGTCTCTAGTCCCTGGGTGATGAACCGAATAGCAGGTACCTTCTACTCTCAAAGGGTTCCTCCTTGCCTAGGTCCATGGAGCTCTGAGGCATGCATTATTGCCACACTATTACCACAGGGATCTGCAATATCGCCTGTGATATTCAATGTTTACACAAGCAAAATTGCAAGCATTATTTAGGCACCATGAATTGAAAGAGTACTGACATTTGCAGATGATTACCTTATAGGGAAGCGACAGGACGCAAATAGTGCAAGAGTTGCAGGAGCGGGTAAACAAAGTGATCGACTGGTGTACAGAGATGGGTAGTATTAATAACGCAGAAATAGCGTATGTGTTATGGTGCTTTCTGAAGAATAGGAATGTTAGGCCTCATAATAAATGGTGGAAATATTTACAGGGATAATAGGGTGAGATACACAGCAACATAGCAAAAACAAAGATAGTGCATACAGATAACACTACTGCGGAGAAAGAAATATATGTTAATGAGGAAAGATTTAAGGTGTTGGAAAATTTCGAATATCTTGGGTCATTGACTACCAACAATGGTGACTCATTGAAAAAAAGTTAAACGACGACTATCAATTGCTCTTCAAAGTCTAAAACAACTGAATAAATTATGGAGTGGGACAGATAGTACTACAAAATGTTGATGTTTAAGAGCATGCATTTTTCCCATTGCAACATACGCCTGTGAGACCTTAACACTTACTAAACAAGCGGAACAGCGCATACATGCCTTTGAATATAAATTTTATAGACGCGTTCTAAGAATATCTTAATTAAAGAAAAGACCAAATGTATCCATACTTTAAGAGCTGAATATTGAAGAGAGTTGGCTATTAAAGACGATAAAACAAAACAAAAATTGATATATTTGGTTACTTGAAACGTCATGGGAGTTTGGAAAGAACAATAATGGAGGGGTATATGCCTGGGAAGAGATGAAGAGGTAGGCCAAAGAGAAGATGGGTGCGGGATGTGGCGGATGATCTCCAGATGTGTATATCGGACGCGGGACATCTTGCGTATGATCGAGGAGATTTTCGGAAGGTTGTTAAGGGAGCTAGGTTCTGCAAAGGACATGCTATGGAATAAACACAGCAATCACTTTCGGCAGGAGCCTACCATTCAAGGATCACGTGGAAGGCGTTGTCATGAGATCTAAGAAGAGCCTGTTGCGCTGAATTATGGCAGCAATAGGCATGAGGAAAGTTTGTTGTTCGTACTCTGTCAACATCTGATTCTATCAGTAATTGAGTACTGATTGATATTGTTCACAGTGTCAAAGATTCACATGGTAAAACTAGAGCCCATACAGAATGAAGCTTTACGGGTGATCCTAGGATGCACAAGGTATAGCCCTGTAGTATGTATGCGATACATCCTAGCTTTACCAATAATTGCGTACAGGTTCAAGGTTCTACAAGCTAAATCATATTTTCGAATAGCTTCAGACATGGAACATCCCCTACATGAAGCCATTGACACAGTCAAGTGCCGCCGGTGATAAGAAAGACAATTATGCATGGCTCAAGCAGAGTGTTTCATCAGAGAAATGTGCATGCTTGTGAACATTGGGGGAGGAGATGAGTGGGTCCGAATGCCCGAGGAAAAGCCAAAACCTTGGACCAGGAGTGCAGAGGGAGGCTGATAGGCTGCGCTGAATGGGAGGTGCAACAAATGATCATAATTCCCGCCCAGGTGATGTAATGATCTACACGGACTGCTCTGTGCTAAGATACAAAAGAAGTGTGTGAAAGTTCACAACAAAGGTTAACGGACGGTGTTTAGTGCAGAAGACCCTGGCATATGATATCACACGTAGTTTGAGAATGGAGGTGGAGGCAGTCACCGCGACGGTCCGTTGGCTGGAGGACAAACAGCACACACATATGTCTAATTACAATGGATTCACAGACCATACTGAGAAAGGTTAAGACAGGCATGCTTCCTGTAGCGTGGCTACATCAAAAATATGAAGCATTTGTTGGATGTATTCCCCAGGACATTCTGGTGTTGTGAAATACGCGTAGTTGACAGATTTGCTTTGTCTGCACCGTTGCGTGGTGTACTGGTGCAACAAAGACAGATATGGTCATTGCAAGTTTGATCATGTGAATGGCGTAAATGAACAGATCAATCGTCACAGCCTAGAGAGAATGGAGTGACAGGGACTGACCAGAGGATCTGGACGACAATAAATACACCGTGGAAAGGCCAGACAGACACATCATGAGACTACAACAGGTGCTATTAGTATTGAGACACTTCGCTCACTGTTGTAGATTAGAACGGAACACATAAGGATATGTACCGCGTGGAGTGATATCGATTATTGACTCAATTAACTCAACTTAACACAGCCTGTGCCGTGGCCAAGGAGTTACGGATGCAGTTTGAAATACCTCATACAGCGTTCGAAACCCAGCTGCAAAACAGCCAACAAATGCTGAGATTGACTACGACGTCATGTAAAGGATAAGCAACTAAGCAATAACTATTTATCACAATGAGTTCCGCGTTAGTGATTGCTTTACTCTGCGTCGATTTTATTTATACCTCATAAGATAAAGATAGTCACAACAGTGTGTGCGGAAGAATCATAATAAACAATACGCAAAGCATTTAGCTGATGCTTGCTTGCTTGCTTGCTTGTGTTCGTTGGCTTGAGCTCCAACGCAAGGTCCTGTATGTCGGATGAAGGCATCCTGTTGTCCAACATCAGTGTGATGTCATGCAGGACCTGAGTTTTGCGTGAGTATCCGTTGTCCCATGTCTGGCTTATTGGTGTGCAGACTGGTGGTTCCTCGCCGTACAGGCAGACACTCTCCGACTTCGGAGGAATCGGCGATCCTACTGACTTTAGCCAGGACCCCGAAGGGACCTGTTGCCCAGGACGCTCGACGAGGACGCGTCAATAGGTCTTGGCCAGTATATAACCCGGCCCTGGTGCCTTGGAAACACCTCTGCGTCCCATTTAGCTGATGATGATAATTCACCACACACAATAGAAGCGTCTGATATGTTAACTGTAGTCGTTGGTAAAGGACATTTGAGTGCTGATCCGCCACAACCTGCCTGCTTCAATGGGTGCTTGGAGCTAGGACAAAATCTGCATCTCAAGCTGTTAAACCAATGCACCAGGCACTAATAAAAATTTAAAAAAAATAGAAACCCCAAGCTACGGCTTGCAACCTGGAACATAAGAAACATGTGTCCAGGATTTTCCACTGACCTGACGAATATTGACGATGTGAGAAAAACGGTTGTGACTGAAGACGAACTAAATCGTCTTAACATTGATATTGCTGGCCTGCAGGAGATTCGCCATGCTGAGGAAGGGTCACTCGGGGAAAACAATAACAGCTTTTTTTTGGAAGGGTAGATGGCAGGCAGAAAAAAGACATTATGGTGTGGGATTTGCACTGAAGAATTCACTACTGGGAATGATTGAAATTCCAGCTGGAGGTAATGCAAGACTATTATCCTGCGCTTGGCAACCTCTTGTGGTTTTGCCTCCATTATCACTGCATATGCACCGACACTTGCTTCATCTGATGATGTGAAGGATTCGTTTTATGAGGAGCTGGACTCTGTGATCAAGGCAGTTCCACAATCTGACAACATTTATATGCTCGGTGATTTCAATTCTCATATGGGCAAGGACTCGAGTTCATCGCCAGTGTGCCTTGGAAAACACAACATCGGATGCATGAATGAAAATGGGCAAAAACTGATGGACCAGTGGACCAGAAATGACTTATGTATTACAAACTCCTTCTTTAAAACAAAAGAGCTGCGTA
The DNA here is from genome assembly GCA_963921405.1 of Cepaea hortensis. Lineage (NCBI taxonomy): Eukaryota > Metazoa > Mollusca > Gastropoda > Stylommatophora > Helicidae > Cepaea > Cepaea hortensis. The sequence continues at coordinate 96,047,355 of OY992881.1, read as the reverse complement.
AGGTCACATGGAAACATCCAAGATCCGGCCATTGGCATCAGTTAGACTTCATCATCACACGGAGACAACAGCTGAACCAAACATCATTAACTCGAAGTTACCACAGTGCCGACTGTGATACGGATCATTCTTTGGTTGTTGCAAGAGTTAGACTGAGACCAAAGAGAATCTACACAGCTAAACACAAATCTAGCCCCAGGATTAATGTTAGTAACACCCACAATCCTGATAAGTGCTTTGAGTTCCAAGCAACTTGAAGACGCTTTCACTAATACGTCAGGAATTTGTACAGCAAGCGAAAAGTGGGGTAAACTTAAGGAAACTCTTTATAAAACAGCGGTAGGGGTTTACTGCACTGTGGATCATAAGAGGCAGGACTGGGTTGCGGCAAACAGCCAGACACTGCAGGGCTTGATTGATAAAAAGAAGATAGCTCTCCTAAGAAACAAGAAAAGAACAAAACGCGTAGAACTCTCAGTGAGCTGAAGCAAGATAAGAAGGATGTGCAAAAGGCAGACAGGCAGTGTGCAAATGACTATTGGATCAAGTTATGTGAGTCCATTTAAAATGCATGTGATAAGGGAAACATCAGAAGCATGTATGGAAGGATAAAGAAAGCCTGTGGTCCAATGATCAAAAGAAGTGCACTACTGAAAACCTTGACTGGAGAAATCATCACTGATAAGAAACAGCAGATGGTTAAATGGGTATAGCACTATATAGAGCTTTACTCAAGTGAGACCAAATTAGCGGATGATGCCCTCAACGCCATAGAGGCCCTGCCAACTCTTGACCACCTGGATACGCTTCTTACCATAACAGATATTAAGTATGCTGTAAATGCACTTTTCTGGCCATTCTCCAGGTAAGGATGGTATTCACATAGAGGTTACCAGGAGTTGGCAAGACACACTCACTCTACAGATCCACCAGCTAATAGAGCTATGCTGGCGAGAAGGACAAGTCCCACTGGATTTCAAAGACTCAAGCATCATAACATTGTACAAGAACAAGGGCGATGGGAGAAACTGTAACAACTATAGGGGTATCTCACTTCTGTGTATTGTTGGGAAAGTATTTGCCAGAATTGCTCTGCGCAGACTTCAATTCCTGAGAGACCAAGCCTACCCCGAATCACAGTGTGGCTTCCGACAGAACCGGTCTACCATTGATATGATATTCTCATTGCTGCAAATGCAAGAAAAATGCCGTGAAAATAATTAGCCGCTGTTTATTGCCTTCATCGACCTTACAAAGGCTTTTGATTTGGTCAGTCGTGAGAGTCTGTTAAAGGGACTAAAGAAGATTGGCTGCCCACCATCTCTTCTGTCCATTGTGGAATCATTCCACACACCCATTAAGGGTATAATCAAGTTTGATGGTGCAACTTCAGAAGGGTTTGAATTCAAAAGTGGAGTTAAGCAAGGTTGTGTACTAGCTCCCACACTCTTTGGAATATACTTTTCACTTCTACTGAAATATGCCTTTCGTGATCATGATGGTGGTATATACATTCACTCACGCTCAGTTGACGACCTCCACAATGCTCAGAGATTGAAGGCCAAGACCATATATAGCAGGGTACTGATCAGAGATGAGCTTTTTGCAGATGATGCTGCAGTTACCACCCACTCTGAGGAAGAATTACAACGTCTAGTATCTGCATTCTCCATTGCTTGTTCTGAATTTGATTTAACAATTAGCATAAAGAATTCACAGATTATGTCACAAGGGGTACCATCAATCTTAATTGACGACGCTGAACTAGAGATAGTAGACCGTTTTACAAATCTAGGATCAGAGGTATATAGCAAATTATCCCTAGATCAAGAAATCAACATCAGGATTGGTAAGGCAGCGACAACAATGAACAGGTTAAGAAAAAAGAGTCTGGGAGAACAGGAAGCTTAGTGCCAAAACAAAAGTCCTTGTCTATCAAGCCTGTGTCCTTAGAACTCTTCTTTATAGCAGTGAAACCTGGTCAACTTACTCACACCAAGAGAATGTTTAATTAAACAGCTTTCATATGCGGTGTCTACAAAGAATTCTTGGTATTAAGTGGCAAGACAAAATCACAAATACTGAAGTATTGGAAAAATCAGATTCTGTGAAGGTATATTCCATGCTCAGTCTTCGTAGACTTAGATGGATAGGACATCTTAGGCGGATGGATCATGGTAGAATACCAAAGGACATATTTTTGGTGAATTACGGGTGGGTAAGAGATCTCAGTGTCGGCCTCTACTACGATACAAAGATGTGTGTAAACGGGACATGATTGATACAGGCATTGATAATGCACATTGGGAGCAAGTCGCCGCTGAACGTGTTGCATAGAGGGCAAATATCAGAAATGGAATGAAGACAAAGGAGAAAATTATTGCAGATAAGTCACACACCGAGCGTGTGAGACGTAAGATGGCGCATGATGGTGAAAATGACAATGTGTTCACATGCATCCACTGTGGAAGAACATTTACAGGGTTAATTGGCCTTATCAGTCACATTCGCCACCTCCATGGGTGGTAGTTATTAAGCCTTTTTGAAGCACAATGTCAAGACGGCAAAGTGCCAAGTTGCCAATGAATGTAAATGTAGAATGTACTGATCTTTAGCCCCTTAACCCCCTTAACCACATGTCCTGTTCAGTCGCTTAGTTGAAATCATACAGGAGGGTTTCATGAAAGACGTGTCCGGCCCACAACAAGGATACAGATGAGTAACTTTTATATTTATATTTTAATGTAGTTTTTATCATGTAGTTGTATCGGTGTGAGTTCGTTGTTTGTGTGCTGACGAAGGCTTTGTCCGCAACGTAAATTTGGTTAATTGTGATCGTGTTTTAGTAAAGCTTGGCGTCAACTTCACGTGTTTGTATGATGCATTCAGTAAATGTAGAAGAGCAAAAAGAGTGGCGTATAACCTGAACACACACATACAAGTCATGCAATTTGACAAGAGAAGCACAAAGTGACAATACAGTGGGTGGCAATAATTAATCCATACAGATCAAACTATTCTAAATCTATAACATGCATATACGATACGAAATTTTAAACGGTGCAATGAATAACAATGAAAGCCTTTCATCTTTTATTTCTCGCATACACTCAAACAAATTAAATTATGTTTATTCGAATGTATTATTCTTTTGTACGTTGACTTTCTGTTTTCACGATCGTCAGTATTTGTAAGTGTGGGTCCGGTTACACTCTAGTTTAATTGAGGGGGTGAGGGATGGGGGGATCCTTTGATATATGCCGACAAGACGAAATACCGAGTTTCTTTGTGCTTGCTGATTTCGTCTTATCACTTTCATAGCTGTCGTTTGCTTCTTAGCAAAAGCGAGATGCATAATCAATGAAGATAGTGACATTGCAAAAAATATGTGTTAGTGTTTTTGTTAAACTTTATTTTGTGGTAATTTATGTAAGAGACATAACAAGAAAATCGAAAACACCGAGGACACCATTGTAATCACATACAGAAAGCTAAATAGATCACCGTTAAAAGGACCGCATTGGCTTTCATTATGGAAATGGAAAGAATGTGGCATCACTTATTAGACGACTACATGATTATCTGTCACAGAATAATAGGATACGATTCCTAATCGTACGGTTCCAACTTCATAGCAACTGGTTGCCCCATAATTGCTCTGCTCCTGCACCAGCAAAACTATACGAAGTGCTCATTGTTGTCTCATGTGAACTCGTGAAGGAAACAAGCCGTCCTTCCTATCAAAATGCATTTCATTGTCGAAGAAAACCAAGCATGGCAGTCACGCACACGCATTATCGCAATAAGCAATCGTCGAGGTGCCGGCTGCTAGCCGTTCGCCATTTTCCGAATCAGCATTTAACAGCTCAGAAGGAAATTCACAGCTCACAGCATCGCAGCAAGCACTTAACTCAGTAGATGTGCGACCAAACCGGGTCATATAAGTCCAAACATGAGAAAAATACACTAACCGTGCCCGGAGACAATTATATTTTACAGGACCTTAGCTGCCCGCCTACTAATTCACCATGTTGACCAAATAGTCCAGGCTACTAGTAAGATGCCGTCTGCGTGGCGAAGGTGTTACGGACGCTGTGCGTGATCCCGCACACACGATTTCAAAACAAAACTGCACACGATTTGGCAGCAGACCGCGGTGCGTTGGTTTTTTACGAAATGGGGTAGGTGTTGGTCGTTCAGAAAGCAGTAGCAAACTACTGAACGTAAATTGTCCAAGACATCAACAACAGCAAAAAAATGCTGGTGTTGACTGCAAATTTCTGCAAAGGATATGCAACTAACTTTAACCAGTAAAGATGATGGAAGAATAATGTCGCTTCCTGCGGATATCCTTTTTTTTTTTTTTTTTTTTGCATATCCTTTACAGGACATCGCTGTCAACATCAGCATCTTTCAGCTGTCTGTTGATCTCTTGGCAAGATTACGCTCAGTAGTTTGCCATTACTTTCTGAGCGGCCGGCTCAGTTATCCCGCAAGTCACCAGCGGGGGACGAACGGCTCCCATTTCTCGCCCGCTACGAGACTCTGCGTGATAAACGGGATTACGGAGAAAGTGTTGTAACACCTCGGCCAGAGAGACCGGCGTTTATATCATAGAGGAGGTATATATAATAATAGCTGACCCGTCCCGGCTTCGCACAGCCCCTGGTGGGGATCTGTCTGTCTGTCTGACCCGGCCCGGCTTCGCCCAGCTCCTGGTGGGGAGCATCTCATTTAATTCATATAAGTAGTCATATAAGATCCCGTTCCCGTTCCCGACTATCTGTCTGTCTGTCTGTCTTTCTGTCAGTCTGTCTGTCTGTCTGACCCGGCCCGGCTTCACCCAGTCCCTAGTGGGGAGCATCTCATTTAATTCATATAAGTAGTCATATAAGCTCCCGTTCCCGACTATCTGTCTGTCTATCTGTCTGTCTGTCTATCTGTCTGTCCGACCCGGCCTGACTTCGCCCAGGCCCTGGTGGGGAGCATCTCATTTAATTCATATAAGTAGTCATATAAGCACCCGTTCCCGACTATCTGTCTGTCTGTCTGACCCGGCGCGGCTTCGCCCAGCTCCTGGCGGGGAGCGTCTCATTAAATTCATATAACAAAAAAAAAAAAATTAACTTAAGAATGTCCTTCACACACCATCCATTATTTTTAATGACAACTGTTTTAATCACCTACATGACTGTAGATAACTTCTTTAAACATAAAAAGAAGAGTTAGAAAATTTTCACTATTTAAATAGATGCATTATTTTTATGAAAATTTTGAAAATGCCTTAAAGATTATATCATTATTTATTATAAGGCATATGCCTGTAAATAACTGTAGACAAAGAGTTTATAAACCTTTGAAAACAATGCAACAATCTATGTATAAAATATATAGCAATGCTATTAAAAGTTATGCCCCTTGAAATAACCTTTCTTAAGTTAAATCCCTCGCTATATATAAATGATAATGTAAATTAAAATATTAAATTTTAGTAAGTAAATAGCTGATTGTACACTAACAAACCATGATAGTTCGCTGCACGGGAATGAAAAGAAAACATGTAGAAAATTGCATCTCAATCGGATGGAACGTTATCGAACGCATCAAATACATCCCTACATACATTGTCTTTTATATATATATATAGAAAAGAGGTATATATAATAGAAGAGGTGTATAATATAAGAGGGTATATATCAGAGAAGAGAACTGAGAAGTGTTGGCAGTGATTTAGACATTAATGTCTTGAACAGATAATGGTGGAGGAAGTGTAAAGGGGAAGCGGAGACTTGGAAGGCAACACATACAGACACACACATAGAAATACACACACACATACACACATATATTTTGGTTAGTTGGTCGCAGTTTCAACTTCACAGCAACGGGTCGTCCCCATTATGCTCCGTTCCTGTGCCAGTGAATATCACAAAAAACACTCACCCCACTGCCCAATGTGAAAGTGGAAAAGACAGGAGTCTCGACAAACAACAGCCCGCACAGATACACTGTGCATAATGCCGCCGCCAAAATGTCAACACACCAGTCCCCCACGAAACACCTAATTCATCTCTGATGGAATCGGCAGTCATTTTCCTATCTGGATGTTTCCTAGATGTTCACCTACACAGTCCATGAACATACAGTTCATCACCGACGGCAGTAGCAGTCAACCAGAAGCCCAGCAGCCACGCATTTCTGCATAAGGCAAAAACTGGTCAACTCTGGGACACAGCCACCTGCCATCGCTCCGAACATGCACTCACGTTCCAAAAATAAAAACTTGAGCAGATTCAAAAGCACTTGACACGAAACTCACAGCTCACAGTGTCGCGCCACGTACTCACTCAGTAGCAGGGCGACGGAACCATCAAGCCCCCTTAGTCGCCTCTTACGACATGCGTGGTAGGCTACAGTGTTGCTATTCTTTGCTTCTTTTATGTGCCCCGGCAACACACGGGAGACACACATATGTGTGTGTATGTGTGTGTGTGTGTGTGTGTGTGTGTGTGTGTGTGTGTGTGTGTGTGTGTGTGTGTGTGTGTTGCCTTCTAGGTCACGACTAAAGAATGTGACATTTTTGAGGATGCTAGTCGTTATTCGCGGTTCTAACTTTACGGCAACGGGTCGTCTCCATTATGCTCCGTTCCTGTACCAGTGAATATCACACAAAATGCTCCTCACTGCCCCATGTGAAAAAGTGTAATAAACAGGAGTCTCGACAAACCAACAGCCCGCACAGGTATACTGTGCATAATGCCGCCGTCAAAATGCCAACACAAAATCCTCCACGAAATATACAGTTCATCGTCGATGGAAGCGGCAGTCATTAGAAAACCAGCAGCCACACATTTCTGCATAAGACAAACCAGCCAGTTCTGCGACAAAGCCGGCCGCCATTATTCCGAACATGCAGTTCATGCTACAATCAACTGCGGACAGATTAAAAGCATTTCAATGTGCATAATGCCGCCGCCAGAATGCCACCACCAAAGTCCTCGAAGAAAAATACAGATCATTGTCGATGGAAGTGGCATTCACTAGAACATCAGCAGCCACACATTACTGCATAAGGCAAACAAGTCAATTCTGCGACAAAGCCGACCGCCATTATTCCGAACACGCAGTTCACGCTACGAACAACCGCAGACAGATGTAAAAGTACTTCACACATGAAATGCACAGCTCACAGTGTTGCGCCACGCTCTCAACTCAGTAGCAGGGCAACGGAAATATGCTCTTCCAGTCCAACATGAGGAAAATGCCAATGCATACGGTAGACATAAGCATAAAAACTCGAGAGGCCTTAAACGCCTATCCTCCATGTTGGGGACCGGATTTGAAAAGTTTAAAATACTGAAAATCATCATCATCATCATCATCATCATCATCATCATCATCATCATCATCATCATCATCATCATCATCATCATCATCATCATCATCATCTGCCATGCCACATTACCTTAGGAGTTCATCTCTCTCAACAGATCTCAATCCTTGATTTAATTATATTAAATGAAATTACTTAATATTACATTTAAGGCATTCTTGGAATACCATCATCATCATGTGCCTTGCGAACTGGCAAGTGTGATCTTGTCTTTCCACGTGGTTTTATTCTTCTTCTCAACCCATATTTATCTGTGTTTACTGACACATTTCCGTGCTATCACCAGGGATGTCATAGTACTGATGTGAATAATATCAAATCATGATGGGATGAATATAATTCTATAAAAATCATATTTTCACAATATAATTATGTTATTTGAGTTCATAGTATTGTGTTGTCATATTTGATATCTTTATGTCATAACCTCCTATGTGAAGAATGGGGGAATTGTATGGTGCATGTACATAGTATCCTTTTAGTAACTACTCTCATCGCCCAACTCTATGGATTGTAACAACCTCAAATTGATGG